>MU226743.1:1010055-1031237 GCA_018584345.1 Thuja plicata | reverse complement strand
AAAAGTTACGTGGATTCCCAAGTCTATCTTAAAAGACTTGAACAAAAAGGAAAAATCAGAGTTGGCATCCAAGCTTCCAAAGTCTTCCACTTCATCTCCATCTAAACATCTCCCATCTTCTAACTCCGTCTTGGGTCCTCATGTACCAATATCCATATCCACTCATCCATCAATGTCTCAAGCTATTCCATCCACTTTTCCCCCATTCGTCCACTACCCTTCAAGGGGTGTGTCAATGTTGATCTTGTCACCTACTATCCTTCCATATTTGGTCCTTACATTCCTTCTTTTTCTCTCATCCAATCCATTGCATAAAATTTTGGCCTCCATCTTCCTTATCCTCCATTTCATCACCCTATCAACATCTTTGAGCATACTTTCAGTGGCTTTGGCCTATTATAGCATATCTTTCAGAGGAGCACTATCTAAAGAGCATGAAGCTTAAGTTCCTACATAAATTCAAAAATATAAAAATATAAAAAATCAAAAATATAAAAAAAAAAAAAGGAAAAAGTGCCTTGGTGAAAACCTGGTAAACAAGCACCTTGGTAGCAAAAGTAAAGATAAATCGATCCATCCTATGGTGAAAACCACTTTCTGTGGTGCCTTGGATAAGTAACATGATGAAAACTTGGCAAGCAGGCATCATGCATAATTCCTCCTACTTGCACTCTTCACTTGGGGGCAAGTTCCTTTCATGTCATCTTCTCCCATCATATCTTACATCCAGTTAGCTTGTGAACATCCATGTTCCTTCTGCCGATCTTGACAAGGTTGAGCCTATCCATGAGCATCATGTATCTTGGAATTCATGATCCCTTCCATCAACCTATTCACTTTTGCATGCTACCCTATCGTGATCTTGCTTATCCCAAGCCTATCCTTCCTGTCTCTGAGAATTCCTATCATAATCCAAAACATGCGCTTATACCTCCATCACCCCTTATCATAATTATGCTTTTATAGCTATGTCCTATCCAAAGTTGACCCCTTGGTCTTGATTAAAACTCAAAAACTATTTCTCCAAAGTCTCTTGACATGTCCACTCTTTTGGATCACATGCTTTCATGACATCAGGTCATTATCCTATATGCTCTCCAGCACTCTCCATGAGCCTACATTTGCTATATTCTTGTTTCCCTAGCTTGGGTAATCTTGAGGAGACTGTCTTTGAGGGTTGCATTCACCCTCTTCATCCATCATTGGCTATTCATCTCATACATCATCTTTCTAATTCATCTACAATGTCCTACACCTTGCTAGACATTGGGTCAAACCATTGTGATCTTGCTTGAGATTGAGTAATCTCTAAAAATATTTAAAAAATTGCAAAATCTCTAAAAATCCTAAAATCTCCTGCTTTCCTGCTTTAGTTTGCTTTCCTTCTTGGGTTTGCTCGCTCATGCATTTTCTCTCTGTCATCTTCGATATTTTTCTTGACTTCACATGGATTGAAACTGGTCACACTCGGGGGTACCTTCCTGGTCTAGGGGGTATTGTCCTATCTTTCAGAGTCTCTCTCCTCTTGCATCGGTCACCAGTGATTTTCACTGTGTCTACCTACCGATGACTTGTAACACTTTGTCTCTCCTTGAGAGACTCTTTTGCATTAGTCACCAGTGATTCTCACTGAGTCTTCCTATTGATGCCTAGATCTCACATCGATCTTCATGCTTGAGAATCTCTCTCACGACAGTCACCAGTGGTTCTCATTGCGTCTACCTACTGTCTTTATATTACTAATATTTCTCCCATTGACTCACCTTTGCATGTTCGACTTCTACCCGTTCAGTACTTGGGGGCATGGTTCCCCACTTTGATCACTCTTTAGTTTACACTCGAGTCAGTAATCTTGTCAAAGGACAACTCTCTACTAGCATGAACTGGTGTTTCTCAACACCTTAATCAAACAGTGTTTTTCAACACTCTCTTTGGACACATCTGTGTTTTTCAACACACATTGGATATCTCACAACGTGAACATCTCTCAATAACAATCAAACATAATGCACTCATAAGCACAATGGTGTTTTTCAACACCCCAAACATAGGCACATTCGTAAGCCTTGAAACATGCTGAACTGTGATTGACTCTTTCTTGGCATGTTGTCTGTTCTCATGAATTTCATTGATATCTTGTTTGTCTACTGCTTGTTGGTGTGGTTTTGATGATCTGGTAACATCAAATAAATAGGGTGTATATGATAAGAGATTTTGCATTAAGGTGGAAAATCCTCACATCCCTCGATCTTGTTTATTTGTATGCCAAGGGGAGGTCAGAACTATCTCCTTGACTGTTATTGCTTTGTTTGTTTACTTGTGATTTCTTACTATATCAAGATGGAAACAATGTTCAGGTCACCTTGGCTCTTGTGCCTTGGTGCTTATGTTTGTTTCCTACATTTTATCTGATGATAGTCATATTCATATTCTTATGGTTGCAGCGGCACCAGTAAGGAGTGTATTGAATCCGATGATCCAAAAGCACTCGATGATGATAAAAATGATGAGTCCAACAACCAAGTCCTAGGATTGCATTTAGCTTAGGCTTGCATTTGCATTGTAGGCTTGCATTCACATTTTAGGCTTGCATCGTGGTGATTTTGGTGCTCTCTTCATTTGTCTTCTCGTTCTTCAAAGGTCCTCATCTTTTATCATGGTTTCCTCTTGACTGCACAAGTGTTCGATCCTTGCTCTCTATCTTCGGCTATCTTCTAAATCCATTTTTCATGATCAAAATTGAAATCTGACACTCCTAAGCAACTCAAAATTGCTTGTGTAGTCAGCTTTCTAACGTCACTTTTAGTCAACTTTTTGACGTTGCTTTCTTGTCAGAATCATCTCTCGTCATCATTTTCTCAGCTTCTGCAATCTTTTCATCAGAGTCAACTCTAGTCAATTCTGGTCAACTATGGTCAAACCTAGTCAGTAGGACTCCTTGATTGCTCTAAATTGATTTTGTCTCCTCTTGATCTATTTCTAGATATCTTTGGATCTCTGATTTCATTTCTCTACGATTTCTCGCTCTCATCATTATGATGTGTCATCTTTCGATTTCGCTCCTGAGGGGGCAAGATGATTGCATCATTGAATCTTTTCACATCATTCTTGAATCAGTCTGCTCTGAATCAAAAGTCCCCATCGCTAGGGGCATCTCATCACTTGGGGCATATTCAGTTTTTCATACCTTATGGTCAAAATTGGATATTCCATGATCTTGAATCTCTAGGGGCATCTTGATGTCTCACATCTTGTCATCTTATCTTTCTAGGTATCTAAGCAATCTAACTCATATCCTCAAGGATCAAGCTTCATTCTGGAGATGATTCTTGAAATCTCATTAGGTATTGGGGCAATCTAACCCTAATTCCTGAAAGTTACACTTTGTTCTGAAGATGGCTCTCAAAAAACTCTTTAGACCATTACCTAGGCAATCTAACCTAAATCTCAGAGGGATAACCTTCATATTGGAGAAATCTAACCCCTATTTGGAGATAGTCCTAGATCTTCATCAGTGATTAGTGGATATTGGGGCAATCTAACCCTGATTCTGATCTTCTCTCAAATAATTTTGCTCCTTAATTTGATCGGTGTCTTGGCAACCTAACCTAGACTTCCAAAATCTTCATCTTCACATCAGACTATTCTTTGAATCAATGCGCTGCTCGCACATCAATTCAAAGAGGGGCAAAATGTAACACCTCAAAATTGGCACCTAATAATCCTAATCAATTTTGGTGCATTCCTTCAATTTTCTCATCATCAAAGTCCTATTGTACTAGGCAGTTTCCCTTCCTAATTGACTTTAATTGACTGAGTCTCAAATGCAGAAAACCCAAATTTGCATAAATCTGACATTATATTTAATTCCTAAACTATCAAGGTTTATTAGCTAAAAATCTCTATGATTAATTTATTTAATTCTAAAGTCCTAAGTACTTTTAAATTAAATTAATTCCACCCCCTTTAGCTAATATACATAAAAGGAATTGAATAGTTATTTAATTGATTGGATGAATTATCCTCAAAAGGGAATTCCATAATTCCATGTAAAAGGTCACTCATGTGGCAATAATCCATCCTTTTAATTAAATAACTCATGCCTTTTTGTCTCAAATGGAAATGAAGAGGCCACTGTTTCTTTTCAAGAAACTCTTCACCCTCTTTCCATGGTTTTCTATAAATTGGACCTCTTTTTCTTCATTGAGGAGGATGATTTTTGAGAGCATCAAACTTATAGTGAAATTTGCTTTGATTGTTATATGCTTTTAAGATTAAATTGCATAATTAGATTAGTTTCAATTTGGATTAAAGATATGTTGATTTTTAATGCAATTCATTTTCATATCTAACATCTCAATTTCATTTCTCAAGCTTTCTACTTTAAATGCAATTTCAATTCTAGATTAAGAGATTTTGAATTCTAGATTAAGAGTATTTCATTTCCTAGATTAATTGCAATTTCATTCCATAGAGTAGTTGAAATTTCAATTCTAGACTAGTTGTGTTTGCTTCCATAGAGTAGTTGCAATTCATTTCTAGATTAAGAGCAAACTCATTTCATAAATTAATTGCATCTTATTTCATAGATTAATGGCAAATTCATCTTTTCTCATGCTTTAGAAATCCTCCATGTTAGCAATGGTCAGGTTGTTGGCTCTTGTTCTAAGAGTAAATTCAACATCCACAACTAATTAGGAGGTAGCAAGTCACTTCAATTGAATTTGCAGGATAAACAATTCATGTTTGTCTTTGTGAATTGAACAATTGAGTAAAGACTATGTTGAGTTTGTGCCTGATTTAGAGGCCACATTCAAGCACACATAGTTACCTTGGCTTCTTTGTTTTCTTACATGTTATTTGTTAGATTAAACACCGGTGGTTTAGGATTAGTATTAGATGCATCTACCACTCCATCGTTAACAAAATTCTTGGTTTGTTTCCACCACTTAGGCTTGTTGTTATAGTTGGTAGATTTTTTATCACTTTGAAGGGTGATTTCTATTTTCTTAACCATGACCTCTTCAATACAGATGGCATTCTTGATCATCCTATCAAAGCTAGGTGAATCTTGCATTTTCAAAGCATAGTTCAATTCAAGTATCAAATTATTTATGAACATTTCCATCTTTTCTGATTCGGGAATAGCTCTTGAATACCTCACAAAGATTTTCCTCCACCTTTGTAAAAAGTGTGTAAAGGATTCACCGATTATTTGTTTTGTGTTACACAAATCCATCATGGTTACATCATGTTGTATATTGTAGGAGTAATGTTGGAAAAAGTGTTGTTTCAACTCCTCAAAATATTTCACCTTAGGTGTGAGTTTGGAGAACCACTCCATAGCATTTCCGCCTAGACTTCCTAGAAATAACCTCATTAGGTATGTTGGTTCATGCATGTACTCTATACTTAAAGAAAAAAAATCTCTCACATGGTCATGTGGATCAGTCTCTCCCTTATATTTGTCATATTTAGGCCTTGCCATGTTGGGAGGAAATGGAATCATGTTGATACTCTTGTCAAATGGAAATGGACAAATGGAGTCCAAAGAGTATTTTGTTTTTGGTTTAACCTTCTCTTGTTTGATTGTTGCAATTTTGGCTTGCATCAAGGTCAATTGTTTGGTGAGAATAGAGATAGGGGTTGGTATCTCTTTTTCCTGTAGTCTTTCAACATCATAATCTTTAAGTAGCTTCACTCCAATGGATGGTAGATGTAGAAAGTATTTCTCTTTGTCTTCACCAATTATATTTTCCACTATTCCTTGGAATTTCCTACTTTGTTTGAGTCTATTATACTCTTCCTTGGGTATGTCTCCATCACTTTATGAGTCAAACAAAGGGTGAGTGATGTGAATTTCTTCCTCACTACTAGTGTCTTCTTGTCTTTGATTCTTGTCATTGTTTTATTCCTCAAAGGTTGTACTCAATTCATTTCTAGGAGCTTCCATTGCGGGTACAGGTGATTCTGTGTCAAATAGGGGATTGCAAGATGTTTCTCCTTGTTGAAAATGTAGCAATCTAAAAGGTACTTCTGATTTGTCAGCAAGATACTTGTTACATCTTGTGTTAACCATGAAGCTGTATCTCAACTATGTCCAAAATTTCCCAATAATGTTAAGTGAAGTCTCAAATTGTTCAAGTAAGTGTGTCCAAGTTGTAAGGATTCTTTGTTGTTTGATGGAAGTAAATGACTCCAGCGTCAAAGGGTTAGAATTCCCTGATAATGAGTTGGGAGTCAAGTTGTTTTTTAGAGTGAATAGACCACATGTTTTGAGACCAATTGTAAGAGCCCAAAATGACATGCAAGGTAGACTTGTGAAAAGTTTTGAAACAACAGCAGGGAGACCATATAAAGCAATAGGGTCAGACTAAGGATCTGAAAGGGTACCCAAATATACTAATTTCCTCTGAGAGACAACTATGCAACTGCCCACTATTTTAGATGCAACACTCTACAGAAGAGTTAGGAAGTACCAGTGGCGAGATTTTGATGAACTAAATGTGAGTCTTGATATCATGTATGCGACCTTTCTCCCTAAAAGTGAGGCAATACTGACCAGATGTGAGCTAGAATACAAAATGTGACTGTACACAACCAGATGCAAGCCAAGACATACTAAAAGAGACTCTTTGATGTTCTATCAATTTTTGTCAAATTTGTTAAGTTTTTCTTGGAATACGTGAAGTTTGTTTGATTGAAATTTGTTCTCTGAGACTTTCCAGTGAGTGAAAAACATAACATGTAGTCTTAAGGATTGAATTTTGTTTCTTGTTTCAAGGATTTATCTTTTTAATGATCTTTTATCCACATCAAGCAATTTTGCATTGTTAGGGGTGAACAAACACATCCTTAATCCCTAGTGTCTAAGCATAGGATGAAAATCTTTGCTTGTAGATTCAAGTACACACTCAAATGTTAATCAGAATATGACTATCACCAAGTATGCAATGGCTCTTGTTATGATACCATATTAGCTGACTCCAAACACAAGTGAGGGCACAAAATGATGAGTATCTTGGGGAAATTACTTTTTGCCTTGCACAAAGATTATCACCCTTTCGGTGATGAATCGGGTAGTTTTGACTACAATTTGTTATTTATAATGGGGAAATCCATTCAAAACTATCTCCCATAGAATTGCAAAAGCCAAAATTGAGGCGTATATCCCTATGAGTATTCAAATGTGTGTAGTCTTGCAAGCAAGATTCAAGCAGCTCCGCTCTACACACACCCAATCATGTTCAAGGAATGATGTCAAAATTCCAAGAACAAAACCGATTCTGTCTTATGAGGTTTTAGCCTAAAAGGAAGCAATTATTTATAGTGAGTTGGAAGGGTTGGCATAAACTTGTCCTCACTTGGGTTGTTCCCGGGAGATTTTTTCCTCAACCAACAAGCCCTCTAATGTTTAAAAAGCATACAAAGGACTGGCGAGCTTAGGATTTCAAGATTTTTGATTCTTCAAAAGAAGAAGATCATACTCTCCTAATCCATGTCATTTTCTCCCACAATCACTTCAACTAATGTTCTTTCCCTCAAATGAATTCACTCACAACTCCATCCCCCATGTCAAGTTTTTGATTCCCCCGCTTGGAAGGAAGATAAAATCCTCTAGTGAGATCGAAAAGTAAGCTTGAGTTTGATTTAGATATTCCTAAATTATGAAAACACGAGTACTTGAAAGCAAAGTTTGTTTGTTCTTTTTCCACATTATTTAAATTCTTTTCTTGTTCAATTACAATATCCCAAAATTTAGACGATGGAGTTCTTTTTCTCACAAAATTTAAATGACTTGTGTTGTTCAATTACTTTCCAAAAGGAATTAAATTATGTAGCTTGTTCAATTAGTCCTGCAATATTTAGTGATTTTGAGTTGTTCAATTACTTGTCCAAAATGAATTAAACAATGAAGTGTTTTCCTTGTTCATTTACTCCAAATCCCTCTCAAGTCCTAAATCAACTTTTGAGTTTTTGATTTTCCTTGAAGGAAACAAGCATACTCCTCTGATTGATTTATTAAATGATGAGAATTTGTAATTTAATTTGGAACTTTTAACAACTAAGGACAAGTTAATCTATGAAAAAATTGTAAAACACAAGTTAACAATTCTTTTTCCACCCTTTTTGAGAAAAAGGGCACAGACAAAAATCTGCAAGCAAGTATTAGGTTGTTTTAAAGACAGAGACAAAAAACCATCCAAGGATTAATGGTTAGATTTTTCAATTTTCAAACTTAAAAACTAGATGCGATCCTATTTTCCCTAGATGCGACTATATTTCCTGAAAATGACCCAGAATTCACTAGATGCGATGCTTTACCAGAAACGATTCAAGATTCCCCATATGCGAGCCCTGATATCCTGGGTGTGATCATATTTCCTGAAAACGATCCAATTTCCCAAAAATAAGCTGTGATAACTAAAGGCGACTCTGTACCTGCAAATAGAGAAATGAAATTAGCTCAAAATGAAAATAAGATGAGGTAAAATCTGAGATTCTACCCCATGGTGGGCGCCAGAAATGTGTTTGTATTTTGTAGTTCATGAAAGTTGCAACACAACACTTCAATAAGTCATTACATTAGTGCAAAACAAAGAATAAGTCATCAAATCAAACACTAAAACTGACTTATTGCTTCCTATCTAAGAGGAGTGTGAAGAATGCTATAATTGCCCTTAGATTATGCATTAATCAGTGACATATACAACTTAGAAGAAAGATTCAAAAGAAACTAGCATATATGCTCAAGAAATGATTCATTTTAACTCTTAAATTGAAGATTATAACAATGCAATGAATATTTTAAGCTAAAATGCACGAAAATCTCTATCAATACTAGCAGCATAAGTTTGCAAATTGAAAACTCAAATTAGGGGCCCATTGAGCTTAAAATTCATTCTATTTATAGAAGAAATAGGTGAATGAGAGGCTAGGATTGAAATTGGAAGAGAGGTGGAGATTGAATCTTTGGTGATCCAAGTGATTTCACTCCCATTGGTTAGGGAATTGACTTTTCCCTTTTGTAAATGGAAATGTAATTTGAGGATTATTTAATTCCCTTTTATTAATTACTTTAGCCATGTTTTGAATTGTTTTAATTGATTTGAATTGTTTTTTATTTAATTCAGTTGTTTTGATTTAATTGGCTAAGGCAATTAATGTAAATTAGTGATTAAATCACTTAGGAGATTAAATTTGATTTAATGAATTATGCCAATAAATTGAAGAATTGTCTTGACATAATTAGGGGTATGATCACACTTAGGGAAAATAGGGTCTATAGTCAGAGCAGACCAAATTAGGGTGGTTATAGTTTCTGCTTATAAGTGTTATATATAGTAGTTATTATTAGGTAGAGTAGGTGATTATTGTAGTTAGATCAATGGAAACATAAAGCATTCTAGTCATCTAGCTTATTTCTATTTGTGATGCTCTATATTAGTCGGGTGGCTTATTGGTAGCTATTGTTAATAATACAGTATGACTTACTATACGTTCTAGCTCCCCTTTTTAGTGATGTGTAAGAAGACAAGTGTTTGTCACAACAAGGAACATGAGCATAGAATTTTCATCCATTTTATTTTCAATCAATTTGGTCTACTTGAATGTTTTTTTTTGGAAAGTGTGTTTGGATAGGTCTCGAGTTGCTTTCAAGTAGTCACGTCAGGGTAAAAAAGCATAGACAATCAAAGATTATTTGGATCATCTTGCACCCTTCTTTACAATTAACAATCATAGATTTCAATAAACAACTCATTCATTTCATATATGAAATATCTTCGATGTAAAATTAATTATTATAGTAAATTAAATATAATTAGTAAAAAGCTAATATTATTTAGAGTTATTATACAAAGATTTTAAATGTTTGTATGTAATTATTTTTATATAGAAAATATTGTATTATATATTATACAAATGATAGATACATAAATATTGAACAAAGTAAATGCAAAAAAAAAGTCAAAACATTAAATAAGATCAATTGTTAGATAGATAATACATAAAGTATGCAGGTATTTTTTAAATTACGTAATTTAAAAAATAAAAAATAAATTGAATATTTAATTGGATAGATATGAATGACATCACAAATGTCATTCAAGAAGACAACATAATGTTAAAGTCAACAATGTACCTTTATTATGATGAATATAATATTGTATATGTCATTTAAGTCATTAATTAAACTAATAAAATTTATAAGAGAAGATAAACAATAATTTGATTTTTGCAATGACTATTTCCAACATGAACCAAAAGAGAGAAAGACAAATGACATTGTTTGAATTATTAAAGAAAAATTGTAATAACAGACTATATAAATTTTGTTCAAAATTTTCAATTCTTCACAATGATTGATTGAACTAATAAAAAAGTTGGATACAATGGATGCATTAATATTCTATGTAAGAACTAGTATTGCATCATATATGACTCATAAAATTAATGACATAAAGATTTAATCATAAATTTAAGTGTGTGGTGGCCCATTAAAATTTACCAGTTTAAAATTGTGAATATAGGTCAACATTATAGTAGAGTTTATTATGCCATAATAAAAGAAAAACACATACATAGGATCTGAATTATAGAATATTATATTTTTGGCATAGAATATATTTTATGGATTGTAGGATATGAATGATTGGCTAGCTTATTGGAGAGAGACTTGGTTTTTTAAACTTAAATATTTAAAATTTTGTAGTTTATACTTTTGGCGTAAGGTATATTGGTAAATTGCATGATAATCGTGATTAGGAGCTTTATGAGGTACACTTGGTATTCTTAACATATATGATTTCAGAAGAATTCAGGTTGTACTTTCATGAGCTAAGTATAGATTGAAAGTAGATAAAGATTAAGATTTTAAAGCAGTCTTAGAATATATTTAGTTAGAATATTGAAGTATAAATAACAACATGAGTAAAATACAGGATATTGAGACACAAGCATGCCTTGAGTGAGAAAAGTTAAGTCTAATGTGCCAACTTCTACGGGTTAATTAAGTGTTTATCCTAAAGTCAATTGTTTGAGTGGAGAAAAATGTTAAAATATTGCTATTATTGATGGTACAGTCTAACAATTCATACATTATTCTAGTATAATTTGGTACATCATGCAAGTGAATTTGTTCTAGTAACTTTTACAAGTAAGGTAGTAGAGTTAACTTGCACAAGGAGGTTCACATTAGCCAAAATTTAATATACTAGTATGCGATGATAGCTTTTGATCTATTGTACAAAATATTTTTTATAGAGCTACCTAAGTATTTATGTGATTGGTTGTCAACTTGTGTTAAGTGTAGAATAAAGCAATAGAGAATAATGTACTAGATACTTGATACTCTTTGGCATTTGAAATGTTTGGATATTTTTTGATACTCTACTGATTGCATCCTAGGAAAAATGAAACATATCAGGTATGAAGATCATGATAAAGGATTTCAAAGTGCAGATCATGGCTTCTAAATCCTTCCAGAAAGACCAGAAAATCCTTCAAAACCTCATTATTCATGGCGGTTTGTACCAAATAAGAGCTCAGCCAGCAGCAAATGAATCACAAGATAAACCCTAGGTCATGGCGACTCTTTCCCGGGGTTTTCTTTGTTTAAATTCTATGTTTTACTGCGCAAAGGAGGTCAAAATCCCTTTTTAAGTCATGTTTTATGCCTAATCGCTCTGTCGCGTCAGTATTCCTGAAATGTTTTTAAGTTGCGCGACTGCGCGATGAGCTGCCAATCGAAGTCATCGCACAATCGCGATCTGTTTATGAGTGGTCTTGTTCTGTTCACGAGTCGGCGACGATTGAGTGGTCATCGCGCAGTCGCGATCTACCCTTGTCAAGTCTTTTAAGTTGCGCGACCGAGCGGGTTCAACGATCTAAAGTATGTATCACGCAGTCGTGATGTCTTTTCCAAGTTAGGTTTCAAGTCTGCGAGTCAGCGACGAGTTAAAATCATGTACTTCACGCAGTCACTGTTAGGTTATGCTGTCTCTATCCTGCTTTGCGACTGAGCGAGTCATGTAGAAGATCAAGCAGTCACGCACCCGCTCACTATTTTATGTCAATGTTTTAAGTCCCGCAACTGCGCGACGAGGTCAAGTCATAGTGGTCGCCCACTCATGCAATGTTTAACCCGGTTGTATTTTGCAGCGCGAGTACGCGACGAGCCAAAAAGGGACTCGTCGCTCTGTCACACAAGTATTTCTCAAAATTCAAAGGAGCTCGCGAGTATGCGACGAGCCAAAAAAGAGGTGCATTGTCACGCACTCACAGTCAATGATGAAGTAGGGTTTTCAGGCTTGCGAGTTTGCAACCAAGTAGAAAGCGGATGTCATCGCCCACTCGCACACAAGATGGAAACTGAAATAAAGGCTGAGCGAGTATGCGACCGAGCAGAATATGCAGTAAGAAAAGGGATGTCGCTCAATCGCCCAAATCAAAAAGGTCAGTTCAAACCACCAGTGAGTGTGCGATGAAGGAGTAGTTGAAAAGTAAAATGCATTGGCGCTCAGTCGCCGAGACTCAGGTGCTATCAGAAAATAGCTCGCGAGCTTGTGACTAAGGTAAAAAAGAGACAGTGTCGCTCACTCGCACAGAGGACAAGAGCAAAGCAGAAGGGACTGCGAGTATGTGATAGACATGAAAGGAGGATTAAACAGAAAGCTTGTCGCTCACTCGCAGAAGGCAAAGGTGGAGACAGTCGAGTTGAAAAGTTGATTTTCGCAGCGAATGAGAAGGTGTTACTTGCCGTCTTCTGCTGATTTCTGGGTAATATATGCATTAAGTCTATGATTTTCATAGAGTTTAAAATGTAAACAAAGGGAAGGATCGGATTTTTTAGAGACAGAAAGATTAGATATTTTCTCAGACGCTGGAAATCAGATATTTTACAGATGAAAGATCAGTTTTGAAAGGTCAGAGGATGCATTTTTTGGGGCTGCAGAGAAGTTATTACAATTCAGAGACTTTTGTGACTCTTCTAGAGGGATAAGACTGCTTCTTTGAGGGAGTATTTATGTTGATATTTTTTGGGGATGACTTTTAGGGCTAAACAGTGGCTGGACAGGCCAAATCCGATCCAGAAGTTATTGCTTTCAGAATGCAGTTGGCTTGGAAAATGCATAAATATGAGTTGAAGACTCATTGTTACCAGTTCTTCTTCCCTTTGGCTTGAGGTTTTGTAACTTGTTCTAAGTTCTTGATAGAGGCAAAGAGAATTTGTAACTCATTGTGAGAGATAATATGCAGAGGTTGTAATCCTTGGAACCAATTTATTGAATTGTGTCAGCCTTGTCTCTTTTCTGCTTGTTTGTATACGTTGTAGATGGTAGATGGGTTAACTGTGAATGATTTTATTTCCTTTTAATCATGTCCCATTTGTAGCATCTACTTGCAGAAGAGTATGTTTCCTTGCAGGTTGTAACTAGTGTCTTATGTTTGAGCTGTTAACTATGAATTCTTTCCTCTTAACAGGCTTAATCGTGACCTTGTTATGAAATATTAATGCATGCCTATGCAAGAGATTTGTGTTTTACCTCCAATTCAGTTAGTTGACCTAGGGCTTTATCCTGTGTGTGTTATGTTTTCATGTCAAGTTTGGTGGATCACCTTAGTTTAGGTTTCATTTTAGCTATTTACGTTTTCATGCAATCCTTCTATCCCTTTTCCCCATCAGTTTTCAATCCTTCAAAAGAGTAAACAGGTGATCACCAGATAGGAAGCTGGCCTAGGACCCGGAGATTCATTCCAGCTATAGGTTACCCACAACCTTGGAATGTTTCCATGTTTCTCCAAAATGTTAAGTTCTTGCGAACTTGACAAGGTGCAATTTTGGTAGATAACAGGTTTTGGCACGCTCGGTGGGACTAAGAGCTGATTTTCAGTTCTTTTCAAGCTTTTTGTAACTACTGTTTGGTGTGGACAGTAGTATTTTCTGCCTTTGGAGGCAAGTTCTAAGCACACCTGGCAACTCTGGAGCATATTTTTCACTGGTTTCAAGCAGATTTAGTTGCTTGTATGAGAAAATAATGTCTGGTTTTTCCAGCTTTTCAAAATATTAAGTTTTTCCAACTTATATGAGTGTTGTTTATTTCATGAGAAAATGGCTTATCATTCCCCATTTTATGAGGGTTCTGCCTTTTTTCCGTCTTATCAGCCCTATCTACAAGTTCCACACATTCATCACCCTCAAACCCCTGCTGAAATTTCATTACAGCAAGCCTACCAACGCCCATGAGATAGCCATTTTGTTCCTAGCTATCATTATGATTTGCATAATCAATCCCAGCATGTTGTAAGCATGAATTTAAATGAAATTTTGGCAAACTTTCAAGCATAGATGAGGGCCTTGGATCAGGAAGAAAAGTGCTACATGCATCAGGAGGTGGAGGCTCAAAGACATGATGAGGAATTACTTGCTGGGCAAGTTACACTTAAAGAAGAGAAAATGAGGTGGTTCACCACGCGATTACAAGAACTAGAGGCTCAAGCAGCTTCTTGTGTCCCAGTGCAGCTTGCTAATAAGGAAGTTCCTAAACTTGTAATTCCAAATTTCAGGTCAGGAGTTTCCTCTCAATCTACAATACAGATTTCCAAGCCTGAGATTCCCAGTTTTAGGGGTCATAGTCTTGCAGAAGAAATAGAGAAAACCCTACAAGAGTCTTTGAGTGAGCATAAACAATCGAGCCACCTCATTAGTCCACATGTTCAGCCATGTCAAGAGCCCACAAATATTCAAAACATACAGCAACCATGGAGGCCTTCGTGGACTCAGCACCCTGACTTTCGAATGCCAAACCTTGTCAAGGTTACCCCATGGGAGAAAGTCCAAGATCAAGCTGAGAAGGAGGGTCTTTTTGTTGTTTCAAAGCTGATAGAGGAGGTGGTTGAGGTACAAGAGCAGAGCCATGTGAGACAAATGGTGCCAGATCCACTTGTTGAGCTATGTGCATGTTTGGAGCAGCATGTTGAACAATGCCCTTTGGCTCCAGGAGAAGAGACTAAACATAAAGAAGTGATGTCATTCTTTGATGAGCTACCTCCTTTTGTCAAGCAGGCTGAGGAAAATTTGGTTCTAGCACCAAGTTGCAGCAGCTGAGGAGTGATTTGTTTGATGAAGTTGTAGTTAAAGGGCGGAGGGTTCAGGAGAATGAAGTTCCTCAAAACCTCGAAGAAGATTGTTTTGACAGCATCATAGAGGATTTTTGTGTGAAGTTTGATAATCTTAAGCAAGAGGTTTATGAGAAGCATGAAAACTTGATACAAGAACCCAATTTTTGTTCATTAGAGGAGGCTACTCTAATGTTTGAATTTTTGCCTTCCTTCATTATGGAAGAAAAGCATGCGTCAGAGTGTTCTTCCTTGAGTAATAATGAGGATTTCAAAATCGAACCTGATGTTGCAAGCATTTCACAAGTTGATAGCTTGGATAATATATTGGATGTTCTAACAGAAGATGTTAGTCCTCTAACTAAGGAAGAAGAATTGACATGGAAGGCAATTATGCAGGAGAGTCATGATGAGCCACAACAAGGAAAAGAAGCCAGCAGAGAAAGCTCATAGTTTAATAGCTCTAGAGGCTGCCCCATCAAGCACTTGGCAGAAATGGAGGCTGATATGGAAAGATTAGTTGAACCAGCAGCTAAGCATGAAACAGATGCAATTGATGATGCATTTTCAGCTGAGTTAGAGCAATTTCAGCTCATTCCTCCATCCCTGGACAATAGTGCATTTGATCAAACTAATAAGGTGAGTACATTTGCCTATATCACTCAAGACATAGTGCATCAAATATTTGATCATCTGCAAGTCTTCCATGTCTACTTGGTTGCCTTTAAGCATGTTATCTGTCATAAATTGAGGAGAAAAGGCATTTACTTCTCGGAACCTGTGAATGGCTTTGTCTAAAGACTTCTCATTATTGGTTAGGCTAGGATAGGTTATTTTTAGTTTTCCCTAAAGTGCTGTTATGCACAGTTAAGTAGATGTTTTCCCAGTTTTCCTAGTTTTTAATAAGCCTCCAAGAGCTATCAATCTGTTTACAGCTGCTACTAGGCGTTTTCTACTGCTGCCCACTCCTTATCATACACCTAAAATTCCTGACAGCAAAATTGCTTTTACTGTCACAAATCCTGCATCTAAGACTCTGTGCCCAATGGACTGGATAAGGCTACTAGTTTTTATGTCTAGCAGGCAGACATTGAGCAGAAATCGCCAAAGATGTTTTCCATTTTTTCTACTGATTGCATCCTAGGAAAAATGAAACATATCAGGTATGAAGATCATGATAAAGGATTTCAAAGTGCAGATCATGGCTTCTAAATCCTTCCAGAAAGACCAGAAAATCCTTCAAAACCTCATTATTCATGGTGGTTTGTACCAAATAAGAGCTCAGCTAGTAGCAAATGAATCACAAGATAAACCCTAGGTCATGGCGACTCTTTCCCAGGGTTTTCTTTGTTTAAATTCTATGTTTTACCGTGCAAAGGAGTTCAAAATCCCTTTTTAAGTCATGCTTTATGCCTAATCGCTCTGTCGCGTCAGTATTCCTGAAATGTTTTTAAGTTGCGCGACTGCGCGACGAGCTGCCAATCGAAGTCATCGCACAATCGCGATCTATTTATGAGTGGTCTTGTTCTGTTCATGAGTCAGCGACGAGCTATTTTGAGTGGTCATCGCGCAGTCACGATCTACCCTTGTCAAGTCTTTTAATTTGCACGACCGAGCGGGTTCAATGATCTAAAGTATGTATCGCGCAGTCGCGATGTCTTTTGCAAGTCAGGTTTCAAGTCTGCGAGTCAGCGACGAGTTAAAATCATGTACTTCACGCAGTCACTGTTAGGTTATGTTGTCTGTATCCTTCTTTTCGACTGAGCGAGTCATGTAGAAGATCAAGCAGTCACGCACCCGCTCACTATTTTATGTCAATGTTTTAAGTCCCACGACTGCGCGACGAGGTCAAGTCATAGTGGTCGCCCACTCGTGCAATGTTTAACCCGGTTGTATTTTGCAACGCGAGTACGCGACGAACCAAAAAGGGACTCGTCGCTCTGTCGCACAAGTATTTCTCAAAATTCAAAGGAGCTCGCGAGTATGCGACGAGCCAGAAAAGAGGTGCATTGTCGCGCACTCGCAGTCAATGATGAAGTAGGGTTTTCAAGCTTGCGAGTTTGCGACCGAGTAGAAAGCGGATGTCATCGCCCACTCGCACACAAGATGGAAACTGAAATAAAGGCTGAGCGAGTATGCGACCGAGCAGAATATGCAGTAAGAAAAGGGATGTCGCTCAGTCGCCCAAATCAAAAAGGTTAGTTTAAACCGCCAGCGAGTGTGCGATGGAGTAGATGAAAAGTAAAATGCATTGGCGCTCAGTCGCCAAGACTCAGGTGCTATCAGAAAATAGCTCGCGAGCTTGTGACTGAGGTAAAAAAGAGACAGCGTCACTCACTCGCACAGAGGACAAGAGCAAATCAGAAGGGACTGCGAGTATGTGACAGACATGAAAGGAGGATTAAACAGAAAGCTCATCGCTCACTCGCAGAAGGCAAAGTTGGAGACAGTCGAGTTGAAAAGTTGATTTTCGCAGCGAATGAGAAGGTGCTACTTGCCGTCTTCTGCTGATTTCTGGGTAATATATGCATTAAGTCTATGATTTTTACAGAGTTTAAAATGTAAACAAAGGGAAGGATCGGATTTTTCAGAGACAAAAAGATTAGATATTTTCTCAAACGCTGGAAATTAGATATTTTACAGATGAAAGATCAGTTTTGAAAGGTCAGAGGATGCATTTTTTGGGGCTGCAGAGAAGTTATTGCAATTCAGAGAATTTTGTGACTCTTCTAGAGGGATAAGACTGCTTCTTTGAGGGAGTATTTATGTTGATATTTTTTTGGGATGACTTTTAGGGCTAAACAGTGGCTGGACAGGCCAAATCCGATCCAGAATTTATTACTTTCATAATGCAGTTGGCTTGGAAAATGCATAAATATGAGTTGAAGACTCATTGTTACCAGTTCTTCTTCCCTTCGGCTTGAGGTTTTGTAACTTGTTCTAAGTTCTTGACAGAGGCAAAGAGAATTTGTAACTCATTGTGAGAGATAATATGCAGAGGTTGTAATCCTTGGAACCAATTTATTGAATTGTGTCAGCCTTGTCTCTTTTCTTCTTGTTTGTATGTGTTGTAGATGGTAGATGGGTTAACTGTGAATGATTTTATTTCCTTTTAATCATGTCCCATTTGTAGCATCTACTTGCAAAAGAGTATGTTTGCTTGCAGGTTATAACTAGTGTCTTATGTTTGAGTTGTTAACTGTGAAGTCTTTCCTCTTAACAGGCTTAATCGTGACCTTGTTATGAAATATTAATGCATGCCTATGCAAGAGATTTGTGTTTTACCTCCAATTCAGTTAGTTGACCCAGGGCTTTATCCTGTGTGTGTTATGTTTTCATGTCAAGTTTGGTGGATCACCTTAGTTTAGGTTTCATTTCAGCTATTTATGTTTTCATGCAATCCTTCTATCCCTTTTCCCCATCAGTTTTCAATCCTTCAAAAGAGTAAACAGGTGATCACCAGATAGGAAGCCGGCCTAGGACTCGGAGATTCATTCCAGCCATAGGTTACCCACAACCTTGGAATGTTTCCATGTTTCTCCAAAATGTTAAGTTCCTGCGAACTTGACAGGGTGCAATTTTGGTAGATAACAGATATACTTTGGATGCATGTGATCGATACATTTGTGGTGAAGGGAACTATTGACAACTATATATATTAAAATTCATAATCTCCATGTATAATTTGATTGAGGAGGTGCTAATCAAGTTTCATACACCCCATAAATGTAATTGGTAAGTAACTGTCTATGGTTGAAGATGCATCTAATTGAAAAACATATTGAGACCTAGATATGGAGTATCTTCTTACCATACACAAAAGTGTATATGGTGAAAGGAGAAGTGGATTTAGTTCATAGTGGTATTTAAAAGTATAAGAGCGTGGAAAAAAGTATTTGTAAAGAAAAAACACCATGGAATAACAAGCATGAATATGCAATTCTAATAGCCAAATTTGTATAGTTTAGACAAGCACACATTGTTCCAAGTTGATGGTAAAATGAGGATAATACAACTATTGGTGACTTAGTTAAATAAGGTGTGACTATGTACAAGAGGGTTAAGGTTGGTGAGAGGACTAGAGAAGAATTAAATGGAGAACTAGTGGTAGTAAAATAATTAGTAGTAGTTATAGACTATGTGCATTTTTACTGTAACAAGCCTAGATCAAGACCTTAGCTCAACCACCCATTACAAATCCAGTTTATTGTAAATCTCTTTAAGTATTGCGAGGATATGGCTAATTTTTTCATGTATATAACAAAGCACCAAGTGGAAGAAGTTAATTTTGATAGGTATGCAGATATATATTTGATGTGGTAATATAATAGTTTAGGCCTTTTTTGTAACTTATAAGTATTATGTGAGATAATTATAATAAATTGAGAGAAGTATGGTTACAACAAGCCATCATAATAAATAAGAATTTAAAAAAAAATAGAAAGAATATATGATGCAATATTAGGCATAATAAGAAGGCAACAAGTAAATAGTATGTGCATTAATAACCAACCCCAAATGCATCACTATATAAAATAGTCATAATAAAATATCAAACATAATCCACTTGTCACTACTTATGAGTTCATTTTCTAAAGTCAATTAAAACCTGTATAGATGAAAAAAATGAATACACAATTCAAAAGAGCGAGAAATTATATTA
Source organism: Thuja plicata (assembly GCA_018584345.1). NCBI lineage: Eukaryota > Viridiplantae > Streptophyta > Pinopsida > Cupressales > Cupressaceae > Thuja > Thuja plicata. The sequence goes on along the minus strand of MU226743.1, from coordinate 1,011,454 downwards.
AATGCCAAAAATATCACGGATCTTATGCATAATCTATCACTTTGTTTCCACGCTATGAAAACACACATAATAATTGTACACACACTTTGATCTTGACGAGTAGAAGATCAAATTGCAAGAGTTGAAGGACTTTGTTGTCATTCAAAGGCATTTTTCCAGGGGGGCTATTCCACACAAATTTAACACGAATTCATGTATAAGGAATTTCATAGACACAAGGACATGCTAGAAACAACCTTATTCTTAGAAGCATAAAGAAAACTAATAACAAACAACCTTATTCCTAGAGGGTAAAAGTTTATGTAGAAGATTACATGCATGGAACATCGTGCAAGTGCAACACTAGGACTAACTACCCAATTGCGACAAAGTAAGTAGTTAGTATAATATGAATCCTTCTACACCATGCATTTCTTATGACACCATTTTGCATGATCATCAAAAGGCATAAAAAAGCTACATGTTACAAAAATTAAAGGGTTTCTTATTGAACTACTAGTTTGAAGTTAGAAAAATATCACCGACAATGCTAGCACTTGTACCTTGTTCTGATTAAGTAAAAACAGGTTTTACAAGGACCCAAAACCTTTACAAAAAACCAAAGAGTTCGGCAGGTTTTACAAGGACCTACAACCTAGAGTTTAAAGATAAACAGTATAAAACAAAAACAGCTATGCCTAAGCACCATAAAAGGAAGGAACAGAAAAACAATGAACCGAATAGAAAAAGTCCCAAAGAAACAACAGAAGACAGTAGGGACAGCGAAAAACCCAACCAGGATAGCAAAAAGAATAGCTACATCTCTTTTACCAACTCCTCAGCTTCGAGGACCATGATTTGCATGTTGTTGACCGAAGTTTTTAGCTCCTCTGTTTCTTTGTCCTCCTTAGGACTCTTTTTCTTGGCGCTGGCTCTGGTATGAGATCCCGGTCCCGTATTCTCCACTATAATGTTGTCTTTATCCTTGTTGATCCTTTCCAGTTTATCCATAAGAATTTGCGCATGACCATAGTAAGCTTTTAGGCTTATGAGACATTGTTCCCCTATTTTTTTAACTGATGCCTCCAGTCTTTTAACTTTTTTATGCAAACTCTTAATTTCTTCCTCCTTGTTATCCTTTTCCATTCTATCTTTAATATGTTTGATTTGTTTCTCCATGGTTTCCACCTTGTTGGCATACTCAGCCTGAGCTTCCGAGTTTCCAACAACTTCTTTCATTTCCTTCAGACACTCTGCCACAGGTTTTTCCCCAATCCCCATTCCGTTGAGAAATTTTATGTCCTCCTGTGTTTTCTCAACTTGATTTTTCAAAATAACCTGATCATTAAACATATTATTAATCAACCCAGAAAAACCCTCGATTATACCTTTATTGTCTTTCTTATTATGATCCCCTTTT
>MU226743.1:984556-1004359 GCA_018584345.1 Thuja plicata | reverse complement strand
AGAGAGGGAGGCCCAAATAGGTTCCCGGTATGATCCCTTGATCACAACCTAAAATCCTTAATATTCTCATTTTCCTTCTCTCCGGCACATTGAAAAAAAACACTGAACTCTTCCCCCAGTTAATTAGCTGACCAGAAGCTTTCCCATAGTTATTCAGAGCTTTCTTTATGCTGCTAGCATTTTTAACAGAAGCTTCCCCCATAATCACCGAATCATCAACAAACTATTGGTGAGAGCATACCATGTTATCCGATGAAGGATTAAGCCCTTTGATGTCTCCATTCCTAACTTGATTTTCCATGTACCTGCCAAGGCATTCCGCCATTATTACAACGCACTTGTACCTTGTTATATATGCTATGCTTTGTGAATTCTAATACCTAGGTGTAGTCATGCCCATAGTGAAATGAACTATGTTTTTTAAGATATGTTGGTGAAGGTGGCAGTAAATGAATATTGTAGGTGTACTAAAATAGAACATTTTGCATGCAATTGCTCTAACATTTAGGTAGTATGAAAGATGTTGGGTTAAAGTGTTGTACACCATTTAGAATTTTAATAATGTATTACTTTATTACTATGTGTGGTGCATCTAGGAGAACCTAGATGAACATGTATAAATAGGGACAACATTCTTGGGGCCACTTGATGTGTTGTGTTGTAAAATTGAGAATTATATTAATGTGGTTGTCACATTGGAATAATTAGTGAATATTGGGGAAATTTATTTAATAAAGTAAAAACTTAGTATGCAATAATAAATGAGGGTTCAATGGTATTTTACTCACATAGTTTGTGGTACATGGTCTTAATTTACCACTATTTGTATTTTATGTGAGCTTAATTCTCAAAACTAAAGCACATGTTAGTGATTTGAGTTGACTAGTTGAGTGTGTTGTTATTATTGAAGAGTGCATATGTAAAGCACATATGGGATGTGTGGATTCATGCTTGGACACATGGAGGGTGCATGAGAGAGTCTTGATGCTTCAGGAGTATCCGTTGTAACTATGTAAGTGCTTTGTATTGATTTATGGCTAAATAGTGTGATGGAGTATGGATGCTTTTGGAGGCTATTTTTTCTCCCTCGTGAGGGTTTTCCTAAGATAGATATTGTGTTATCTTTTAGATTATCTATTTTATCTATGCATAATGATTGTTTTGTAATATTGTATGCATGCTTGTCTCTCATGGGTAATGTAGGAAATGGATTAGATATAATTGGTATGAAGAATTATTTCCTAACAAGTGGTATCTGAGTTTTTATGGTTAATTTTAAGTTATAACCCTAGCTTAAGTGGATGAGGTACAAAGTTTAAGCCATGGCTATGCAAAAAAATATTTGAGAAGTTACAAGATATGAGACATATTTGTAAGTTGTTTTATTGTAGATCAGAAGGTTTTGGGTTTGTTGTTATAATTGGTTGGTGGTCAATTTGGGTTGGTGAAATGTTGGGCCATATGGGTTTATTGGATGTGCATCCAAATGAGGGTTTTCTTTTTGCTTTTTTTTTGGGGGGGGGGGGGNGGGTGGCGGGGGGCGATGTGGGTTACCCTAAATTATGAGAATTTAGAAGTCCCATTCCATTATCAAGAAGAAAGTTTCTCCATACTAAAAAAATCAAAGGAAGCAATCTTTATGACTCAAATAAATAGAACTAACCAATTGAAGCCTTCAGAAAATGATGGAATTTTGACCTGTTACAAAGATGATGCCGACAGAGGCTGAAGAAGGTTGAATTTTAAAAATCTAAAAATGTCCTAGTTCGGGAAATCAAATTTCCTATCTCCAGCAGAAATATTATCTTTTCACAAGGTGTTTTGGATTTTCAACCAAAGCCAAATCCGAAAGTTAGGTAGTTATTTTTTAGTTAGTTTATTGTTTTTTCAAAATAATTTGTAATAAGGGTTGTGTCTTTTCACCATAAAGAGGTGTGAAAGACACTCAAACACATATATACATAATGTAAAATGTAAAAAGACAATACAATATAATACAATTTCACATATATGGATAGTTTTACATCAACAACTGTAACATGGATCTGGATGTACTTTTTTTTCAAAATCAATAAAGATAAGTGTTTTTTCTTTCATCTGTGGGAATTGACTCAACTTCATTTTCGATTAGTCCCTTGGATAAAATATTTAGATTTTTTTCAAAGTGATAGTTTGATGTTGCATACTTAATTGATTAAATTTGTAGCTTTCATTATCAATTGGTATTTTCATCTTACATGATTAAATTTAATTGATTGTGGCCACAATCAATTAGTCTGTCATTTGAGGAGTTAAACTCAACTGAGATAGTTGTGGCTTTGTCTTAAGATACATTCTCATCATAACGCCTTTGAAGTGATATGTTTCTTGAAAACTATCTCTGAGTTTGTACATAGGGTTGGGATGACTTTGACTCTATTGCCCATGATAGGATAAGACACTGGTCTAATCATTATTTGGATTATAGTTATTCAGTTCATTGTTTATAGTTTTGTGATATCTTATCTATATGTTCATTTCAAATTACATACACATTTACTAAAAATTCTTTCAATTACTTAAAGTATTTTAGTTTACAATTCATGATATATTGCTTTCAGTTAGATTTATTTCAAGTGCCTTTCCATACTTGAGAGATAAGGTTGAAGTGTTTTTTTATCTTCTATAAAAAAGCCTTGTAAATTGAAGGATAAGTCAAGGTATAGGCTTACCAGCCTTGGTTTTGCAGAGCCAAAATTGCAGAAGTTCCAACCTTGCCTTGGTTGTGACTTGTTAGTTGGACAAATCACTTGGGTTTCCCAGCATTGGATTGGCAAGTCTATAGGAAATCCAATTTGTTGATTTGAGCACCAACAGGGGGAGGGATGTGCATTATTGAATCATCCCTGCATACACTATTAACATGTGTACCAAGTGGCAAGCCCCCAACCAATCTTGTTGCCAGTGGGGCTTAGCTCTATGATAGGGTTTTCAATCCAATGAGTGGTCATCGATATTAGTCCCACTACCTAGCTAGTATAAGCATTATAAGCTTAAAACAAACAAAAATATAAACTTTAATTTATAATTCCCAATCAATATTTAATAAACTTTGTATTTTTTTTAGAGTTCTATGCAATCAATATTGATGCAGTTTTAAATTTTTTATTTTTTAAAATTAAAAAATAAAACCTGAATTTATATTGGGGTTAGGTCTGACTTGTCGATCTACTAGACTTGTCATTATAGCCTAATTGGATATTTTTCAAACGGGCATAACATTCACCAAGAGAGTCCATTTTTTGACTTCTTATACTCATTGGAAAGCTGGTATCGAGAACAAAATGCTAGTATAGGATTGGCTCTCTATTTTTTCTATTTAGATATGTTTAGGGGGATTGAAAATCAAATGTTAGCCTTTTCACAAGTTTGGTCATAAATTTTTAATACATAATCAAAAACTTTATTTTGAATGGTCATTGGAGAGCATGTTGACTCTAATATACATTGGTATTGTTATTGTATTAGTTTGATGAGTGTAGATAGTTATATACTTGCTTGATCATTTAAAGGTGCCTAATATTTGGGGTGTGATTGTATGAGCATCCAAATGAATTAAAGAGGTGAAACCTTGATGGATTGCATGTTTTTATGAGATATTTGTGATTCTACAACTAATTATCAAAATTTGTGTTTCTTGGTACATGTTATTTTTAATGTAACTTTGGTAATGACAAGTACATAAGTTTTCTTCAGTTTGAGGACATGATTTGATACATGGAGTCTCTTGTGGTTGATAGTTGAGTATAGGTACAACATTTACATTGATTCTCAATTGGTTGATAGTTGAGTGTAGTTACAATATTGTTGTTGATTATGATGTCATGTCTATATAGGTACACATATGGCATTAACAAGACATAATCAGGTTTGTGGCTACTAGTAGTGATTTGGTTTAATTTTAGGATTTTTTTTCTTATCTCCTTATGCTTGATTGATTCTTTGAATATGGTACTTGGATGTGGATATGTTTGGAAAATCATATCTGAGATTGATTTGGTGGCTGATTAATTTGGTCTAAAAATTTGTTCTCTTTGATATCTAAGTGTGTAGGTTGTTGATGCGATGATGAGTTTGCATGCCTCAATGTATGTGATGTACTAGGTGTGAAATATTATGGGATATATTTACCTGGATATTGCATAGATGACTCATTTTTTTATTGTCTATATCCACATAATTCATTTAGTGTTGATGTAGACTTTGTTAGTTGGCTTTGTTTGTGGTCATTAGTGTATTTGTATATTTTCTTTGAGATGAGTGGAAGGATGATTAGAGTATGTAGATAGTCAGTTTTTGGGACATGTACCATTATGGTTTATAATGATGTTATGATATCTTAATCATTTTTTATACTTTTCAATGAGATTTTCATATTGATGGATTGGCAAAGTATGATTGATTCTTGATGGTTTGTTGGTGGTTGTATCTTCTTTGCTTGAAGATCTTGGTTTCAATTGATGCTATTGATGTGTAAGTTGTGTGTAGAGTTGGATGATCTTCATTTAAGAGATTATTATCATGATTTCGTGTGTGACTCAATATCATATCCCAGTGGGATTTGTTGGAAATGATGCAAATTCACCATTTTATGGTGGATGATCTTATTCAGTTTTCTAGATTTTTGGAGAATCTCTTAACCTTTTCGCTAAATAAGGGTCCTTTACAATTGAAATTATGCTATTAAGAGATGGTTATCTTCAATATAATTAGAGATTTTGACATCTTGGAGCCATGGATGACTCATGGAGTCTTTAATTGAGGTGTTGTATGTGCTTTGATTTGACATGTTATTCTTGTTTGATAGGATGGTTGTTATTATGTTATGGTATACTCTTGATTGCACATTAGAGTTTTTGAATGATAGAGATATTTGATATGTTCATGTGAAATATGTTATGTCCTAGGAGGAGATGGTTAGAATATGTTGTCATGTTGTGTTCTTGATTCCTAGGTTGGATATATGAAATTAATGTTGGTTGGTTTTATTTGTTGTTTGGATTTAGGTGCCACCAACCTTTTAAATCCTTTAAATAATTATTTCATAAATTTATTTTTAATTTACCCATAAGAGGTTAAATTGTTTAACCAGCAGTGGTGAAAGAACTCATGTAAAGGTAAATTTATAATTATCATTTTCTCTTGGAAAAGAAAAAATAGTTAGGGGCCCCATTTGGAATCTCCTATTTTGAGGTGCTTGGAAACTTGTTAGGAGTTGCAAGTGCACATATGATAGTTATGACATTCATTATTGATCCCTATGACAATAATTTATGACAAAGACTCCTATATTTGTCCAAGGGTGCCCAAAGTAGCTAGATGCCAAATGATAGTTCTAAGAAGAATCTACAAACAACTATTATGGGAGGTTGGAGTGAGTTTTTCCAAGTGTGTTTTCTACCTATTGTATGGTGATACCATTGTGGCATTTATCCTCACAAGTTTCTATAAATTGGGGCCTTAAACTATAGTTATTTATTTAGTCATGTTCAATGTGCAAGGTAATGTAGTTATTATGGATTTTCAAGTGTTTACTAATAAGTATATTTTTTTGTAATCTCCATTGGTTTATTAATATTTGCCTCTATTTTTTTGGTTGAGTTTTTTTTCTTGAAAGGGTTTCTGCATATAAATTTGGTGTTTAATGTGTAATTGTTTTCTTCTTCTTTCTTTGATTATACAATCACTTTAATAATGTTTAATCTTTAGTTTAAGTTCATGTTGCAATCTTTCTTCACCTTGTATTTACAACATTTGGTATCAAAGCTAAAGGTTCTTTTGAGGAAGGGACACTTTTCTCTTAAAATATGTTGAAGTTTTTTTTTCTTTAGTGAGAGATTTTCTTGTGGGTTTTTGGAAATTGGTAAAATATTGTATTGTTGGAAATTAGTTGAGTAACTAAGAGGGGAGGGGTGAATTAGTTATCACAAAAACAAATCCAAGTCCCTTAGATGTCTTAAACAAACTTATCACTTTGCTCGGTTAATAAAAGATATTTTGTTGTTACTTGGTTAACAAAGCAATCTTAAGATATTAAATGTGTTTAACCTTTAGTGATTAAGTACGGAAACATAAAGAATAAATAAAATAACATGTACACAGATGACACCAAGATTTAATGTGGAAACCCAATTTGGGAAAACCACCAATTGCAACTAGTTACTATTTTTCACTCTTCTGAAGTGATCCCTGTTAGGAGCCAACCCTGTTAAAGGTTTAAAAACACACTGCTAGGTGTGAACCTGTTAGATGATTTAATCACCCTGCTAGGAGTGACCTTGTTAGAGGTCTTCAAACACTTCAATGTAGAAATGCCACCTTGTGAGAGGATTTATGAAAGACTATTAAGTCTACTCTGTTAATATATTTGATCACTACTACAATTTTTAGAGAGTAACAATGAGTTTGAAGTGATTGAAAGAAAAACTAACTTTGTAGATTCAGATCTCTGTTTTGGCTTTAACTAGATCCTCACTGATCAAATATTCTTTTGCAGCTCATTCTGGATATTCTATCCTTAACCAAAATTCTCTCTTTCTTCACCTTCACTATTTATATCAAAACTCTACCATGCATTCAATCCAAACTTGACCTTGTATATATATGATAGGCTTGTTAAGTCAGCTTGAATACTCTTCCAAATAAACAATAAAACTTAAGTCTGTCAGCTACAATTAACCAATTAAACATAAAATGTAAAATGTTGTTAGTCGGCTGACACTAAATGCATAACTCGGTTAACACTGCAATCCTTTGATGCCCGACCATTACTCAGCTGAAACTAAACTTACTGTATTGCCCGAGTGAACTGGGTTAATATAAAACTTCCTTCATTAACTGACAGAGCTTGGTTAATACATCAAATCACTTTGGTTGATACTGGAGTCTTCTTCAATGCCCGAGAGAGCTTGGCATATAGTGACTATTCTTGGTTAGGTTTATACAAATGTGTAACATCACTACATTTGTGTAACATTAATGACAATACACAATTGAATAATTGTCTTCAACAATCTCCCTCTTTGGCATTGAGGGAAACACAACATGTCATTATACAAAGAATTTTAGAGCAACAGAAATAAGAATAAAATTTATAATGTCCTTAGCTTCATTCTGATTCTCATCCAAAAAACTCCCTTTGTCTTCCCAATCACTAAAATACAGATTTCTCCCTCTTACATTAATCTATGTTTCTGATAAAATTTCTCCCTATGACATACTGATTTCTTTGGCATGGCATCAATAATCTCTCCCTCTTTGACATCTAATGCCAAACACTCTATCCAATGAAGTTGTAATGTACCCTATGTACTGATTCATATGCAATAAGCTTTGACAATCTGCATCAACTTGTTAGATTTTCACTGTAGCTTGATTTATGCATCACTAATCTATGATTTAGTGAGCCTTAGTTAGGGAAATCACCCCTATCTTTCCTCTAAGATACAAGAATGCATCCTTAGATGAATATTTTTTGAATATGTCTACAATTTGTTCTTTAGTATTCACATATTCCAACCTTACTTCCTTGTCCTGAACTAATTCTCTCAAGAAATGATACTTTATTGCAATATGCTTAGTCTTAGTATGCATCATAGGGTTCTTTGAAATTTTAATAGCACTAGTGTTGTCGCAGTAGATAATAATTGGTTCTTTGATTTCCTCCTTCATACCTGACAACAGTTGTTTGAACCATATGATATTTGAACAATTCACTATTGCAGCAACATACTCTGCTTCTGCTATAGATTGAGAAATGTAATTTTGTTTCTTGCTAGTCCAAGAGACTAACCTATTTCCAAGAAATAACTCTCCACCAATGGTTCTCTTTCTGTCATCAACATTTCTTGCCCAATCAGCATTAGTGAAAGTATTCAAATCAAAGTTTCCTCCTTTCTTATACCATAATCCATAATCTTCATTGCCCTTAAGATATCTCAAAATCCTTTTGATAGCCATCAAATAATTCTCTCTAGGATTAGCTGAAACCCTTGCAACAATACCAACTACTAATGCAATATCAGGCCTAGTGTGAACAACATATTAAAGTTTACCAATCATGGATCTGTAGGTAGACATAGGTGTCCCAACTGGTTTGGAATCTTCCATTCCAAATTTCTTTAGTATCTCTTTGATATATTTAGACTAAGTAATGTAGATACCATCCTTCATTTGATGAACTTGTAAACCAACAAAGAATTTTATTTCACCAAAGATAGACATCTCAAATTCCTTTCTCATTGCTTCAGAGAATGCTTTCCATAAATCATCATGTCCAGTGAATAGTATATCATCAACAAATATCTCTTCTAATAGTATCTTGTTCTGAGGTCCTTCTTTGATGTACAAGCTACTATTGTCATTAGTTATCTGAAATCAAATACTTACTAGGTAACCATGCAGTCTTTCATAGAAATCTCTAGGAGCTTGCTTTAGTCCATACAAAGCTTTGTGCAATTTGAAAACCATATTCTTTTTGTTAGGATCAACAAAACCTTCAAGTTTCTCAATATAGAGTTCCTCTTCTAGAATTCCGTTCAAGAATGCAAATTTTACATCCATTTGGTATACCTTGAATCCTTTATGTGCTACATATGCCAAAAGAGTTCTAACTCCTTCAATTTTTGCAACAGGAGCAAAAGTTTCTCCATAATCAATACCCTCTTCTTGAGCATATCCTTTACACACTAATCTTGCCTTGTTTCTAGAAAATTCACCTTTTTCATTCAACTTGTTTCTAAAAACCCACTTAGTACCAATCATATTCTTGTCTTTTGGTCTAGGCACAAGAGTCCAAGTCGTGTTTTTTTCTATCTGCTCAATCTCTTCATTCATGGCTTCTATCCAACTTTCATTATTTAAATCATCTTTAATGGATCTGGGTTCAATTTCACTAAGAAAACATGTACCTTTAAGTTTGTTCCTTGTTATTATACCTTTTGTTTGATCTCTAAATATTTTCTCAGGCACATGATGCCTTCTGACATATTTGGCAAGTATAGGTTCCTTCTTCTTTGATTCTGGACTTCCTCCACTTGGTTCACCATGATCAAACATTTTGTTCTTCTCTTCTGATTGAGACTCAGTTTCCTTTGTCTGAGACTCGGTTGCCTCTGTCTGAGACTCAGTTTCCTCTATCTATGACTCAATTTCCTCTGTCTATGACTTGGTTGCAACTGTTAGCAGCTTGGGTTGCATAGGTTGTAACAAAGTTTGTGCTGATGAATTCAGTGCTTGGCATGGTTGTTGTCCAATCACTATTACTTGTGTCTTAGGTATAGTATCAGGTTTATAATACACAAAGTTTATGTATTCCTTAGGCTCTTTACTGCTCTGTTCTTCACTTCTCTCTGCAAACATATCAATCTTTACATGTGCACTTTCTATGACTTTATGAGTAGCAAGTTTCAAACATTTATATGCTTTGCTTTTACATGAGTAGCCTAGGAATATGCCTTCATCACCTTTTACATCAAATTTTCCATTTATTGCTTCCTTCAAGATGTAACATTTACTTACAAATACTTTGAAATAATGAACATTGGGTTTATAGCCATACCATAATTTAAAGGGTGACTGATCAACACCTTTCTTTAGTTGAAATTTGTTCAAGGTGTGAATTACAGTGCTAATAGATTCCTTCCAGTATTTGGTTGCAACATTCTTTTCAATCATCAAGGTCCTTGCACAATCCATAATAGATATGTTTCTTCTTTCTGCTATTCCATTTTGTTGTGGTGTACTAGGGGCAGATACTTGTCTCTTGATTCCTCTTTCATCATAGAATTCATTGATCTAATTAGAAATGAATTCAACTCCTCTATCATGTATTAGGCATTTTATTTTCTTTCCTATTTCCTTCTCAACTCTGGCAAGGTACCACTTAAAGTTCTGAAAAGCTTCTTATTTTTCTTTGAGAAACATAATAGTCGTCATTCTAGAATGATCATCAACATATAGAATGAAATACTTCTCTCCAATGTAACTTGTTGTTCCAATTGGTCCACATAGATTAGTGTGCACTAACTCCAAGACTTCTTCAGTATTGTAATTCTTGCATTTGAAACTATTTTTGTCCATCTACCCAATTTGACATTGTTTGCATATTGCCAACTCAGGTTTCTTCAAAATAGGAATACCTCTTACTCTTTTGTTCTTGCTTATGTTGACCAGGTTATCAAAATTCACATGACACAATCTTTTATGTCATAACCAGCTTTCTTCTACTTGTGCAATAAAACATGAACTTTCAGTGAGATCAAGATAGAATAGATTACCTTTTGTTTGCTTGCCAATTCTAACTAGGTTTCCTTTACCATCTAGGAGCTTGGCCTTACCATTCATGACTTCTACCTTCAAACCAATGTTATTTAGTTGTGCCACACTCAGCAGATTATATCATGTCCTTCATCCCAATAAGAATTATCACATTTGATTCCTTCAGTTAGAGAAATACAACCTTTACCTTTCACATAGCAAGGTTCATTATTCCCAAATCTAACACTCGCACCATCATAGTGCTCAAGATGTTCTAATTTTGTTTTATCATCAGTCATGTGGTGAGAAAAACCACTATAAATTATCCAAGTTTCATTAACATGAGAGAAAAGTACACTCTTTTCATTTTCTTTATTATCTGACTCATCCTTAATAGAAATGTAAACCATTTCATCTTCATCTTCATCACTATCAAAATCTTTTGCAATTTAACAAGATTTCTTACCTTTGTCCTGGTAGCCTTTTTAACTTTTGAAATCTTTCTTTCCTTTGTATTTTTTTAAATTTATCTCATCTTTGTCTTCTTTTTTTGGACACTTAGTAGCAATGTGGCCAACTTCGTCACATGAGAAGAAAATAAATGGTATTCTTCCTTTTTACTTTCCTTTTCCTTTGACAGCTCTCTTTGTAAGTAGTGCTTCAGTGATTTCTATATCTTCATCAACAGATTCATCATCACTATCATTTTCAATCTATTTTCCTTTTGATTTTCTATCCATCTTACCAAGGCTTAGTTTGTCTTTGAATGCAGATTCAAAATTGCTAGGATTCAAAGAATAATCTTCAAAATTATCCAAATCAAAAGTTGTTAGCCTTCCAACCAATGCATCTAGAGTTATATCATTATTGCACCTCATCTCTTGAATATCTGAAAATCTAATTGCATAGATAGGAAGTAAAGTTCCCAATACCTTACTAACCATTGTTTTGTCTTCAATCTATCCACCAGCAGCTCTGATGGCATTGACACTTTTCTTGATTTTGTCACTATATTTTGTAATGTCTTCTCCTTCTTTTATTTTCATCTGATCAAACTGACCTCTTAGACTCTCTACTTTGGCTCTCTTTACATTTTCATCTCCTCCATGGATATCATGTAGTTTCTTCCACATATCATAGGTAGTGGGGCAGTCCTTGACTTCATCAAATTCTAAATAGTTGATTGAAGAAGCTATGTCAATCATCATTATGTTGTGATTCTTCATGTCCACCATCTAATACACAAACATAGGTCTAGGTGGTTCCACATACTTGTGGACCAAGAATTGTAAACCAGTATTTCCAATATTAGATAGATGTATCCTAATCAAATCTTGCCATGCAGGAAAGTTGTCTTCATTAAGCTTGGGGATCTCCCTTCTGTAAGACATCTTTGATCTTTATCTTAGGCCTTAAAACCTTCCCTGAAAGCACCAAAAGATTTGATACCAATTGTTGGAAATGAGTTGAGTAACTAAGAGGGGAGGGGTGAATCAGTTACCACAAAAAAAAATCCAATTCCCTTAGATGTCTTAAACAAACTTATCACTCTGCTCGGTTAATAAAAGATATTATGTTGTTACTCGGTTAACAAAGCAATCTTAAGATATTAAATGTGTTTAACCTTTAGTGTTTAAGTGAAAAAACATAAAGCATAAAGTAAATAACATGTACATATATGACACCAAGATTTACCTAAACCCAATTTGGGAAAACCACCAATTACAACTAGTTATTATTTTTTACTCTTCTGAAGTGAGCCATGTTAGGAGCCAACCCTGTTAAAGGTTACAAAACACACTGTTAGGTGTGACCCTATTAGAGGATTTAATCACCCTGTTAGGAGTGGCCTTTTTAGAGGTCTTCAAACTCTTCAATGTAGAAATGCCACCTTGTGACAGGATTTATGAAAGACTGTTAAGTCTACTATGTTAAGAGATTTGATCACTGCTATAATTGTTAGAGAGTAACAATGAATTTGACCTGATTAAAAGAACAACTGACTTTGTAGATTCAGATCTTTGTTCTGGCTTTAACTGGATCCTCACTGATCAAATATTCTTTTTTCAGCTTGGTCTAGATATTTTGTCCTTAATCAGAATTCCCTCTTTCTTCGCCTTCACTCTTCATATCTAAACTCTACCACACATTCAATCCAAACTTGACCTTGTATATATATGATAGGCCTTGTCAATTTGGCTTGAATACCCTTCCAAATAAACAATAAAACTTAAGTCTGACAGGTACAATTAACCAATTAAACATAAAGTGTAAACTATTGTTAGTCGGCTAACACTAAATGCATAACTCAGTTAACACTGTAATCCTTCGATGCATGACCATTACTTGGCTGAAAATAAACTTACTGTATTGCCCAAGTGAACTCGGTTAATATAGAACTTACCTCATTAACTGACAAAGCTTGGTTAATACAACAAATCACTTTGGTTGATACTGGAGTCTTCTTCAATGTCCAAGAGAGCTTGACATACACTAACTGTGCTCAGTTATGTTTAGACATATGTGTAACATCACTACATTTGTGTAACATCAATGACAATACACAATTTAATAATTGTCTTCAACATGTATACCTTGCCTCTGCCTCTCATCATGATATTGATAATTTCAATGGCACAAAATTATGAGATATGGAAGTTGAAAGTTGAAGAGAGAGATTAGTGGTTGTTAGTTTCAATAGATAAGAACCAAAGGATTATAATTTGTAAGATGATACTTGGAAAAATTTAGAATAGAAGAAATGATGAACCATCAGTTGAATCTCATTGACTCCATCAATTTTATAGTCTCTACAAAAGACATTGTATACAAGATATGGAGGAAAATTGGTGAAATATATCAAACTAAGAGTTTGTCTAAGAAGATATATCTCAAAAGATGTTTGCATTGTTTAAAAATGAATAGAGGAGGGTGATTCTATTGTTGAACATTTGAATTATTTTATTTTTATTATAATTCAACTTGCATAAATAGATATTACTATTGAAAATGACTTAATAAATGTATTTTAATGCTTTGTTATTTGTATGATTATTGGAAAAATCTAATTGTTTCCATAAGTGGTGGTGGTATAGAATCAAAGATGGACAACATTTTGAGTCTTTTTTTCATGTGCCTCAAGAGAAGAGATCTAAATTGGATCGAAAAGCTCATAAATGCATCTTTGTAGGATATGGTGAGAATATAAAAGGTTATAAGATTTGGAATCCTCTAACCTATAATATGATATTTTCTAGAGATGTGATTTTTAGGGAATTTAGAGTTGACTCATGTGAATAACAACCAAAGGAAGAGTTAAATATAGTGCATTTTGAAACTAAGAAAAGTGATGCACATGTGAAAGAACAAAGAGATGGAAAAGAAGATGGAGAAGAAGAAGAGAGTTCAAGTGAAAGTTCTTAAGATTCAATTGTGACAAAATAATTTGATTGAATAATTAAGAGAATGAGGAAGAAATTCTTACTCCACCTTTGAGAAATTCCACAAGACAATATAGAATCCAGTTGATAGGTTTAGTATGCCATATTTTTGCTATAAGTTTTCTTTTCTAAGTATAAAAGATGAACCTATACCTTTCAAGAAGGATCTCTCACCAGATGAAATTGAGTCTTGGATGTAGACCATGCATGAGGAAATGATGTTTTTAGATAGTTGTGACACCTTGATCTCATAGGTTTGCCCTAAGGAAGAAAGCCTATGATTGTTATACTTAATTTGAATTATGTATCTCTATGGGGTAATTTATAATGTATTATGTGAAGTGAGAGAAAGTTATGATTTAGGTGGCATTAACCTTATAAATCCTTTAATTAATTATTTCCAAAAGTAATTTTAATTTACCCATAAGAGGTTAAACCTTTTAACTAACAATGGCGAAAAAACTTATGTAAAGAAAAGTTATAGTTGTAATTTGTCCTCTAGGAAAAGGAAAAATTAGCTATGTGCCCCATTTGAAATCTCCTACTTTGAGGTGTTTTTACATGTGTCAAGAGTTTTAAGTGCATGTATGATGGTTATGATAGTCATTATGAATCCCTATGACAAAAATTTATGACAAAGACTCTTCTATTGGTCCAGGGGTATGCAAATTAGCTAGCTGTCATATCAAAGTTGTAAGAAGCATTTGTAACATGCTATTATAGGAGGTTGGCATGAATTTTCCACGTGGTTTTTTGCCTATAGTTTAGTGATACCACAATGGTATTCATCCTCACAAGTTTCTATTAATTGGGTCCTTAAGCTAGAGTTATTCATTTAGTCTTGTCCATTGTGAAGGGTAATGACATTTTATCAGATATATAGGGGTTTATAGAGAATGTGTATCAATTTTGTAATCTTCATTAGATTACTAATTGTCCAATAAGAAAAAAGGTTATAAAGTGGACTTTTCCCCTTTTCAAATTGTATATTCAAAACGGAAGATGCCCCAATAGGCTTAAGTAGGATTTAAAATCTAAGGCCCCGTTTGTTTGAGGGGTGGAATTGGAATTTGGGAGAGAAAACCTGGTTTTGACTATAAATCTTTAGTTTGGTTGCTTACATTGGAAACTATGAAAACCATAATATAATTTTGATCTTCCAATTTTACTCAAAAAACAAGGATTTGCAACTTCCAACTAAAAGGTGGAATTCATTTGAAAACCTGGTTATGGTATTTTATTGCTCTATTTTATTGGCTCATGTTCCCAAAATTGGCTCATCTTCCCAAAACTTTCTCATCTTCTGGGTCAACCAAATAGTCCAAATTATCTTCCCACAATGCAAAACCAGAATCTCAAAACCTTATTATGAGATAATAAGGTTTTGAGTCAAATTCCAATTCCCCAAACAAACAGGGCCTAAGTGGGTCAATGATCCTTCGTTGATTGGGGTTTCAAATGAATAGGATGATATGATGATGTCAAATAGAAGGATAAATAAGAAAAATTGACAAGATTCAAGAGGTATAAATTGGTAGAAAAAAAAAATAGTTGTAATCACTTTTACAAGATTCAAAAGACTTTACTAACCTGTAGTATAAACTTGAAGTGGTTTTGCAGGGTTCAAAATGAACTGGGTGTTTTGTTCCTAGGTATAGTTTACAAATTTTTGTTGTGTTCCTAGAGGTTTTGCCTAAAAAATTTATAGACACTCCAATAGGTCCCTAAATTTTTGAAATAGTTCCAACAATTATGTCACCTGTACCTACAACCTCAGTCAAACCCATGTTTGGAATCAACAATGAAATGAAATAAAGGAAAATAAAATATGTTGTCATATAGCAAAGGCTAGATCTAAAAAATAGAATATTTCATACCTTGGCAATATAAGTGCTTCTTTGAATGTGATCAAATATGTTGATGTAAAAGCTTTGACTTAATACAAAAACCCAAAAGGAAATCATGAAAGATAAAACCTTATGTGATGGATATTGTAGTTTTCCACAATGCTTGATTGAGAAGAAGACTTGGATGAATGTAGATGTCTGTATATCTCCTTCCTTGATATAAAAATCCTTTACTAGGCCTTCAATGAGGGAAATAAGCTTGATCCATGGAGAAGAAAACCTTGAATACTTGAGAAGAAAAAGTCTAGATCTTGAATGTTTGGATGCTTGCCTTGAGATCTTGAACTTGATTGCTTGATCATGAATGAGAATGCTTGATAATAATGTTGGATGCCAAAATGAGAAGAGATGGGTTGTTTATATACCTCTCACAAGATCTAAGGGGTTAAAAATCAATTAGGTCAACTGTAAATCCTAATATCCCACCAAATCACTGAGATGAGACCATGTTCCAATTTTAGCTTGATCTTCAGAGAGAAAAACACCTTGGGCATCATATTCATAGGAAGTCAATGCCCTAGTCATTATATTCCACCCAATCATATCTAAAATTAGGACCGCCAGTCCTAGATATTTAGGGGATGTCAAATTATAAGGTACAACTAATTTCGAGATCAAGACAAAACACGAAGGCCACAAATGGTAACATAGGGCCTAGGTGATGAAATAAATTATTGGATTGGAGGAAAATTAGAGGAGCACCCTTATAAATAAGGGCTTACCTTGATTTAAAACAATATTGAAATTATAGATGAATTGTATTTGAATTTAGGTGTTGTATAATAGAAAATGGTGAGCAATGCTAGGGTGTAAACCACTCACCAAGTTGTTTTATTATACATTGTAATACAATACAGATCCCTTCGCTACAAAATAGATCTAGTAAGCACCGTTAAGGGAGAAATGGTGCCAACTCAGGATCTATGCATTCTATGGTTGGATTTGGTCGATTCCAAATAGAGATTGATAATGATACATAAATGTAAGTGATAAATCTAATCTAAGAAAGTAAATGCAAGGAAACAGAAACAAGAATGAATGCACCTGGAAAAGTAGGTAGAAAATTGCACTTTAGATCTGGATTTCTTTACTGTCGGAGTCTCAGAATCTTCTGTGACTTCATATATGGAAATCTAAGACCTATAGCTATCTAACCTGAAAGTTTCATTGATTTTTTATAGGACCAAGTCGAGATGTGGACTTAGTCCTGCACTTTTTTGCTGGAATTGACAGGGTTGCACTATTGCAGCTTCCAGAAACTATCTCTGAAACTGTAGCTAGATCCAAACTTGTGAAACTTGTATATCTGAGAAAATGTGTGTGTGTGGCTATATAGGGGTTTTCCTTAGTCAACCCCTCATTTTGTTGATTCCCACCACCATAGGTAGTCATTAGGATATATAAAATATGATGTACTCGTGAACCTAGAGTACGTCTAGATTGTTAAAATGATCTAAAATGCATAGATCTAACCCTATGTGTGATAGAGTGAAACCCTAGAATGTAAATTAAAATAATGTTTGATTTAATGCATGAAAGTAATCATAGATCCATATTGTAAACATGAAAATATGAAGCAACAAAGCATAGATCTCAAAACAACAAGTATATTATACCAAGCCCTAAATGGAAAACGTACTCCTAGTCATCCTCGTGATCTATTTGAAACTCCATTGTGATGTAGAAATTGGTGCATTAGATGCCTTGAATGCTTGATAGAGACTGTAGATGCATGATTTTGAATGCTTGATGTTGATGAATGTATCCTTTATCAAACCCTTGCTTCAATGGATGTCATCAAACTGGAGCTTCCACCTTGAAATTGCTTGTTGTAATCAAATTGGGGTTTTCACCTTGCACTTGATTTCATTATTATGCCAAAATGAACCAATAAGGTTTCTTTTATAGTAGTTTTCTAGAGTCAGGATTAAGGAGGCCGACTACAAATCTGGAAACCTTGCAAGTGCATTGGGATGGACCCCGACCTCAAATATGGGCTCAAATTCCCAGGACTAAGTCGATAATTTGACTTATTCCACCAAGAACTGGCTGCAATTTGATAGGTAGGTCACAATTAGTTTGCAGGTGCGAGATCCAAATTTATAGCTAATTTTGATATCAGGATTGAATTCTGAGGCCAAAAGAAGGTGATATAGGGCCTATGAGATGGAATGAATTTTGTAATTGGGGTAAAATAGAGGAGGATGCCTATAAATTAGATCCTACCTTAATTTTTCACAAGTTGGAGAGATTAAAGGACCCATATTTAAATTAGGTACACATTAAGTGCAATTATGAAGTTCTAGAGTGCAAATATATAATGTAAATACAGTAATGAAGGTTCTAAAAATCATTAAATTGTAGAGCACACAAGTGGTTACAATTTAGGATGATACATTTAGCTCCCACTTTAGTGGTATATGACATTACATGCATATGCAAGCTAAAGTACAAAGAAAATTAGTAAATGAAAATAATAAATCAAAGCCTCTAGTGTGCAAATCATGTAAGAAACTATTAGTAGTTTCGCAACCTACAAAAACATGTGTTAGTGAAAACATAAATTACCTAGGGCTTACTAAGTAAATGATGAAGTTCGTTGGTAGTTATATTCCCCCTATTTTGGTTTTCCATGAGGAAGGTGAAATATGGAATCATGTATACTATAACAAACTATGAAAATCAATTGTTGACAAATGATTATTAAAAACCGTTCAATTCAATCTTTAAATGTGTCAAAAATCACTTGGATAGAGTAGAAATTGGATCACGATTCCAACACTTGTAATAGTGTGGAAATCAGAGCTTCCTAGCTCAAGCTGTGATGAAATGAGTGAAGAGAGGTATTAAAGAAAGTGACATATTAGTTAGAAAGTAAACATAAAAGATAAAAAGAAAAGTAACCTAAAAGGTAACTTTAATTTAGCATGTTACCTTTTTGAAAGCTCATTTGTATTATTACCTTTGTTTTCTCTCGTGGAGAAGGGAGAATATGTCAAGGAAGGAGTCGCAACCAATGAGGATGGAGGTGCTGAAGAGAGCGATGAAGGATAACCTGCCCCTAAAGGAGGTACACCTTGATACTCATGCTTTGACTTTATTTATAGAATTTTGACTTTCCTCGGTAGATGTAGAAATTGTGTCGTCAAGAGGATCTGGTTTTGTCTGGGAAAGAAAACCTTGAAAGTTGACTTAGTACCAAGAAGTCGACTTAGTCCCAAGAAGTCGACTTGGTCCTAAAAAGTTGACATGGTCCTGGAAATTTGACTTAGTCCCAGGAGTACAGGTCATTCTATTTTCTAATTCAGTTTGATTAATGTTCTAATGCTTCTCTATTGATATGTAACTGCAGGAGCTTCTGACCATACGGGAGCATGCCAACACAAAGTGTACCTTCCTAAATTGGAAGCACTTGTGTGCTCTACAATTTAACAATTTTTTAGCACCTACCTTATTGTATTTACATTATACATTTTCATTCTAGGACTTCATAATTGCATTTAATGCACACTTAATTTAAACATGTGTCCTTTAATCTCTCAAACTTGGAAAAAATTAAGGTAGGATCTAATTTCTAGGCATCCTCCTCTATTTTCCTCCAATCACAAAATTCATTTCACCTCCTAGTCCCTATATCACTTGCCTTTGGTCGCAAAATTCAATCCTGACACCGCAATCAACTATAAATTTGGATCTTGCACTTGCAAATTGACTGTGACCCACCTATCAAATTTCAGCTAGTTCTTGCTGGACAAGGTCGACCAAGTTGACATTGTCTTAGGAATTTAGGCTTATATTTAAGGTCGGGGTCCATCCTAATGCATTTACAGGGTTTCCAAATTTGTAGTCATCCTGATTATTTTTGGCACCCAAAAATTAGTATAAAAGAAAATTTATTGCTTCATTTTGGCATAATAATATGATAATGAAATCAATTGCAAGGTGAAATCCCCCATTTGATTACAACAAGAAAATGCAAGGTGGAAGCCCTATTTTTATGACATCCATTGAAGCAAGGTTTGGATATTGAAGACTTCATCCATCAACATCAAGCATATATTATATCAATCAAGTATCCAAGACATCCAATACATCAATTTCTACATGATCGTGGAGTTTCAAAAGGATCATGAGGATGGCTAGGATTACTTTTCCATTTA
>MU226743.1:941525-970743 GCA_018584345.1 Thuja plicata | reverse complement strand
TTAAGAGACTTGATGCTTCAATGGTTAAACTAAAACACTATGACCTGTTCATATTGCAACTTTGAATTGCAGATTTTTAGATCTATTTAAGTACATTACCTCTCTGACCAATGTATCAATTCAATCCATGTGCTCCATACTTTCTGCTCTGTGATGCTGTGCTCCCTATTCGTCGGTGTCTGCAGAATTCCTTAGCTCTTCCTTCAGCTTGTTTGATCAACACTGCATGAAGTTGTTCTTCATCAGTTTCTCTTCAGCATCCTCTTTCTATTCACTCCCCTTAATCCCATTCATAAATGAATTAAGCTTGTCTCTTATATAGACATAATATTCATTGTTTCTTGGTGTGATAAATAATCTAGCCAATTAGATTTAAAGCATAACTCCTAATTTGTCTCATAGATATCTTCTTACCAACTGTACAAATCATCTTTAAATCAATCACTTATCTCTGGTCGAATAAAATAAAGTAGACAACCAGTTAAGTCTATATTTAGCTCTGCCCACTAGATATTTTGTCATTTTCTAAACTCTCTGTTCTGTTGGTCACCACTGCAGTTAGTTGTCGGTGACAACTAACTGATTTGTTGGTGAGACTCCAGTTAGCTTTGTGATCTCCGTCCGTCAGGAATCATTGGAATTTTACTCGTCGGGCAACCTTCTGACTTTTCTCGTCGGGCATTCTGTGGTTTTTCTTCATCAAGAAACACTATGCTTCTAATCATCAGGTATCACTGTGACTGTTCTTCTTTGCTCTGTTCGTTGGTGTGCAGTCTATCAGTGTTGTTTGTCACTTAGTGCATACTTGAATTTTATGTATTGTTGAAAGCATAACTTTGGTTCCTTTGGTTCTCTGAAGTCTTTGGCATTATGTACATGACCGTACAAATGATATCAAGTTGACATCAATGAAAATACAGTCCATTAACCAATTTAATGACTTGCATTATCTTTCAACTTAACATTATCAAACATTCAATCAGTTACATGTCATCAATTATTATGTATAATAGAAGGCTAAATAAGCAAAATTGACAAGATTCGAGAGGTAGAGATTGACGAAAAATAGATAAACAATTGTAATTACCTTTGAGGGATCTAAAAGACTATAGAAACTATAGTTTAAATTTAAAGTGATTTTTTAGTGTAGAGGATGAATTGAACAATTTGTTCCTAGGTACAGTTTACAACTTTTCACCATGTTCCTAATTGTTTTGCTCGAAACTTTCACAGATGCTCCGATAGGTCCCTAATTTTTGGAATACTTCCAAAAAATGCACCACCTATACCTAAAAACAAAAAAATAGGGAAGAAGATTGGATGAAGGGGTTTGCCTTAGTCAAACCCCTATTTAGAATCAACCTTGAAATGGAATAAAGGAAAAGAAAGCGTGTTGTCATATCTAGTAGAGGCTAGATATTAAAAAATAGAATATGCCATGTCTTGGCAATGTAAATGATTCTTTTAATGTGATCAAATATGTTGATGCAATAGCTTTGAATTAACGCAAAAACTCAAAAGAAAATCATGAAAGGCAAAACCTTATGTGATGGATGTTGTAGTTTGCCACAATGATTGATTGAGAATAATACTTGGATAAATGTATATGTGTGTGTATTTCCTTCCTTGTAGAAAAATTATTTACTAGGCCTTCAATGAGGGAAATACATCTGATCCATGGAGAAGAACACCTTGAATACTTGAGAAGAAGAAGTCTAGATCTTGAATGCTTGGATGCTTTCCTTGAGATCTTGAACTTGATTGCTTGATCATGAATGCAAATTCTTGATAATAACAATGGATTCTAAAATGAGGAGAGATATGGTGTTTATATACCTCCCTCAACATCTCGGGGGTTAAAACTCAAGCATGTCGACTATAAATCCTAATATTCCACTAAATCACCAAGACGAGGCCCCAATTTCAATTTTAGCATGATCTTTAGGGAACAAAATGCATTGGGCATTATGCTCCCACGAACACAATTCCCTAGCCATTATGTTTCACCCAATTAGAGCTAAAATCAAGACCATGAGTCTCATACAGTTATGGGATGCCAAATTATAAGGTACAATTGATTCTAAGACCGGGACAAAAAATGAAGGCTACAAATGGTAACATAGGGCCTAGGTGATGAAATCAATTATTGGATTGGAGGAAAAATAGAGGAGCACACTTAGAAATAAGGGTTTAACTCATTTTTAAACAATATTGAAATGATAGATGACTTATATTTGAATTTAGGTGTCCATTAAGTGCCATACAAAATCCTACTATGAAAAAACACTAAGGTGGGTGCTAAAGAATCATTAAATTGTACACACATGTTAGGTGCTTACAATTTACGATGGTACACTAATATACTTTCCTCTCTTTTGTGGTGGATTTTTTTACCGAAAGGTTTTTTCCATGTAATTTGGTTTTGCATGTGTAATGGTTTTCTTCTTGTTTCCTATTTGATTTTGCAATCCTTTTATTAAGGAATCTTTAGTTTCATATTTTCAACAACTTCCAGCTTAAGTTCATATTGCAAGCTTTCTTGACCTTGTTTTACAACATTTATATTGAGTACATGATCATTTTCTTGATTAATTCATGATGATGCTATGTTACATTTGGACTTTGACATGGATTGACGACTAACATGTGATCATAGATATTTGGAGAGTTAAGTGATGCTAGTATTTTCTAGTGATTAGAAACATGTGTTAAGATGGTTGATAGTTTTAGCTAGAAGACCAAGGAGCTTTCACCTTACAATATGGATCTATGAGGAGAGTGTTATTGGATGAGTCATGGTGACTTGGATATATTGTTGTGCATTTTTATTCCCACTCTTGGTCTACTTGGTGGTTTATTATTTATGAGGTATATCCATTGCTCATTTCAGGGGTAGTTTGTTTAGTTCTAGAAGATTCAGTTTTAGAGATATTTGGCATTGGTTATCTCCTTGTCCATTTGAGTTGATACTATGACATTGATTTTGAGGATATTAGGAGATGGTTTATTGAGCTTATTTACATCATTAAAATGGTTATCATGAGATTGATCTTCTTGGTTATGAGAGACTTACATCCATGTTGGTCACATTACGTGATACCTATGTTTGTTTGATCTAAGAGATTGAAAAGTTTGGATGTTGCTATGACTTTTGATTTGGGGTATTTTGAGGTGATCATACTTGACACATCATTTCTTCAAGTTGATCTGTTTTGGTAGAAGGACATGTTAAGGCTTACATTTTCTCTCTCTTCATTCTATTGTTTCTTCAATGAGATTTATGACTATATGATTTGGGATGATTGTGACATATTGTGAGAGAGTATGTAACTATATGGGTTGTATGTGTAGATCATTGTGATTGTTCATGGTACTTCATGTTTTTCTTACTTATCACACTGTGATATGAGCATTGATTGGTTGAATTGATATGCCTTGAACTCATTTTCAGATATGATATTACCCATGCAACGAGACTTCTTGGATATATATGTACTTCATTGACATGTTTTGATACAGGGAGCTTGGTTGCACTTTATGGGTCAAGATATGACGTCACACATGAGTTTATTGATCTTGACTATACCTAGGAGGTATTGATGGTTGAATGTATTGACACGTGTTGTGGATGTCATTTTTGATCATGTGGGTTTTTTTCCTTATGCCAAAAGCTTGGAGCCTTTGATCTTATATTGTATCTAATTCTCGTGTTCTTGGATCGATGCATCTTCACCTTAGTTTGTTCCTTTTCTTCCATATGTGGCATGTTGAAGGATGAGAGAAGTTCTTGGTTGAGATGGTGATCACTTTGGTTTTGTTGTAGGTATCTTGATGGAGCATGCAAGCATGTTTGGAGATTCATGTGGTTTCATGTATGTATATGATGATGCATTTCATTGATTGACCCTTTTGCAAT
The DNA here is from genome assembly GCA_018584345.1 of Thuja plicata. Lineage (NCBI taxonomy): Eukaryota > Viridiplantae > Streptophyta > Pinopsida > Cupressales > Cupressaceae > Thuja > Thuja plicata. The sequence continues at coordinate 966,827 of MU226743.1, read as the reverse complement.
GTTTACAACAAGTGGGAGAATGTTGGGATAAGGTGTTGGACACCTCAGATAATGTTTATAATGTATTACTTATTTATTATCTGTGGTGCACCTAGGGGAACCTAGATGGACATGTATCATTAGGAGTAATCTTTATGAGGCCACTTTATTTGTTGTATTGTAACATCAAGAAATATATTTAATGTGGGTTTCACATTGGGATAATTATTTAATATTGGGGAAAGATATTTAATAAAGTGAAAACTTAGTACCCAATATTAAATGAGGGGTCAATGGTATTATACACTAGTTGTATTTTGTGTGAGTTTGATTTTATAAGAGCAAGCATATGTTAGTGGTTTTGGGTTGGCTGGTTGAGTGGGTTGTCATTATTGAGTCTTTCTTAGGAGTGCATATGTGAAGCATGACATGGGATGTGTGGATTTCTTCTTGGATACATGGAGGATGCATTGAGAGGTTTGATTTTTAGGAGCATTCATTGTCACTCTGCCAGTGCTTTGTGTCTCTTTATGGATGAATACTATGATGGAGTATGGATGCTTTTGAAGGCTAGATTTTTCCCTCACGAGGGTTTTACTATGGCATATATTGTGTTATCTTGTGGCATATCTATTTGATCTATGCCTAATGGTTATTTTGTAAACTTGTATGCATACTTGTATTCCATGGGTTATGTAGGAAATGAATTAAATGTAACTAGGTAGTAAGTATTATTTCCTAATGAAAGGGATCACATTATAATAGATTTCCTTGATTTTCTTAAGTAGCAGGCAGTACAAAGAACCTATTATGCAAAAACTATAAAAATGAAGTATAACACTTCTATCAAAATTTGCTTCCTCCTTAAAGATAGTAAAGGTATTGACCAAAAGTGGCACCAAGAAAAAAAAACCAGAGAATTATGAAATATGCTTTTCTAATAATAGGTGGACTTTTAAGAGTATATATTTTATAGCTTAGCCTAGGGAGAAAATTATGCAAGTGGTAGGTTGTTGAAAAACCATCAAACCTACACATTAAAAGTAATTATTTTATGATGTGGAACATACATTTTGCAAAGACTAGCAAAACATTGATGATACATGTATACAAGTTAGGGAGGATACAAGTGGGTGTATATTTGTACTATGCATATTATTATAGGAAGGAGTTTTGATCCATGTGAAATTTCATACAACGAGCATTTCTACATATCAGTTCAACATATATCTATCACATATCAATGCATATTCAAGACAACACCAAGATGCTTTATATACAATAAGACTCTAGTAGAATTAATTTACGCATTTATGCAAGCATTGATTTTAATAACTCCATACATTTTTTTTGCAAAGAATATGCATGTGCACTCCACAACTATGCTACATAACTTTAGAGGTATGCCCTCATACTGGACTACTCTATAATACATACAACCTTAATATGTTTGAATTTTAAAATTTTAATTTAATGTTAATTCTGCATAGAACAAGATTGACTTGCATGTCATGGAATTGACTTAAGTTGATAAATGCGAGATTGACATAAATGAATCAATAATAATGGTGAATATGTAAAAGAAATTGCAAATGAGCTAATAATGATGAATTTGTAGAAATAAGTGTAAATGAGACAATAATAAGATCACATGTATTAGAAGATGTATAAACAAAATATAATATAAGATATCGGATTTCCACAATCCATAGTTTAAATTGATATTGCTTCTGGATTTGATTGTATTTAAGTTTTTTCATCAACGTTTTGGATCACACTCCATGATCCATCATTGAGATGCAAATAAATGAAGAAATTTGAATTTGATCGTGTTTTTCTACATATTGTGGCACCCATTTGAATCTAATGATGATTGTTAAAAAAACTTAAACAAGATTAAATCCAAAAGCAATATCAATTTAAAATATAATATAATTGTATCAAAAGAGAGTCAAAATAAACCCAAAATAAAATGAAAATTTATAGGGATTTGCAACTTACCCCAAACCTGGATTAAAATTGCAGGTTCTGGACGACGCGCGTTGGGCTTATTTTGGAAGAAATGCAACAATCGCTTTTCAATCATCCTTGGAAATGCTGAAGAGAATCATACCATCTATACTGTTACCTCTGGAAGTATGAGGTTGATGCAAAAAAAAAAAATGTCTACATTTGCCACACGCACTTTTTTGGAAAATAAGCTTATCAACATGTATGCCAAGTGCGATAGTCTGGTTGATGTTCGTAAAGTCTTTGAGAAAATGGCAGAACGAGATGTGTTCTCATGTAATGTGATGATTGGAGCTTACCAAAGACATGATCGTCCTCGTGAGGCGTTGGCCGTTTTTCAGAAAATGCAACAAACATCAGTTCACCCTGATCACTTCACATTTGCCACCATTCTTCCAGCTTGTTCTAAAATGGGAGCCTTGCAAATGGGTATGGACATCCATCAGAGTATAATGGAGCAGGGTTTATTTTCTGATGTGGTGGTTGCCAGTGCGATGTTAGATATGTATGTAAAATGTGGGAGTATACAGCAGGCAAGGGAAGTGTTTGACAAAATGCCTCAGAAAAACGTGGTTTCCTGGAATACCATGATTGGAGGATATGCTCAACATGGTATTGTTGAAAAGGTTTTGGAGACTTTTAAGCTAATGCAATTCACATATGTAAAGCCGAACTCTTCAACATATGCGAGTATCCTCAGAGTATGTGCCAAAATTGGAGCTTTGAATCAGGGTATGGAGTTCCATCAAAGAATATTTGAAAGCGGATTTTTGGGAGATGTCGTAGTTGCAAATGCCCTGATTGATATGTATGCGAAATGTGGAAGCATACATAAGGCTGCAGAAGTGTTTGAGAAAATGCCTCAAAGGGACACGGTCTCGTGGAATGTGATGATTGCAGGACACGCAAAAAATGGTGTTGTTGGCGAGACTTTAAGGCTTTTTAAAGAAATGCCTCAACGAAATGTGGTATCATGGACCGCATTGATAGGAGGATATGCACAAAATGGGATTGCTGAAAAGGCCTTGGAGACTTTTAAACAAATGCAATTGGCAGACATAAAACCAAATTCTACAACCTTTGCCAGCGTTCTCCCAGCTTGCACCCAAATGGGATCTTTAAAGGAGGGAATGCACATCCATCAAAACATAATTAAAAGCGGGTTTTTTTCAGATGTTGTAGTTGCAAGTGCCCTGATAGATATGTATGTAAAATGTGGAAACATGCAAAAGGCACGAGCAGTGTTTGACAAGATGCCTGAAAGAAATGCGGTCTCATGGACTATGATGATTGCAGGGTACGCAAAAAATGGTGTTCTTGAAGAGGCAATAAATATTTTCAAAGAAATGCCTCATCGAGATATGGTCTCATGGAGTGCGATGATTGCAGGATTTGCACAAAATGGGCTTGTTGAAAAGGCGATTGAGACTTACAAGCAAATGCTATTGGCAGGTCTAAAGCCAGACTCCACAACTTTTTCCACTTTACTCCCAGCCTGTGCCAAAACAGGAGCTTTGAAATGGGGTATGAACATTCATCAAAGCGTAATTGAAAATGGATTTCGGTTAGATATTGTAGTTGCTAGTGCTCTAATAGATATGTATGCAAAATGCGGATGCATACAGAAGGCGTGGGAAGTGTTTGATAAAATGCCTCAAAGAAATGTTATCTCATGGACTGCAATGATTGCAGGATTTGCACAAACTGGCCTTGTTGAAAAGGCCTTAGAGGCTTTCAAAAGAATGCAATTGACAAGTATAAAGCCAGACTCCACAACCTTTGCCAGCACCCTTCCAGCGTGTGGCAAAATTGGAGCTTTGGAACAGGGTATGGAGTTCCATCAAAGAATAATTAAAGGGAATTTTTTGTCGGATACCTTAGTTGCAAATGCCTTGATAGACATGTATGCAAAATGTGGTAGAATACAGAAGGCACGTAAATTGTTTGACACAATGTTGGAACGAGATGCCGTCTCATGGAATGCGATGATTGCAGGATATGCAATGCATGGCTATGGTAAAGATGCTCTTGAACTCTTTGAATTAATGAAACACTCTGGACCACAGCCTGACCATGTGAGTTATGTTTGTGTTTTATTTGCTTGCAGCCATGCTAACTTACTAGAAGAGGGCTGTGAATACTTCAATGGCATGACTGACTGTAATTACATTAAGCCTATAATTGATCATTACATTTGCATGGTTGACCTTCTTGGGCGTGCTAGCTATCTCGATAAAGCCCTGAACTTTATCATCAAAATGCCAATCAAACCTGCTGTGGTTGTGTGGAAGTGCTTGCTTGGCGCTTGTCGATCACACAAGAATATAGGGCTTGGAGTATTTGCAGCAACTCTTCTTTTGGAACTGGATCCTAAAAATGCTGCACCTTATGTTCTTCTGTCAGACATCTACGCAGAAGTGGGCAGGTGGGATGATGTTCAAACGATAAGGAGATTGATGAAGGATAAAGGAATCAAGAAGATACCTGGATGTAGTTGGCTCGAAGTCCATAAAATGGTACATGTTTTTTGTGCAGGGGACAGATCACACCCACAAAAACAAGAGATCTATGCAATGTTGGAAAAATTTTCTTGGGAGATGAAGGCATCAGGTTATTTTCCAGAGTCGAGACATGTACTGAATGATGTGGAGGAGGAAGAAAAAGAGTTTTTTCTTTGCCACCATAGTGAGAAATTGGCAATTGCATTTGGATTGTTAAACACGTCCTCAGGAATAATTATTAGAGTTGTGAAAAACCTTCGAGTATGCTCTGAATGCCACACAGCAACCAAGTTTATCTCCAAGATTACTTCAAGAGAAATTGTTGTGAGAGATGCAAATAGGTTCCATCATTTCAGCCAAGGACAATGTTCTTGTGGAGATTTTTGGTGATGCCAAGTGAACTAAGCTGTTACTGCATGCTTTCTCCATGAAATGGCGCATTGTGTCAAATTTGCAGCAATACAAAGAAATTAGGCTTTATTTTCATCTTATCTAGAGTTTTCACACCCAAGCATTTGGAGAGCTAGTCCAGGCTGTTGACTTCATAAAATCAACTGTACAGTAAGCATCACTCCTACTGAAGCGGATTTTGTTAAAACTTCACTTTAAAATTCCTCAGAGGTGTCATGACACAACTGTTTTTCATGAAGCATTACATCTCTGGAATGAAAAGCAGGAGGAGGTCGAAAATGGAAAAAGCTAATGGAGACCAATACTTGATGGAAATAGAAGACTTATCAACCAGCAGGAAATGTAAGAAAAGTGCTTACAATCAACCCAGTACATTTTATTGTCTTAACATCTAATTTTGTATTTTGTATGATTCTTTTTTCTGTTGCAATTGTTTTTTCTTTCACCTATGTCAGGTTTTCCATTTATGATTAAATTACATGGACCTGATTACATATACAATTTTGTGTCTCTGTGGATTTTATCTCCTTTGTGGATAGACATTTCTGATGCTGTTTCACTTCCTTTAATTTCTTGCGCACTCGTATTCTGTTTCATTTTTTTTTTGAATTGATTGTTTTCAGAATGAGAAAAATGATTATATTTTATACGTGCAGAAATAAAATACCATTTCTGATTGTACTGCTTAAAATTCGTAAAATACCATTTATAATTTAAATAAGTTCTCTATAGGATGATGTTATTGTGAGAGAATAGAATTTATAATATAGAAGTAAAAACCCTATTCATATTGCATTGTAATTGCATTTATATTCTACCAGAAAATTGTGCACAATAAGTTATATAAATATATAATTGTGAAAGGGTCGAGCTATGGATAATTAAGGGAAGCCCATGGTTTGTAGGTTCATTTGAATAGAGAAAGAAAGTATTTGTTGATTATAAGATTGAAACACAATCAACTCAAGAAGATGAGTACCAGAATTACTTGAGAAACAACATAATGGGAGACATTGTTAGGATCTAGAAGGAAATTTTACTTGTAAATTAAAATATCATCAAATTGGGTAACTTTCTTCTTGAGTTGCAAACCAAAAACACTAGGAAAGAGTAAATTTCATGTAGAATAATTGGAGATGTTTTTCATGAGTTGCATTCCTTAACAAAGGATAATGAAGACACTGCCATTACAGTTCTTGCTTTTTATTTTCTTGTGCAGATTTTAGGATGAATTAGTGTTCTAGGGATGAAATAAAACCTTAAAAGTGTTTAAAAACGTGTATGAATCGGGTCATTAACCTTCTTTGTTTGGTTAATTGGAAAATTCTTGGATGTGGTCATAAGCATAGAATTTTGCATACAATAAAATAAGAAAATAATTATATAGGAAGCCAAGAAAACAGAATTTTGGACCATTGTCGAAAAACCTTTCCACTTTTGAGTTTCTTAAATTAAGATGGCTGAAGCAAGTATTGGCTTTGTCAAGCCTCGGAATGTTACAGGGCTTTGTATTTAACTTGTGTTTGACTTGTGCTTGTCTCACTGTGCTCTTTCGTGTTTGCAATATTTTAACTACATTAAGTGTGCATTTATTATGTATAAACACGTCTTGCCCTTTGGTGCTGTTTGTCTTTATAATAACTACATCCTTTTTACAGGTACACCTTTATGCAAGTGTGAATGATGGAGCTATTAGTGACCTTGGCCCCAAAGAAGCCTGACAAGTTTGTGTTGAATGTTTAACATGAGGTAATGATCTTTGTCTTGAGGATGTCCCTCTTAATTTTCTTTTCGAAATGTTTGAATTTGATTCTACAAGTAAATTTATGGAACCTTTTAATTAGAGTATTTTGTTGGAGGATACCTTTCAAGTTGTGTTCAAGAGTGGGTTGAAACTGCACTGTAATCTCATGCAATCAAACTTTAGGTATATTTAACAAAGGTTTTTTCTCCTTTTTTAGGTTTTCAATCAATGAACACTGTCCTATCATTACTAAACATTAATCTTGGTTCATTAAAAGTACTCTTCTTGGTTTTTCAGAAAGATGAGCTCCAAAGCCCTTTTAAAATGGGGTTTCCTAGTTTGTCCCTAACCCTTTAGACCTTTGTTAACATGCTTGTCAAACCCTTGATGGTGTTTCAAACAAAATAAATTTAACTCAACCTCATCCAAGGTCCTTAAATGATCTAAAGATATTTATATTTGTGATTATTATGCCAAGAGGCATTCTCAAGTCGCATACTAAAACATGTGTCATTATATACACGGCCAATTTAATTTGACAGGTGTTCTACAAGTTGTTACAATGGGAGAGGAATGTGGTGGCAGTAATGAATTGGACAGAACCCTATTGGTGTGTTCCACACATACGGCTTCCCACTCTGTAACGGCTACAAGAGAAAGGTGGGCATATCCAACTTTACACCAGCTCAACCGAGGGCGGAACAGATTGGATCTGCCTCATTGGATTTATGTCTTTGCACACATTATATTTCATGGATTTAGATTTCTTAATTTTGGCTCCATTCTTTTATCCTTGCCTGAATCCGTCTCCTTCCAACAATTCCTCCAAGGATGCATGGCTGACGGTACCTATTATGTCCAGGCTTAAAATCCAAGTCTTTTTTTCCTCTAAAGGCTTAATCCTTTCAATGATAGCACGCGAAAATGATTTGCAGACTGACACAAGAGGAGTGACAAAAGTGGTTTTAGACAATGCCATGAATGGGAACGTGGTGCAGGAGCACACCTAACTCAAACCCCTAGCTCCTTATTTTTGGCATGTACTGACTCTAGCCAAGTCAGGAGAGTTTGTGTGGACCTTAGAAGGTCATTTGTTTTTCCCTAAGATGGATATGACTAGTTCAATCCATGTCTAGATAGGTTGCTTAGTTGGTTTCCTGATTTTCGGTTAACTTTGTCGGTTAACGCTAAGAATTTCGGTTAACACAGTGTGTTAACACTGAATTTCGGTTAACATTGAGAATTTCGGTTAACACTGAGAATTTCGGTTAACACTGTGAATTTTGAGAATTTCGGTTAACACTGTGAATTTCGGTTAACACTGAATTTCGGTTAACACTGGAACCGATTAAGACTGGTGGTCGGTTTTACGTTACTGTTGCTCGGTAAAGTCAGTCGTAATGGCCCGTGAAAAGCGGATCTTGTCTTTTATGGACAATATGGTCAGTTGTAACGGTTCCTGAAGAGATGCTTGCGAATATAGGATGGTTATTAATAACATCCCAAGCCTTCATTTTGGAGATCTAGAGGGTAGAGATTGAAGAAGAAGAGAAGCTATAGGAAAGTCAGAGATTTGCAGATTATTGTGTTGTTTTGTTTTGTTTCCAGTAATGAGAAGTTACAGACGGTGTGTTTAGTGGATATCAAGTTTCTTTGTGGTTCCTTTTGCATGCAAGTAGATTAGTTACTTTATTTTCTGTTTTGTAAGCTGTTAGTTCTTCACCCGTTCTGGGTTGTAAGCAGTAATGGCCCCTCGAGATTCTTGAATCCATGGTGAGAGTCATGTGTTGGGATGGAACTTGAGAGGAGCCCTTGTACATAGTTTTCTTTTTGTTTTCTGTAGGAGAAGCAACAACAAAGAGTCTGGAGATCTTACCCTAGGCGAGCTTGGTAATAGTCCGGCTAGGGAAGAGAATGAAAGCAATGTTCAGAAAACATTGAATAAGTGAGTAGAATGAATCTATTTGTGTAGGTTCAGCAAGAAGAAGATAAAAAACATTTCGATGGGGACTGAGTCTTGAAGAGGAGGTAAAGTTGAGAGTGACTTACCTCAGTTTAGGGTTGTGAGCACCCTAAGAGATCTAGGAGAAAGATCTCACAACAGAGCCAAGCTGGTTCTGTAGCAGCAACAAGACTTCTGTCCACATCAGAACGGGAGTGGGCAATGACAACTGCACGTAGACAAAGGCAGGCTGGCGGGTTTGATCTGGGGAGGATATATAAATTAGTCTCTCATTAGATTAATCACCACAATTTGAGCTACTTCAAAATGAAGCCCATTGGTCTACATGTGCTCCTCAACTTGAATAATGGAAATTTGTTACACTCGCAGATTCGCTCAGACAATATGAAATGCCAAGGGTAATCTGACTATGGGCATGTCCTGCCTTTCTGCTGTCCCTAGTTCCAGTGCTGCTGAATTTTCGCCGCAGATGGGCACACTACATATTTTAGAAAGTGTTTTTAATTTTTTTTCCATATAGGTGATGCCTGCTTCTTATGCCACTGCAACTACAAAACTGTCACACATGTTCAATTTAGGAATTCTTCAGTATGTGTATTTAAATATTCTCAAATAGGAAATCTTTATAAACATTAATATGTATTTTTAATCAGCAAAACAATTTGAAAAACTCATTGCTTTTATATTAAAGGAATATATTATTTTTGGTTTTAAAGCTTGCCGGTTTGGATTCAGCTGGCTTTAAGTTTCCTTTTTAATTTGTTTTTGAATCCAGGTTCCATTGATACAGTTCGTGATGCCTTAGGCAAATGGGGGAAGAAGGTTGGTGGGGCCACACAAATAACATGGGAGATAGCTGGAAATGTTTGGCAGCATTGTGAGTCTTACATTTTATCTCATTTCTTGATCTTACTTGTTTTGAATTAATCCTCATATATTATGACTAGCTATGCTAGAATGAGCACAGTCTGCAAATTAGTGACTGGATGATTATCATGTTTGACATGTTAAATTAAATATCTTTATCAATGGAGGGGACTGATTATTTGAAGCATGTTTTCTTGAAACTGATTGATGCATTAATCTCTTTTAAAAACCTTTATTTAACACATAAATGCAAATACCATTTCTTATGTCAAATATAGGCTAGCGTTGAGGCTTTGGGAACATAGAAAAGTATCTTGATATTGCTTGCCCTGTATCTGATATTACTTTAATAGTGGTTCTTTCATTTTTCTTTTTTCCATGGATGACAGGTTCCACATTTTTCAGCTAGCACTACTCAATGAATTTAAGATAATATTGCAGTTAAACAGTCCCATGGAAAACACATTATTTCCACTTTGCTAATGGATTTTTGAATTTTACATATCAATTGACCAGAAAATAATTTTTTACCACAATTAAATTGATCAGAAAACCTTCCTTACAGCTATGAGCATCAACTATAAATGGCTAACTGTCAGCATTTAATACTAGCAGAAATTAAATATAGTCGCTACAAATGTTTAGGTACAGATTCCAAAATATGATGTAGCTCAATTTTTTATGCTTAATATGATAATCTACAGCATAATAACATGAACAGCGACTATAAGTGCACCAAGATTCTTTGTAACCACATTTTAATTTTGTTTTCAAATTATTAGTGGATAGCCAATTCTGGTGATATTTCCAGAGTTTTGCAATATTTTGAGCAAATAGTGGTGTCACTTAGTGGCAAGGATATGGTGTAGAACAACATATTTTTGTTTTAGTGACACTTTTCTCATGTAGGACTTATTGGCATTTTAATGTCCACGAGTGTTCAGGAATATGCCGGTATTGGGGTGGGCCAGCTTGCACTACTTTGTAAGAGACCTACCATCAATCATCATCACTAGAGGGGATTCCAATAGCACCATCTCTTGGGTAGAAATATCATCATATGATAGGTGACATGGCCTTAAATAGTAAACACCTTAACACATAAAGGAAATCCAGTCATTCCCCATGAGGCATTTCCCATATTGTATTGGGGTTCTTAACATGTTCCTTGCCATTACATATTGTCTTGACGCTCATCATAAACAGCACAACACCAAAGCCATTATGCATGTTATCTACTCTTAAAAAGAGTTCACATTTATGATTTTACAATGTTTATTAATGTAAATCTTATCTGCTCTCTGTTGTTTACTCTGTTAGCAACACTATGTTGTATATTCATCTTTAAGTGAAGGATCTCTCTGCAATTTAGATATAATTAGGATCTCGGATCAGGTTTGCCATATTATCTGGTAAGTCATATCAATGCACTATATTAGAAGCATACCATGCATATTGAATTGGTTCGAATTCATAATCTGTAGTGCCTTTTGATAGCTGGGAGCTCAAAGTATTCCTTACCTGATAGCTGCCTGCCGACGGTGGGAAAATTACAAAGGTATCATTTGGGCCCTGTTTGATACTAAATTAGTTATTTTCTGCCAGAGTTTGCTTCAAATAATTTAAGCAAGATGAGAGATAGGAAACATGATACTAATGGGTTCTATATTTGTCCTTATCTATGAATCTGTGACTTAGATTCTAAAACCCTTGACCTTTATTATCATAACCGTTGATGAAAGTATGGGCTCATCAGAAATGGATGAAAGAGATTTATCATCCACAATTTTATCAACATTATTGTGACAGTGTATACCCCTCTCATGTTTGACAGAACTCCTGTAGTATCAGTATTCTTCGTGTGGATAGTTTATGACAGCATTGAATACACGTGATTTTTTTAAAATTTTTTTTCCACATAAGCTGATAAAATATATTACAGACATTCAGAACAGATGTGAAATGAACTTTTTGTTGCAGTAAGTTCTTTTTTCTGCTTACTGATCTTCCCTCTTTTGTTTGCGATTCTATATAAAATTATAATCAATTTGAAATATTAACAAATAGATTGAGTTTGGGTGTATTTGAAATACCATATGCTCCAGCTGTAGAATTTTTTTGATTCTGATAGCTTATGTTAAATGCTAATTTCTTCTTTGAAACTACTCTTATAACAATAGTACTGAATCTACTGCTTACTGTAAGGAAGCTAAGGTAGCAAAACAACTTCCTACACTAACCTTGAGAGGAGTGTTATGCAAAAACTTTCTCAAATCTTTACAATAGTTACAGAAACTTATCAAAACTAAATATAAATAACATGTATACCACAATACAGTGATTTACGTGGGGAAAACCCCTTTAGGAGTAAAACCCCGCACGTTAAAAGCCGCCCAATACATTATTCAAAAATCAATAACAGATTACAATATATTTGTAGAGCAAGTTTCTCATAGGAGTATGGCCAATGGAGATGGAGAGGCAACATAATAGCTATCAAACTCTTAGAATACATCACCATACTCAATTGCAATACAATGCCCTTATAATATAGGGTTGCCTTCTAGGGCAAACCAAGCATACAAAATATCCACTGTTAGATCTATGATCTGATGATAAACGGTTAGGATTCACAATGACAAATTATAAATGAAAATTTTACTTCAAGGGTGCATCCCCCGGCCCCTAACCTATTAGGGGACTGGAGCTTGCAAGGGGGACACCCCCCTTGCAACCCCCTGTGCTCACATATCAACAATAACCTTTTTTTTATTAAAAATACACTTTTATTATTACAAAGTTGAGACACGATTTTCCTAACAATAACAATATCACCCTCCTACATGTGTTCTTTCTTTGCTAAATTATTAATAGTTAGCTAATTATATTCTAATTATTAAAGAAGAAATTAACATTTAATTGAAATTCTGATAGTCTAAATGTATGAATAATTTATGGTATTTGTTTATTTATAATTTTTCGCCAAATAGAAGTCGTGTGGAGAAAACATTTTTTCCATGAATTTGAACATGTTAAGTTCTTTTAGTAATTGGTAACCGACATGTTCTTATTTCAAAGACCGACTTGCAAGAAAACTCAATTTTTTTGTAGATTTTAAATAGACAGGGCAATCAAAGAATGTAACTACTGCAGCATTAGTCAATATTCATGTAGTTAACTATGTGGTTATGATTGGCTCTTATTTACATATGGTTGCATATGGATATATTAGGAGCATTATGCATACTCTTTGATCTAAGTTTTTGTTGTTATAGTGATGTATCATATTTACATTCAATACACCAAAAATATCTTAACTTGCTGTGTAGCAGTGCTCTGATTTTTAATTATGAAAATATAAAGATTGGTTGATGAAAAGGAGAGGTCAATGCTTTATGGACTACAATTTCGTATTGCTTGCTTGATATATTGGATGATCTTTGTTCTGTTTCTGATAGAATTGCTTACTATTGAATCGATGCTAGTTACTCCTGATGCTATAAATGTTGCCAGATATGTAGAGATCAAACCATCTTCATATGTTATTACATTTTTTTTGGATTTTTCTGCCAAGTTTCTTGTTCAAACATGTATTCCACTAGTTTTAGATTTCATTATCTGTTCAGCTAGGTATTCGGTCAATTTGAAATTTAGTATCTCTTGATCTATGTTCCACTGAATTTCGGGGATGGTGGGATGGTGGGAGGGGGGATTATTGGGGACATCAGGGACAACAAAGGGGATATATATATATATATATATATATTGGATGATTGAAAAGATGAAGCAAAAATGGAAAAAAATGCAGCACTGGAAAAAGGGGGACGGCTGGCTGTCCCCTTGGCATTTTTGGGTCGTCTTCTCTGATTGGGGACATCTCCTAAAAAGGAGACATTTTTTGGATGCTGCGGAAATGTCTCCAAGGCATCTCCCATCCCCAGGACAGAGATGAGCCAAAAAATGCAGGGGACGCGTCCCTTTGGCATTTTTGGGTCGTCTTCTCTGATTGGGGACATCTCCTAAAAAGGAGACATTTTTTGGATGCTGCGGAAATGTCTCCAAGGCATCTCCCATCCCCAGGACAGAGATGAGCCAAAAAATGCAGGGGACGTGTCCCTATGTACCATTGCTCTTGACATATTTTACATAGATTTTCCGAAATATAGGTATGCTAGTTTTTAAAATTAAAATATATCAATTTTCCCAACAATATCTTTTGTTGTCAATTTGACGAACACAATATTAGAGATTACTTGTTTTTAGTTTTTTGTTAGATAGGCAGGGATTTTGAAAGGGCTTCGATCCCTTGTACAAATAGAAAGATTAAGGTTTAAGCACAACAAAACACCAAAAACAACTTACAGAAAAAACAAATCAGCCAACAGGACAACAAAACATGTTTACAAAGAGCAGCAAAAGACTACAAAACACAGCACGAAACAACCATGCTATGCAAATAGAACCCCAACCAAATCATGGAGGTTTAAAGAACTGATCCAAGGATTTTTTATTAACATTGGTTCCTAGGTCCTTCTCCTTAACAATGCGTTTCTTTTAAAACAAGGAGAATCAATTGAAACATGATTATTCACCACCTACTCTTCCATGATAGAGGGGAAGACTGATAATCCAAAGAATTACCAACAAAACCTTCAAACACTTTTGTAGCTTTAGGAGCAAAATCAGATACCCCCACTTGATCCTTTTCTTTGAGTGAAGATGACTCATCATAGTAAGGATACATTTGTTTATTTTTCCTCCGCACTAAATTATTCTCCTTTGTGGTCATACAAGAGGAAGTAGCATGACCCACTTTATTACAATAATTGCAAAAGACCGTAGAAATTTCAAGTTCAATTTCCTGCATCCATTTCACAAACTTAGAAGACAAAGTGACTTGAGTAGGGAGCACTTTGTTATTTTCCGCTAGCACACACTCGCATAAAGCAGACGTTTCATGGAATTGGTAATGGGTTAATAGCACATAATTGCCCAAAAGAGTTGGCAATGGACATAAGAATCTTATTTTTCCAAAATTCCAAAGGTAACCCCAGTAGGTGAACCCAAATAGGGATCTTGGGGTTTTGTGTATTGAAACCAATAACCCACTTAGAGAGATAGAGGCCATTCAAACCCAAAAACCAGAGACCATTGCTAAGAATACTAATGTAGTCCTCAAAAAAGAGAAGGAAAAAATGTAACAATTGTTAGCTGTAGAAGTTACCTTAACTTGGTCACCCAGTTTCCAGACATGAGAAATCCATCTTCTAATAATATCAATATGAGGCGAGTTACCACAAAACTCTTAATGAGAATTCTCAAGCTAAGTTGGAGACCCCAAAAGAAAAAACTCAAGAATCTCAACCTTAGGCAATTGAACATCGTCGAGAGCCCAAGGAGGAGGAGAAGGAATGGCTGAAGGAGGATCAATCACAATAGAAGGCTCCATAGAGTCAGGAGTAGTAACCCTAGAAACACCAAAACTAGGTTCCAAAGCAACACCAAATGAGGGATCAACAATCTATAGCACGACATGAGACAAACCCTGAGAAGCCTCAAAGACATTTTGAACGAGGTAATGAGAAATTTTATTCAGACCCTCCACCTCAGAAGCCCCATCACCAACCAAAACAACAGGGGGCCACCTCATTGATATCAAGGGATAGGGAGAGCCCTTACAACAATCAATCCTAGAGGTAAAACTAACAACAAATTGCAAATTTGTAAGCAAATTACTCTTAGTTGTAGGAACAACAGGTCTAGCAACTACGAGCACCATAGAGACCAAAGGAGTAGAGAGGAAGCCTCTCCTAAAACTACAGACAGGGGAGGGAAAGGGAGAATAGGCCAATCCAACAGAGCATAACGTATTCTCATCTAAGGTCCTCTACACAACGGGACGATAAAAATTAGGACAAGTGGCTTCCCCTTCCAAATCCTCCACAACATCGAAGATATTTGCATCCTTGACATCCCAAAAAACCCCATCACCAAGCTCAACCTCTAGACGCGAGAGAGCACGAGCTTTCAACTAAAGGTCAAGAAGGAGCTAGTCTTCTTCTTCCGAGGAAAAATCAGCATAGTCTTCATTTTCTTTAGCACTGCCCTTCAAGAGAGCTAAGCAGCCAGCCATAGCGACCAGAGGACCAAATCCTCAGTCAAACTATCTGTAAAACTATAGAAGCAGAAATCGGGAAAAAATCCCGATTATACTTGATTGATTGGGAATCGGGTCATGACCCGATTTTTTCCCCAAAAAATTGGTAAAAATCGATCAACAATGGTCAACAAATTTTTTGCCAAAAAAGGCAATAAAATCGGGTTTAAATTGTGAAAAAATCGGGATTAATATGCTATGAAAACCATGCCAATTTTTTTTGCCAAAAACCCTAAAATGTGCGAAATACGTCGCTGTTTCTTATAAACGTAGTAGAGCCATTTGTAGAGAAGATTCACTATTCTTGTAAACCCTAAAACACGCGAATTCTAGTGAAAGAGCTTGTTCTGGGTCGATCAGAGGGAAAATCGAAGGAAGTCAATCTCTCTGACCAACCCATTTCTATTCGTTGATTCGACCAGGTACCCAACCTCTCCTATTCCCTTCTCACCCCAGTCTAGGGCCTTAATCGTCGTTTCTTAATCGCCATTTGTAAAGGAATTAAGAAAATCGGGTTCCAGAGAAGATTTGCAAAGAATTCACAGAGCGTCTAGGATTTTTTTATCGACTACAAAATTTTCATTATATATAAATATGCGTTTTCCATATATAAATTGTTTACTAATTTTATAATATATTTATAATTTTATATACTGTATATTATTATACACTATATTAATTACAAACAGGTATATTCCATTATATACTGTAAATTTATATTCTGTATATATTGTATTATACAGTTATATATTACATATCAACTTTGCATTCTATGTTTATGTATTTAAAATGCTTTTGTAGATTCTTAATCACAATGCCACGTGTGAAAGACTGCGTGGACACATTGCACACTGATTATTGGTAGTACAACAAAGGTTAAATTTAATTGGTGTCTGAACGAAGTCAATGGTGGAATTTACCGCTTCAAATGGCATTTGGGAAAAGCGGGAAATAACACCACAGGATGTACTAAATGCCCTGTAGATGTTGCATACCAAGCCAAAAAGGCTCTTGATGGAATTACTGAGAAAAAGGCAAAAAAGATAAGAATCGGGATTGAAATAGGTTCCAGTTCTACAAGTTTTAGGAGGAATCAATTGGATGAGGAAGATGGTAGAGGCGAGGGTTTTAGGGAATCTGAGACTAGTGGGAGAACACCTACTATAGCACGTGGCCCAAACACTAGTGGAGGGAACATCAATGAATTCTTCAAACCTTGTACTACACTAGGATCACAGACCACTTTGGAGAGTACAAGGTGGAGGAAAACTGTCCATGAACCAAGAAATGAAGTCAATTTCAATTTTTTTCTCCTTGACCTTGGCGTTCCATGCTTGCAAATCTCCATATTGGCAAGCTATAATGGATGGCGTTGCAGCTGTAGGTCTTGGGTTCAAAGCCCTGTCTTATGATACAATGAGGGTTGGTATGCTCAATGATGTAGTAAAAGATGTTCAACATGTTCAAGAGCATCGGTTAGAGTGGGCTAGTAGCGAGTGCACCATTATGTCAGATAGATGGACAATTAGAAGGAACTGAAACCAAATCAACTTCCTCGTCTCTTGTGATAGAGGCACTATATTTCTGAAATCTATGGATGCATTAGATACAATGAAAATTGCAACTGCATTGTTTGAGATGTATGACTCAATAGTCATGGATGTGGGGCCACAAAATGCGGTTCAACTTATTGCAGACAATGCTACTGCTAGTAGATTCTTGATAGACAAATACCCCTCTATGTTTTTTACCCCATGTGCAACACATTGCCTTGATCTAACCCTGGAGGACATTGGAAAAATTGAATGGGTTAAGGAGGCATTGTAGAAGGCTCGCATGGTTACCAAATTTATCTATAATCACATGAGGGTTTTGAGTATGATGCACCATTTCACTACGGGCAAGGAGCTAGTTCGACTAGGGGTGACAAGGTTTGCAACGCACTTCCTTGCACTACAAACTCTAGTTCAACAAAAAATGAATTCATGTTTGTTTCAGCTGAGTGGATGGACTTAGGCTTCTCAAATCAAACAGATGGCATGGGAGTGGCTGAGTGCATGTATTCTACTATTTTTGGGAAGCAATTGAACAAGTACAATTTTTAGAGCCTTTAGTAAAAGTCTTGAGACTAGTGGAGGGGGATAAATCCCCAGTGGGATATTTGTATGAGGCCGTGGATAGGGCCAAGGAGGTGATGAAGGGTAAGTTGGAAAATGACAGGATGAGGTATGAGCCGTTATGGGACATAATTGATAGGAGATGGGATAGACAAATGCACTCTCCTCTCCATACCGTAGGTTACTTTCTCAATCCATCATTGTTCTACAACACAGAATTCATAGAGATTGATGCTGAGATTACACAAGGCTTGTTCAAGTGCATGGAAAAAATGGTTCCAAGCAAAAGACCAATTGAAAGATGTTGTGTTAAGAGTTGCAAATGTATAAGTAGGCCAGGGGTTTTCTCTCATCTAGGGCTGTCGAGGAAGGAAGAATGACCTTCTAACCAGGTAGACTCTATAAACTTTTGATAGTCCATTTATTTTGTCGATGTGATGAATAAATTTGTTAAGATTTGAGGATATTCTTAGATGATATCATCTCATAATGTGTTTTTCAGCTCAACGGTGGGATTTTTTTGGTCACGAATGCAAAAATTTTAGGTGGACGACAATTTGCATTTTGACCCAGCCATGCAACTCATCTGCTTGTGAGCATTAATTAGAGTGCTTTGAACACATATATTCCAAGAAATGCAATCGTCTAACACAAAAATGGATGAGTGTTTGTTCATCACAACCTTCGCTTGAAGCCGAAGAAAGCTCAAGGTAGGAGTTTTAATAACTTGCATTCAATTGAAGTTGTAATTCTTGTAGGCAAAAACTAATTTCTACGTGGAAAAAAATAGGGACTATTGAGGATGATTCCCCAATTGACATCGACAAGATTGATTTAGTCTCTGAGTGAATTGCTGCGCCTCAAGATGACGATGTTGATGATTATGTTCTTAACCCTGAAGATTTGGAAGTCATGGGATTGGCCAACTTTTCGAGTCGTGTTCTTGAAGGACTTAGTTCAGGGACTTTCTGAGGAGAAGCATCATTAGGGCCTCCCGCCCCCTAGCATGTCATTGGCTACATTTGATTTTTTGGAACTTTGTACTTAGTTTATAAGTTGACATTTGTCTCCATCTAGTTATTTTTTATGCTCTTGTGGTATGTTCTATATAAATGATGAAAATCTATTTTCTACAATTAATTTATTTGCTCTCAATATATCTATGCTGTGGAAATGTCCATTAAAAAAAATAAAAAAAATAGTCTGTTTTTCTTCATTTTTTTATGTTTTTTTTGTAAATCCAATTTCTCTCCGATTTTTTGCCTATTTTTTCAAAAAATCCCACTCCTCTGGTTTGCCAATTTTTTCTCCAAACGATTTATATGCTTCTATGGATAAAACCATCCCCAAAGTTGTCGCCAAAAACAGAAGAGGGAATGTGGGAAATGGGCATCCCTGCTATAGCAACACACCCACCAAAACCAAGCAGACTGCCAAGGCCATCCATGGGGTCACCATCTTCATCGTCTCCTTCGCTGGAACATACGGTTCCATTGCCATTTCTAGCACCGGCCTTGGTTTTCACTTTTGCTCACTGCATGCTTGTCGATGATGCCATGCTATTCTCCATGTAATTATTCTCTTTTAAGGCAGATAAAGCTCTTTCAAAACCTCCACAACATGGACATTACTCGCTTTTAATTAAAGCTGTGTCTTTGCCTATTTTAAGCTTGCCACTATGTTTGGCACACCAATTGATTACAACCATGATGATTGGACGATTGTTGAGAGAATAAAATTTCAAATAGTAAGGCAAAGGCAATAACAAAGCTTCTTCCTCAAACTTGAAGCTTTTGAGAGCAATTTCCATCTCCCAGTCTTCCTTTAACCCTTCTAATTATCATGTCTTAATGTGGTAATTGATTTCCAGCCCATCCCAGGTGGTCTACATGGTTGATGTAGACTACTAAATTAAAACAACTTCAAGGTCACCAATCAATGGTTGATGTATATTACTACTTTCAATCCTTATTATTATATTGAGAGACATTTTACAACAACAGGACATGGAGTCCAAAAATAAAAATAATTATATATTATAAATTAATAGATTTTAGATGATATCGCTTGACACTACTTCATATTATTTGGGATCACCGAATTTAGTTTGTCTAATCCAGAATAATCTTTGTAGATTCCATGCAAGCAGCGACGTAAATATAATTAATTAAAATTGCTGGGAACCCACGAAGGCAATTAGCTGTTAAGATGTGATGTGTGAGCTACTATAAGTAGTACCAGTAATGTTTTGTTTCTTCACATCACCAGACTGAGTAAAATAATTCATCCTTATCTTTAGTAATGGCGAAGTTCATCTCTGTGTTTCTCATCCTTTTCTTGCTCACAGCGACTGGTAATATATTTGTTTCTTATGATTTTATTACTAATATATCTATTCTGAAATACTCAATGATTAGTAATTAATCATGTTATGGTGGTGATAATTGCAGTATGCTGTGATTATTGTAAAGGCCTGAGTGGTACATACGAGGGGATTTGCATGAGTCCTTTTCATGATGAGAAATGTGGTGATGCTTGTGTAGTTAATGAACATCATGAAACGGGAAGGTGTGAGTGGTTATGGCCTCAGGGGGCTGCTTGTGTATGCTATGGTCCCTGTAATAACTAATTAGTAATATAAACCTATATAAAATAATCTGGTAATTAGTACATGTTATCTTCATAAAAAAGTATGTAAAAATACCAAGAGATATCATTGTAGAGGTTCTTATGATAGTGTGAGGGCTCTGTTAAAAGTTCATGGTAATAGTACAGTTGAGATATTTATTTTTAGCTTTAAGAAAATGGTTTTGGTTTTTGTCTATGGTCTCAACTCCTCTAAATATTTATGTAATATTTTTAATATTTAATATAAAGGATGCTATCTCTTAGATTGCACTTTGTCCATAAGTATATTCTAGTTATTTTTCTTTATTCTTCAAATGATATTTTCTATTGTTTATTAAAAATATTATTGGATTTCAAAATTGAATGCTCCATGATATCTTTTGATAATATTGGGTTAACTTTAATTTGGTCTATGATTATAATTCTCTTTTAGTTTATATTTTTTTGTGATTGCAAGGATAAGCTATCACACTGTTTTATATAACAGTTATATATTCATCTTTCTCTTCACAATAATTTTTTCAATTATTATTTTTTGAGGTTGCAAAGGCATAAAATATTTTGGCCTTATATGAAAATTTGAGTTTTCAATTAATTAAAATTGAAATATTTGTAATTTATATACATGAAAAGACATTAATATTTTGGCCTTATATGAAAAGGATTGTTTAGTTTTATGACTAAACAATAAATGCCAACTAACAAAGATGATGAGACTCATTTGTGTAAAAATATAGAAAGATTTTGGGCTATCAGATGTAGAACATAACCACCAAATTAATTTCTTCTCTACTCCATGTTGGATTAACTTCACTGTCCTAGATTTATTTTGTAGCTACAAACTCACTTTGTATCCACAAACTCAATTTCTAATTATCTTTAGATATTTCCTTACATTTTTTTTGGAAATCGACTATAGACATTAATATACCCTTTCACACTTCCAAAAATTTGTTATCAAGTTGGTTGTGTTTGAAAACACCTTGATAGACAACATGCCATAAATTTTAGAATAATCATTATACTAATCATATGTCCTAGTAAAAGTGTGACATTACATGTGTTAGTTTAGATATCAATTGCAAATGTGAATGATTTCTCTTGTGATTCTCTATATACTAAGAGATACTCTTTACTATTCTAAAATGATTGTAAATTCATGTATTTCAATACATGAACCTAATACCAAACTATAATGATTTATACATAGTCAGCTCATGAATTGACTGTAAAGAAGAGCATTGAGATAAACTACTTAATTTTTATTTTAGATGGATCAAGATCACAACTTCATGACAGATGAGAAACTAGAAATAATAGGTCCAAAAAAAGACATGATGTATAATTCATGATCATGGTACAAATTTATCAAACCTAGAAGAAAGTTAATTTATTTAGCATTCATATAACATTGTGACCTCTTAGAAAAATTTTGAACTCATAAAATATTCATAAAAAAATCCACAAACATGAATTGATCCTTCTCAATGAATAATTGAACTCAATTTCAAATAGCAAATATTTCTAAACAACTCCAAAGCTTACACATAAAATCAGCCTTCACTCTAACTAGACTCTGGTCATACAAATGATAGATGAGAGTTAAAGATCCAATGAGTTTAGATGTGTAGTGTGTCGAATTTTACTTGAACCAAAATTATACTTTTCTTATTCAAAATTCTCAATCAAGTCTTTGATTGCTCTCCAAAGTCTCATTATTCCAACAAAATTGAGAATTTTATAAAATTCTATTTAGATTTTTAGTTTTGTGATTTAAAATCAAATTCTACTAAAGAACCATATAGATGTGAACCATATAGATGTGAGATAACCTTACATTTTGACACAACTATTTTTCATTTAAATATTTTACAAATGATTACCTCTACATATTCTTTCATTAAAGTTTTTTTTCTCTTAAATTTTAAATTAGAAAGTATTATTTATAACACCCAAGCAAGAACAAAAATAGAACATTCTTTCATCTTCAATACATTTGGCACATATAGTTTATCATTTGTTTTACTTAGTATAACCATGACATGATGATATAGACTTCATAGTCGAAATCAGGAACTCTTTTGAGAGGGCCCAATCTCGCAGCCACAACCATCACCGAAAACCAATTCAACAAACAAATCATAATTTTTATGTAATAGAATCTCAATTACATCTTACAATGAATTCCACTGACAAGAATGGCATTGATTATTTACACTCTCACTGAGATTCTCTCAACGTTCTTCTAAAATCTGCATCATTCTTCTCCTCTTCTCTACGCACTTCATATCTCCTCTCTTTTATGTATTGTTTTAAGACTTGATTATGTGCTCTTACGGCTCCCTAATCTGAGCATTCCATCTCATATGCATCATTAGAAAGTCTACAATTCCTTTCCAAAATTTAGTGCCTAGCACTTTAATGCACCCAATTTGTTTTACTTTCCCAATGCCATGGGAATTCCTCAGCTAATCAAATTACATGGCTAAATATGCAACGTCCATATTTTCTTCCTTACTCACCAAGTAAAGTTCTGATATCATTTCCAATTACCTTGAATAAACTCATGCACTCACCACTTTTTCCTCAATTTCTTACAGTAAACAATATTTCCTCTCTAATTTTGTGTCATGCTATTGACTTCCTTGTCCACATTCTTTTGTGCAGCTCTCTACAACAATGTAGTTTTGGCAGCCATTTGCCCTCATTTACTCTTAGGCAGCCCTTGCTTCTTTACATTACAGCTGCTCAACAATTCACTTGCCATATCTGCAATCATTGCACTGCATGGGACGACATATCTGATGCATTCTGTCAAACACTCCATGTGTTGTATTTTGTAATGTTCCTAAAACTAATTTATTAAGTGGTTCCAAATTCAAATAATATTATAAGGACTATTTTAATTAATTGATTTAGTCTTAAAATAAAGTAGTGAAATAATAAATAAATTATGCTGGTCTATAGTAACATTCTAAGACTTCTTGGAGGTCTTTATAAGGAGGTGGCTGGTATAGTAGGGAATCATCATGGAGTTTATGTTTCTTGTTTATTTGTAATTCTAGTTGGAATTGAGGCTTTTGTGTGCAGTTTCGGAAGTGGAAGACCCCCCTAGTCTGTAATCTCAGTTTCAGTGGTTAACAACCACCCTAATCTACTCATTGGTGCAAATTCGTGAAGTCTTCAATTGAAGACGAGTTTGTAATAAATTGTGATATTTTATACTGTTTGAAATTACAAATCTATAATTCATTCCTGTGTTGGTTTTGTGTTGAATCTCTTGCATCTACAAAGACATAACAAGAGCAATAATTTAATCTGAATTGATCATATTTGTGGATGACTGCATAATCGTTTGTAATTGCCTGTCCGACTTCATTTTGAAAATACATTGTGCTGATTCATCTATGCATCACAGATTGTGTATTAGAGGCGATTACTTTTCCAATGATTAATGTAATCTTTAAACATTGTGAATCAATTAGTACCCTGGTGCGACATATTTCTATGCCTTTATTTAAACAATCTTATTATTTGAGTACTCAAAATCCTCATCCTTGATTTAAGTAATTCCTAATTAATTATATCTAAACCTAGCCTAAGCCCTTAACCTACAACCATCACCATCATCTCTAAACCTATCTCTTTGTCTAATCATCATTAATTAGGAGATTTTGTAATTCCTACAATAATTAGCCCCCTAATATTGCTCACACGTGTGAGCAACCATTTCCAAGGTGGCAAACCACATTCCTTAAATAACCACCTACATTCTTACATAAATGTCCCCTTTTTCTTCGTTGGAATTTTCTTAAACATGTGTGAGACATCTTGGCCACCTTCTCTTTTCCACTTTGTCTTCTCACCTTAATGAACCATCACTTTCAAAGGTTGCTCACACATGTGTGAGCAACTCATTCCATTTGCATGACCAATCACTTTACTTGCATGTCATCCATGTGGCCTCCACTTGACATCCATCTCATTAATCCTTTGAATCCTAGCCCTCCATTCCATTTTAAATCCCTACCGTCCATTCCCTCAAAAATCCTATAAATAGGAGCCTCTCCATGAGCAATTCATCCATCCTTCATATGCATTGTTATTATGTTGAATTCATCCTATAGTTTAGAAGATCATTTGAGCATTTTAGCTCTTAGAGTTCATATCATATCATCTCATAGCTTAGAAATCATGCTTAGTTTAATTTTTTTTACCATAATTTTCACTAGTTGCTAGTATCTGCATTCACTTGCTCCATCATTTCTCCATCTAGTTGCTGATGACATGTAACTGATTGAATGTTTGATAATGTTAAGTTGAAGATGATGCAAGACATTAAATCAGTTAATGGTTTGTATTGTCATTGATGTCAACTTGATATCATCTGTACGGTCATGTACATAATGCCAAAAGACTTCAGAGAATCAATGGAACAAAGATTATGCTTTCAGCAATGCATAAAAGTCAAGTATTCACTAAGTGACAGACAACATCGACAGAGTGCACACCATCGGTAAAGACAAAGAAAAAGTCACAGTGATAATCGACGAGCAGAAGACAGTGTTGCCCGACGAAGCAGAATCACAGGATGCCTGACGAGCTGAAAACATAGTTGCCCGACGAACAAAATCCAATGATGCCCGACGGACGGAGATCCCAAAGCTAACTTGAGTTACACCGACGGACCTGGCAGTTGTCACTGACGACGAACTACAGAATTGACCGATAGAACATAGATTTCAAAAAACGACAAAATATCTAGCTGGCAGAGCTTAAAGATAGACTTAACTGGTTATTTTATTTGTTTTATTCGACCACAGTTAAGTAATTGATTTAAAGAAGATTTATACAGTTGGCAAGAAGATAACTACGAGATAAATCAGGAGTTAAAGCCGTAAATCAAATTGGCTGGATTGTTTTTC
>MU226743.1:930364-941269 GCA_018584345.1 Thuja plicata | reverse complement strand
AGAGGTATTGTACTTAAATAGATCTGAAAATCTGCAATTCAAAGTTGCATTAGAAACAGGTCATAATGTTTCAGTTTAACCATTGAAGCATCAAGTCTCTTAACAGAGCAGGACTTAACAGTCTTCTGTAATTGAGTTATATCCTAACAGATTGCCAAAAGGGTTGACTCATAAAAGTAGCATTGAATTTGCATAAAGCCTATTGACAGCCTAACAAGAAGGTTGATTCAAGGATGGTAGCAAGATTTGCCTAAAGCCTGTTGACAGTCTAAGGAAGCTGATTCAAGGATGGTAGAAAAATAGATGCCAGATACTAAGTGACAACCTATGTATAAAATCCTCTAATAAGGTCGCACTTAACAGTGTGTTTGTAACCTTTAACAGGGTTGGCTCCTAATAAGGCTCATTTCAGAAGAGTGAAAATTTGGGGTATCGGTCCCAGTGGGTTTTCCCTTAACAGGGTTTCCATGTTAAAATCCATGTGTTATGTGTGTATGGTTTATTACTTTATTGTTTTACATTTCACATATGCATTTTTGGATTGATTGGTATACTCTGCATATTTACTGAGTATCGATAAATAAGTTTTACTGCTTATCAGTTATCAAGGAGAACAATGACAGACAAGGTAAACCAACAGACAGTTGAATAGTATAAGTATTTCATGGCATGCATCTTGTAGGGACTTAATAATCTGAGGTGTATTTATTGGTGGATTAAAGTTTAAAGGATAAATTTTTGAAGCCACAGATTCACCCCCCCCTCAGTTATTACTAACAGTTGCAGACTTAGAACCTCATTTCATCCATATAAGGTTTCGCAATCACTTGGAGAATATCATAGTTGTGTTTGGAGAACATATCCATATTTATCCAGTAAAGAGCAAATCAATGGAATGAGGGTGCTTCCATTCAAGCTCCATTAGAGGTATGTGCCAATCTAAGTTGGTTGAATGCCTTGTTTAACTTGTCTTACATTGTTCGCATTTGACTAATAGGTAGATTTCACGTATACATTTTGGCACACCTGATGGGACCCACGTCCCTTAGAATTTAATGAGTTTTTGAGTGATTTTGTGAATCTATAGGTTAGACTCGTAGATCAGCGCCTACATTACATGCAGTGGTGCCTACTCTAATCAATGCCTACACCTCAATTGACGTCTTTGCTAGTATTGTTTGATCTTTGGTTTTGTAGGTTTCTAACATGATTTAAATTGATGAAGTAACTTGGTTTTGTAGAGATACACTATTTAAATGTCATTTCTAGCACTTTTGGATTATTAGCACTCAGGTTTTTGTGAGAAATTAATTTTTATAGAGCTATATTCTCCAAAAAATTTGTTATTTTTTTAATTATAGGTAGATCAACATTACTACCTCAACAAGCGCTAGCATTTTTTTAGTGCCTCCGCCCTGAATCTGTGTTTTCGCCCTAGTAAGTGTAGGCATATTCCAATGACACATGTCTTTCTTTGTTCTATTTGAATTCCTATTTGACTAACGTCTGCGTTGATTGACGTTTCTGCAAATCAACGCCTCTGCCTATCAATCAACGCCTATGTTTTGTTCCAGTTTTTTTTTAAAGATTTTCTTGGTTTTTCCTAACCACTAATGATTCGTGCAATTGTTCACATGTCAAAGATAAAAATAAGACTAATGACTATGGTTTTGTAGGGTTTCTACTTTGCTTTATTGCATTTTGTATCTTCTTTACTATAGTTGCACCTAGATTAATTAATCGTCAATTTGGAATGAACCATGTGTCTTGCGTGTCTTTGAGAGTCTTACAATTGGAAGTACTCCTTGCAAGATTTTTTTTGTTTTGTGTAGTTTATCGTCCCTTTAAATAGATGATGAAAAGATAGAATTAGAATTATCCTCTCCTCTCGCCTTCGTAGATCTTGGGTGCAAGAGAAAATTGTGTCTATCTTTTCCTCTAGAGAGGTCTTCCTTGGTGGGAAAAGAGGTAATCACCCCAAGGGAACGACCTAAACCAAGTTTAGTTTTGTTAGAATTTAATCTTTCCTTGGTGAAACTATGTAATTAAAGGATAAACCAAGGTATCCTAATTTGTATTTGTCCTTTAGTCCAAGTAGGAGGACATGCCACTTTTTTGTAATTTCTCTAATAAGAAAATTAAATATTCCTCCTTAAGAGGAATATCGCATTTGGCACACACACAATGTGAATGTGACATTCATAGAAGATGAGAGTTACATGCAAACTCCTTCACTCATTTCTATTTAAGAGATGCCTCTACACACACTTGCTCAATAATCTTCTCTATTTTCTCACTTCTCCTCACATTCTCCAACATGCTCCCATTATTTTAATGAGCTTATTTCTCTCTTTCTCTCTTCTTTAGGATTTGTGCCTCATTCATATTATACACAAGGGATTTTTTCTTGTTTTTTCCCCTTTCAAAATCCTTGAGTTCTTGTGTTGGTTTTGGAGCATTTTGGTGAACTTGGTGTTTGATCTATTGAAGGAAAATCTGTGTGTGTGTGTGTGTGTGTGGGGTAAAACTCTTCCTCTTGCACATTCTCTTGGATTATTTCCTTATCACTTTTCTATTTTCTTTTATGTTTCTAACATGGTATCAGAGCTGGTTTAATCCTTGTTTTGAGTGTTGCATGTAGGAATAGTTGAAAGATATATCAGTTGAGGAGAGCAAATCATCTTTTTTGTTGATCTAACTCTTGGTTACAAGGTTTTATTTCATTCTTTTGGAAAATCTTAGTTGTTTCATCTCTATTTCAAGTTTTTTAAAGTACTAACCTCACCCTCTACCGGGCAACCACAAGGGTTTTCCTTTCATTAATTTATATAACCTTTTTTCATTTTCAGCAGCTCTATCGATTTGCTATATATATGGTTATCTAACTTGTTTGTTGCAGGATTTACATTATATCTCATATTAATTTGTTGTTTATTACACCTCTGATTTTATTTATCTCCGCAGGTTTATATATATATATATTTCTTTGATCTCTATCTCTATTTTTATTAATATTTCCTAATATTTCTGTCTCTGTTATTTTAATCTACCTCTAAATATTCAATCACAAAATTTTGTTATCTTGGCTTGCATTTCGTCCCTTAGCGCAACATTCTAAGATCTTAGCGCAACATTCCATAACTTGCATTACATTTCTTAGCGCAACTTTCCTTGCATTGTTTGTGCATAACCCCTCCTTTCAATGCAATATATCTTGCTTGTAAGATACACCTCCCATCCCCAAGCATCATTGCCCTTTCTTTTTGGCATCTTGCACAATGTAGCATCTTATCTCTGTACAACTTTAGTCCTCCCTTGGCATGCAACAGTCATCTCCAGTGCAACATTTGCCTTGGCTCCTTCCTTCTCCCTCAGCACAACATCTCAATCCTCATTGCGCAACCCATACATAGCGCAACTTTTGTTATATCATATGTTTAACTCTTTCAACGCAACCCTTTGCATTGCCAGTCCCTTGCGCAACACATTCATCGCAGCATAGTATTATATCATTCTTATACAAACATTTTTGTCTCCTTGTTGGCCTGTTTTAGCGTAGTATAGATTGCCATTCTTAGCACTGCATCTAATAAGTATAAATTTCTAAATCAAATTTGTGTGCGTTTATTATCTTCATTCCTATATTTGTAATATTTTGGATATATTATCATTCAGTCAAACCATTTATTTCCTACACTTTCTGCTAGCGTCTCTGCTCTTTCCGCTAGTTTATTCCTGGATAAAAACATTTCTGTAATCATTTCCTTTAAAATCTTATACTATGCTTGGATAATAACATATAGTTATTCTATCTATCATTTCTTTGGCAACGTTTCTTCTCACACTTGGTAGTTTTTTTTTTTTAACTCTTATTATTGAAGGGAGAATATTGTGCATCTTATTATTCCTGCAAGGAGGAGATTATTCAGAACTCTTATCTTTTCTTACTTATCTAATTTTAGTTTAGTTTGTTCAATCTTTGACTCATTTATTAATTTTTATAAAAATCCGGTCAAATCTTTATTTACATAAAAAGTTTAAACGTTAATACAAATTTCCTGCTCAATATTTCTTAATATCATTTCATTCCCACGTTCTTTGTATCAATTCTAACCAAATTCAATTGGTGTTTCATTAAATCATTGCAATTAAAATCTGTTCCTCCATTTAAATTAAATTTTTATTTTATTTTATATATTTGTTTAACCATTCAAATTGAGAGTTACAATAAATTAAATTTATTTTTCTTGATCCTTATCATTATATGTTCATTGTAATTCGCTTAGTTTAAGTTAATTTGATCTTATCTTTTTCTTTATTAATCATGTCTACTCTAATTCCAGAAATTAAATTAAACAGTTGTAACTATGATCAATGGAAGACGCATGTTTCCTTTCTATTCTGTTTTAAACATTTGCTTGAAGTGGCTACAGATGCCTCTATTGAACTAGCCGCCTTTGCTTCTCAAGATGATAAAAATGCTTGTAAAACTAAAAAATGAAGAAGCTCTTGGATTAATTGGTCTCTCAATTATTCATGATCTCAATGTCTTAATTGGACATTGCACCAAAGCCCATCAAGCATGGGACATATTGCAACAGACGTATGATAGCTCCTTCGAATCCCAAAAGATTCAACTCCAAGACAACTTGGAGGAATTGAGGTATATTGATTTCAAAACAATGGATGAATTTTTACTTAAGTTTGATGCTCTTAAAACTCAATTAAGTGGTGTTAATGTTACTTTAACTGATATTAGATTATTACTATCATCTTAATGAAATGTCTTCCTAAAGAGTTTCAACAATTTATTACTAGCACCTGCGTCTAGGGAGATTAACAGCATCATCATATTTTTTTTTGCCGCTGCCGTCTCCCGCCCAAGGGGAAATTCGAATGTCTTTTTGGCTGCCACTTCCCGCTCAGGTCCTGATGGCTCGGCTGTTGCCTCTGATGGGGGAAGGCCTTCTCCCTTTGCCGCTGCCACTGTTTTCGGTTTGGTAGGGGCTTCGTTTGGGGCGCCTGCTTCTTTGCCGAATGGAGGGGGTTCTTTGGCGTCCGACACTGCTTCTCACAAACTTGCGCTATCCTTTGCTGATGTGGCTACCTTTGAAGCAGACATCCATGACCAGGCCTTTGCTGGGAAGGGAGGTAACCGTTCCTCTCCTCCTGTGGGGCCTGTTTTCGTAAGTAACCTTATTGTCATCAATCTCGATTCTGATATTGTTGATGAGATTTTAAAAACTGCGGAAGATTTTTCTTCCAATGCTGCTATCTTTCATTTTAGGGGTTTTTGGCCCTCTCTTGCTCAGTTGCATGCTTGGGTTTCCGAGCATCGGGAACCATTATTAACTGATGATGCTCAGATATACCCTGTGAGAAGGGGGTTTTTTATTGTAAAGTTTGATAATGCTGCAGATAGGAAGACTATTTTATGTGATAGTTGTTTCTCTTGGGAGGAGTGCTTCCCTTTGATGGCCAAACCTTGGTATCAGGGGTTTGATCCTCTATCTGAGTCCTTTAATAAGACACCCTTATGGGTTAGACTGTCGAATCTTCCCCTTCATCTATGGATGGATTCTGTTTTGGAATCGATGGGTGAGGCTCTTGGGGATTTTCAAATGGTAGATATGTTCTCCTCTAAAATTTTTAAGACAACGTATGCTCATATTCTTGTGGAGATGGACGTTTCCAAGGGTCTCCCTAAGAAGATCACTTTGGCCTCTTCTTTGGGCTCTTGGATTCAAAATCTTGATTACGAAGGTATCTCGTTCAGATGTAGGATTTGCCACAAGACTGGCCATCTTGCTACACGGTGTGCATCTGATAAGATTAAATCAAAGAAATTGCCTTCTTGGTGGTTGGGGGCTTCTGGAAAACATTATATGGTTCGTAAAGATTTCGTGGTTGGGGGTTTGGCTGCTTGTCCTCCTCAGAATGATCAAGCTCTGGCTGGAGATTCTAATGATGTTTATGTTGTTGCTAATGCTGTCTTTGAAGCTACTATTGCTGTCTCTAATGCTGTCCCTTCTGGTGTTGCTAGTGTTGTCCCTGTGCAGAACGATGATGTTGTCCTTGGTTAAGTGCTTTTGTCTTCTGGTGCTCTTGGTTATGCTGATCATGGTTCTCCTGGGAGGATCTTGGGGTATGATAGTGGTGCCAGTCCTGCCCCTCCTATGGCTGGGATTGTGACCTGCCCTTTAGTGGGCTCTTCTGGGTCCTCTTTGGACTAGAAGAAGGATGTTGAAAAGGTGGAGGATGGATGGACAATAGTTAAGGGAAAAAAGTTAAGTCTTCCACCCCTTCATTTGATACGAACTTATGTTCACATAAAGATGGGAAAAAATGTAAATCTTGATTGCCTTGTTTGTGGCTGGTTGGGCCTTTTTCTTTTTGGTTGGAACTATGGTTAGTTCCTTTGGCTTGTTTGGTGGGGCTCCACAGTTGTTTTTTGGTCTTTCTTTGACCTATCTTTTGCTGCTTTTGTACAAGGTTTTGGGACCTTTCAAATCCTGTTTTTACTTAATCAGAACAATTTATTACAAGTATTCATTTTCAACTTGTTATTCCTAGCTTAGCTCCTCATTTAACTTATGCTAGTTTTCAAAATTTATTATGTCAAGAGGAGGCTAAATTATTGCAATTTGGTACTATTAAATCTTTTGAACATGCTTTTATGTCTAAAACTCAAAATCAAGATAATACCAATCATAATAATCAACACAATACCCTTCATAATGTTAGCAATAATTGCAATAACAATCATAACTCAAATCATCACAAGATAAATCAAAGACCCCATTGCACCTATTGTGGGAAGGACGATCATGTAACTAATAACTGCTTTAAAAAGAAAAAGGAGAAAAGACACATGAATCAAAACCATCAACCTTCTAATTCTAAGAACAATGGTAATCATTCCCGTCATGCATTTACAATTCGTCATAATGTTACTAGCCCTTTTTAGTGATATGGTGCATCTTCAGGGGGTATTTCTTTCTTCAGTATTTTAAATTGTTATCTTATGTCCTTCGTGTTGCTAAGTTTTTAATTTTTTCAAGTAATCATACTACTTTGCCTTCCAATGGTTTATTTCATTATTTAACATTATTTGCTCTCATATTTTATATGATCTATTGTTGTATCTTTTATGAGTTCCTTTTGATCTATTGTTCCATTTGTAAGTTGCATCATAAACACTTACTTCAGTTGATGTTTATCAACTTGCTCCATTTGTAAGATGCATTGGGATGCACTTACTTCAGTTGATGTTGATCAACTTGTTCCATTTGTAAGATGCATTGGAAGCACTTACTTCATTTGATATTTATCAACTTGCTCCATTTGTAAGATGCACTAGGATGCACTTACTTCAGTTGATGTTGATCAACTTGTTCCATTTGTAAGATGCATTGGAAACACTTAATTTTGATGTTTATCAAATTGCTCCATTTTTAAGTTTCACTGGGTTGCACTTACTTTAGTTGATGTTTATCAACTTGATCCATTTGTAAGTTGCACTGGGTTGTACTTACTTCAGTTGATGTTTATCAACTTGTTCCATTTGTAATCTGCACTGGGTCGCACTTACTTTAGTTGATGTTTATCAACTTGTTCCATTTGTAATCTGCACTGGGATGCACTTACTTTAGTTGATGTTTATCAACTTGTTCCATTAATTGTTTGTCTCTTGGTGAAGTTGTTCTTGAAATCCTTCTTGAAGTTTGTTGGATTTCTCATATGTTTGGCAGGTATATGGTTCTCTCTCTCTCTCATAATCCTTAGTTCAATTTATTTAGCATATGTCAATCTTAATGTTGGTTTAAATTATTATCTCCTTAATGATTCATTTCTTATGGCTCATAAGTGTAGACATTATTGGATAATCAATTCAAATGTTTATTGGTGCTTGAGTCATTTGTTCTACTCGGATTATGGTTTCTTCTCTCTCACTCCTCCTTGCAATCTTACTAATGTGATTATGAGTTTTCTTTCTTCATTGCTTAGATCGTGAGTCATGCAGGTTATGGATTAACTACCCATTCACTTGCAGTAACTCATTAATGGACTGTCTATATCCATGTGATTGATGCAATGTTGATGCAGGTCTCATTTCTGCATTAGTATATTTATTTTGAGATGAGAGGATGGATGTTTTTTATGGTACCCTGACCATTTGGTGTATCTTGATTTCATATTCAGCTCCTTTGTTTTTTGATGAAATCTCATGCATTTCTTTAAAGATATTTTCTGATGTAACAGTTTCAAAGTTACACTAACTTGAACATTAGATGATATTCTTCTTGTGTATAGGTTCCATGGTTTGTGTTTCTATGTTTCTTTATTTCAGGTGAATCTTCAAGGCCCACTTATGGAATCAATTCCTCTTCACATGTCCTATAACTTCAAGATGACTACATCAAGACTTGGATCAAGACAATCAAATATCTTCCTAATATTGAAGATCAAGTTGCAGATTTTGTAAAGAGACATTTCATTCTCATTATAAAAATTTTGGTTTAATTCCCTTGATGTAAATACCCCAAGTAAAGATTAAAGGGGGTTTTACAATTTAATCTTTCCTTGGTGAAACTATGTAATTAAAGGATAAACCAAGGTATCCTAATTTGTATTTGTCCTCTAGTCCAAGTAGGAGGACATGTCACACCACTAGTACATTTGAGGCCAAATTACGACGGCTATCTTTCGAAATTGCAATGCCTATTTGTTGACCATTCGACAAATGCATCCGTCGGGGTTATTGCGTTGGAAATTGCAATGGAAGTGATAATCGTTGGTATTCCCACCAAAAAATCCATCGAAAATCACCTCACTAATAGAAAATTACTATATCATTTCTTACGGTTCATTTATTGAAATACCGATAGAACGTGTGGGCTCTCTGACAGACATATTGTCAGAAAATAGAGTCTCTCCGACGTTATATCTATCAGAATATCGATGGATATGCAGTGACTGGTCGATAGGAAAATCTGTCGGATGTATAATAGTCCCGTTGAACATATTTTTCGAAAATGGAGCATGTCTGATGTTATGCCTATCAGAAGGGCGATGGACATGCTGTCACTTTCCGACACAACAACCTATCAGATGTATAGCACTGTCGTCAAAGATAGCTGTCAAAACTGAATCTATCTCACGTTTAACCTGACAGAATGCCAACGGGAATGCAATGAGTTTCTGACAGGAAGGCCCATCGTACGTATAGCACTGCTTTCGATGCAGATGTCATAAGTGTCAAAATAGCAACGAACTAGCACACTAAAGATAACAAAGCTCAAGAGACCATCATAGAGAGTCTCCGTCTTTGGTCCATATTACTGACAAAATATTTTATATTTCATTAGCTCATCAAATACGAGGATTATTTTCATGATAACGTATTATTTAAGTTGGCGTTGCACGAATTTATTTACTTCACACATTTCTAGACTAAAAGGACAACGATAAAGAAACATCTCTTCCCATGGCCTACATTGCTCAGACCATAGGAGGGGATGTTTCATTCTCACTATCCTCGTAGTCTACAAGTGCGTGAAGGAGATAAATTCATGCAACGTCAACTTAAATAATGCACGTTATCCATGAAAATAGTAGCTATTAAATTATTTTAGATTCCCACATTTGATGAGCTAACAAAATATAAAATGTTTCCTCAATCGTATGGACAAAGACAAAGACCAACTATTATGGTCTGTTAAGCTCTGCTATCTTTAGTCTAGATTCTGAAAAGAGGTATGATTGGAGGCCAAATAAGGAATATTTGTGAAGGTTTTATAGAAGTAGGTTATTGAATCATCATCTCTGCACTGGTACTCAATCTAGAAACCCTCGTCCTCACTTTTGTCCCACCTCAGAAGTAAAGAAGATATTCTCTAGAATTTTAGACTTCTAGCAAATCTCCACAAATATCCCTTCTGGCCTCCACTGAATATACGTCTTCTCATAATCTAAAAACTCTCGATCATTGATTCTCATCAATGTACAAATAAAATAGAAAGACTCAAAGCATGGAATATAACAAAATATTAAGAAACAATTCAAATAAACTAAATAAGATTATATCCTAAACTTATCAATTTTCTAAAAACAAGTTCAAACAGTTAAGTTACCTATATTTATGAGATTGAAATTATAGAGTACATCTGCAATTGTTATGGAGGATACAATTGTTATGTATGAGATTGAAATTATAGAGTACATCTACAGAAAACAATCAATGGAGTCAATTGTGATCACTGCATTCATTATGAAATAGTAAGCACAAGGTGAGGTTATAAAGAGACATATCAAGAATCTTCAAAATACAATTAAGTTCATCATTAATGAAGACAATGGTCAAAATGGGTGAGATATCCAGTCATAGTTCAACATTAGGATAATCAGACATGTCTCACAAAACCCGTCATCAAAATTCATTGTTAAGATGACACAATTAGAAGCTTCAGATGCAAAGTGTGATCAATCTAGAAGTACAATTTTTGTAAACATCTTCATTCAAAAGGACAACTTCATATTATGTAGTGTTATTGTAATTTTACATTGTGACAACTATAAGAAAAGGTTCAAAGTTATGATTCCACCAAGAGATCTAAAAGAAAGTTTCAGGTGCATGTAAGGCTTTTTAATATAAGAGAAAGGCTTGCAATTAATGAAAGTAGTCATGAGAGGTTGTTTTAGAGAGAAATCATGCTTACAAGGTCTGTAGGAGGAGCATAATGGTTACTTCAAGGGATATATATTATACATCATGTGCGTGAAGTAGGACCTTGAATCCATTTTTAATACTGGTAATCAACAATGCAAGAGGGACAATCATTTGCATCCTATTTTGATAGTCATTTACCTCTACACTGGCCAGTTATCAACATTCAGAACTACAAT
>MU226743.1:884793-910273 GCA_018584345.1 Thuja plicata | reverse complement strand
TCGTTTGAAGCTTTAGCAACACTGTTAAGTGTGCACTCTGTTAAGAGATTTGGAAAGAATGGTTAAGTCCACCTTCTACAAAATGATTTTAGATGTGATGCACTTGTTAGAATGCAACTACATAAGTATTTGATCTGATGATAAATGCAATCTTTAATTTTTGATAATAGATCCTATAAAGCTTCATACATATTAGTAATCATCCTTCCATGATTGAATAATACCTTTATTTGCTTATCGGTAGCCTCTGTGTGTTCTTGATAACTGATGTATTCCATTTCTGACCTTTGCATGAATTATACCTTCTGCTCCTTAGATGCTCTTGGCGGCTATCAACAATGTGAATTCATATTTCACAATTGAGTTTGAACATCTATTTATACTAAATTAGACTCAGTTCTTGATTCATGCATCACAAGTTAACTCTAGATCCAAGGTTTACAACTTGACCTTGATCTTTAGTTAGATATGTTTTAGATCTGTTAGGATGCATTAAAACATTTACATAAATCTTGCTTGACCCTCAAGTTATGATTTAAAACAAATAAAAACTCTATAAATAGAATTACATTACTTTATCCGTCGTGTAAAAATCAGATCCACAATTTGCAGGTTCTTTAACTAACTGTCGGTTCTGACAGTCAATTTTCTTGGTTGTCGGTGTTCCTTTCTTGAACTTGTCATCGGGTATGCCTTTTCTATTCTTGTCAGGTTAGTTCTGAAAGCTGTGTCACCGGTGATGCTTGTGGTCGCCGGTGATCCCTATGGATTCTATACTTAGCATTTTTCTTGTGACCTTTGTATTATGTCAGGTATGCTAACTGTTTGCCGGTAATGCTTGTAATCTACCGGTGAGGCTTGTAGTCTGGCGGTAATGCTTTAGTCTACCTATGATCTCTGTCAATGTTTTTCACTAAGTGTACTAATGGAAAAATAATGTTATCATATACCACTTCAAGCATCCAGGTGCATACCTATGTCGAGAATCTAGGGGAGAGATTCTTCCCTCTCCCTGCGCACATATTATATCTTCTTTCAGAGGTGAACCGGGTAGGCATCTAACTAAGAGAGTGTTTAGTGGGATTCTGTTCACAATAACCTTTGGTGCCTCTGATACAGAGCTGGGGCCTCGCAGCCACACCAACACTTGGAAGTCATACACCCTTGCAAGCAAGGCTGGGAGCGGTGCCGCTCAGTATGACAAACAAGGCTTTCTCACGATGATAGTCGAAATCATGAGAAAGAAGTTACCATGGATTTGGAGTCTTTAGACTCAACAAAGAAGACTTTATTATAGTGAGGTGGAATCACTGGCGATAGGTGTGTACTCACTTGGGTCGTTCCCGGAGGTTCAACTTCCGGCAGGCCCTCTAAAGGTGACACAACTTGGTTCGGATTTAAGGGTTTGATTTTTTGATTCTCTCAAAGAGAGAAGAGAATACTTCTCTACCTTTTCACCTTACCCAAACACATCAAGAATATTCATCTCTGAGATAGTTTCACTCCACGAAATCCACAAGCCTTTGGGTTTCTGATTCTCTCAAACAGAGAAGAGCATAATCCCCTAACAAGTAGAAGTGCTAAAGATTCGCTATCTTTCTTTGCTTCCCCAAGTATCCATCATGCTAGCAACATGTAGGTCTTGATTTCATCAATGGGCATCACTTCCATGTAATGAAGAGCCTATTCCCCTACTTTGCTATTGGGATCCTTACAAAATTTTAACAAAGCCCTATTTAAACTATGTGAATGAAATTTAGTAAACAAACACAACGTTTTTTAATTATGCCTTTGACAATCGTCTTGCAAGTAAACTGTTAGAAATTTTTTTATGATCTTTGACAAGCAACCTACAAACCACTATTATGCTACATCAGAAATCAAAAATAGGAAATCACAGAAGAGAGAAAATGTCTGCAAAAATTTGCGCGAGGAAGTACTTTGCTGCGCTCGAGAAAGTGCAGAACCCGCGCGAGCTTTCTATTTCTTCGTGTGAGAGAGTGCTACAGAGAGAAAAAATTTGCGTGGTTCGAAGTAAAATTTCGTGCGAGAATCCATACCAGTGCTGTACGGACGTACGACAGAGTTCCAATCACTGTAAAAAAAGTTCAAAAATGAGGCCAGAAATCATTTTTTCTGCCCCACGGTGGGCGCCAAAATGTTATGTGCTTGAATGTGACCTCTAAATCAGGCACAAACCCAACATAGTCCTTACTCAATCATTCAATTCACAAAGATAAACATGAATTATTCATCTTGCAAATTTGTTTGAAGCGACTTGTTGCCTCCTAATTAGTTGGGGATGTCGAATTTACTCTCAGAACAAGAGCCAACAACCTTGACCATTGCTAACATGGAGGGTTTCTAAAGCATGTGAGATAAACAAATTGCTATTAATCTATGAAAGAAAATGCAATTAAACTAGAAATGAATTTTCATTAATCTAGAATTGGGATGCTATTAAACTAGAAAGCTTGAAAGATAATGGAATTAAGGTACTAGATATGTAAGTGAATTACATTAAGAATCAACATATCATTAATCCAAATGAAATTAATCTAATTATGCAAAAATAAAGCTTAAAAGCATGATAACAATAAGGCAAAATCTAACTATAGTTTTGATGCTCTCCAATTCATCCCCCCAAATGAAGAAAAAGAGGTCCAATATATAGAAAAGCCATGGAAAGAGGGTGAAGATTTTCGGGAAAAGAAACGGTTGCCTCTTCATTTTCAGGAATGGAGATTGAGACAAAAAAGCATAAATTATTTAATTAAAAGAGTGGATTATTGCCACATGAGTGACCTTTCATATAGAATTATGGAATTCTTTTTAGGGATAATCCATTCAATCAATTAAATAACTATTCAATTCCTTTTGATGTATATTAACTAAAGGGGGTGGAATTAATTTAATTTAAAAGCACTTAGGACTTTTAGAATTAAATTAATTAATCATAGGGATTTTTAGCTAATAAACCTTGATAATTTAGGAATTAAATATAATGTCAGATTTATGCAAATTTAGGTTTTCTACATTTGAGACTCAGTCAATTAAATTCAATTAGGAGGAGAATTTGCCTAGTACAATAGGACTTTGATGATGAGAAAATTGAAGGAATGCACCAAAATTGATTAGAATTATAAGGTGCCAATTTTGGGGTGTTACAGGTAGTTGGGTGATCCACAGGCCCCATATCCATACCCTCTTTGCATCAGGTGGTATTAGAGCGTGGTGAGATCTAAGTTCCTTCTTGAAACCCTAAGCCTGGTTGGGATTATTGTGGGGTAGCAGATTGAGATATAACCTACAATTGCAGAGGGATTCAAGATGGTTCATGGGAGAGAAAATACAAATCCATGTCTAGTTGATATGCTTAGACACATAGCTACTAGATTGGAAGCTGTTGAGATAGCCCAACGTAGAGGAAGACATCTTGATGATGTTAGTGATGATGAAATTGAATAGGTTCAAGGTAAAGCTACACGTACACCTATGATGAATAAGGAAGAAGAGCGATTCCTGAGAGCTTTGACAAGTTTGAAATCCACACCATAGTTAATCCTCCCGAGGATAGTGAAAAATTGGATTTTGATGAATTGATTGACTGGATAACAGAGATGGAAAAATATTTTGAATATGAGAATGTGGCAGAGGATAATAAGGTGAAGATTGCAAGCACAAAACTGAAAGGTCATGCATCCCTATGGTGGGAAAATTTGCAATTGGATCGGAAGAAGGTAAAGACAAAATCAAAGTATGGGATAAGATGGTAAACAAATTGAAAGGCAAGTTTCTACCTTGTGATTATCAGATTAACCTAATCTGGAAAATGCAAAGTTTGAAGTAGAAAAACAAATCGGTAAAAGACTATACTGAAGAATTCTATAGATTGGACATCAGATCTAGACATGTTGAAGATGAAGTAGAAAGAGTAGCAAGATACATGAATGGCTTGAGAAGTTATAAAAAAGATGAGATCAGTTTGGTCAAGATGGAAAGCATTGAGGAGGCATGCCAATTTTCCCTAAAAGCTAAGGAAAAGTTGAACAGAAGATATGAACAAAGACAAAGAGGTAGAGGAGGTAGATTCCCTAGAGGAAGAGGTAGCTCTCATGGTGAGAAAAGTAGATCTGAACTACACAAGTCAGCTTTAGACACATCTCAAGACAAAGGAAAGACTGAATGGAAAGGTGGAAATTCATATCGAGGAAGAGGTAATTACTCTAGAGGCGGTTATAGCAAAAAAGGATTCCAAGTTACTTGTTACAATTGTGGTGAATAAGGACATAAATCTTTTGAATGTACACATGCAAGAAAGAAAGGAAGTAGTAGTAGAAATGCATTGGTGCAAGAGGAGTCACCAAATGAAGCTGAGAAGGAAGAAAATTTCATGATCTGAAGGATACTATGGACTGAGAAGGATAAGCAAGATCCGATCAGAAAACGTTTGTTCAATACCAGATGTAGAGTTGCAGACAAAGTTTGGAAAGTGATTGTTGATAGTGGAAGCTCAAAGAATCTGGCATATGAGGAAATGGTT
The DNA here is from genome assembly GCA_018584345.1 of Thuja plicata. Lineage (NCBI taxonomy): Eukaryota > Viridiplantae > Streptophyta > Pinopsida > Cupressales > Cupressaceae > Thuja > Thuja plicata. The sequence goes on along the minus strand of MU226743.1, from coordinate 905,730 downwards.
GCAAATTTTTCAGTTGGAGAGGATGAAAAATCCAAAACCCTATCAGATCTCATGGATCAAGGATGATCATACATTAATGGTGAGTGAACAATGTTTTGTGAATCTGAAAATTGGAAAGTATTATGATAAGGTATTGTGTGATATTATGCTCATGGATTGTTGTCATATTTTGTTGGGTAGACCTTGGAAATATGATAGACATTCTATACATGATGGAAGATTGAATAGATACTCTATTTGGGTTGATGGTAAGAAGCAAGTTTTGTTTCCTTTGGTTGAAAAATCTGTTGGTGAGATATGTACATCTATGAAATTTTGTCTGATGGAAGGTAGATAGTTTATTAAAGAGTTGAAAATAAATGATATATGTTATGCTTTGATTCCTAACAAACCAAGTAAGAATACAAAAAATGAAATTCCTGCAGAAGTTGGAAAGTTACTCACTGAGTACAAGGAGATAATTTTAGATAATGTACCTGATGGTTTTCCACCAATGAGAGATATCAGTCATTGTATGGATCTGATTCCTGGAGCTAGTTTACCAAACAAAGCACCACATAGGTTAACACCTACCGAAAATGAAGAGCTTAACCGACAAGTTCATGAATTGTTGAACAAAGGTTTGATCCGAGAAATTTTGAGTCAATGTGTAGTACCTGCTATATTGCCACCTAAGAAGAATGGAGAATGGAGAATGTGCACTTATTCCAAAGCAATTAACAAGATCACAGTAAAGTATAGGTTTCCTATACCGAGAATGGATGACATAATGGATTGTTTGAGTGGATCAAGATATTTTACAGAAATTGATTTGAAAAGTAGATATCATCATATCAAAATTAGAGAAGGAGATGAATGGAAGACTACTTTCAAGAAAAAGGAAGATTTGTATGAGTGTTTGGTTATGCCCTTTGGTTTAACTAATGAACCAACTACATTTATGAGATTAATGAATGAAGTTCTGAAGAAATTCTTGAATAAGTGTGTGATTGTATACTTGGATGATATTATGATATTCAGTAAAACTAGAGAAGAACATTTGATGCATATAAGGAAAGTGTTGCAAAGATTAAAATAAGAAAAGTTGCTGATAAATCTGAAGAAGTGTTCCTTCATGAAAGAAGAGCTTGTGTATTTGGGATTTGTGATTTCAGCTGATGGTTTGAAGATGGATCTTGAGAAGGTTGAAGCTATACTGAGTTGGCCTACACTTGAAAATGTCACTGAGGTAAGATCATTTCATGGATTCGAAATTTTTAATAGGAAGTTTATCAGAAATTTTAGTTCTATTTGTAATGCTATGCCTGAGATAATGAGAGGATACAAAAGAGAATTCAAATGGATACATGGAGCTAATAAGAGTTTTGAAGCTTTAAAGCTGAAGGTTGCCGAATTACCCATGTTAGCCTTACCTGATTTCAATAAGGTATTTCAAGTTGAATGTGATGCAAGTGGAAGTACAATTGGAGCTGTATTGACTCAAGAAGGTAAACCTGTTTCTTTCTTTAATGAAAAGTTGAATGATGCAAAAAAGAAATATTTTGTCTATGATCAAGAGTTCTATGCTATTGTGCAAGCTATGAAGAAGTGGAGACATTATTTGATGCCAAATGAATTTGTGTTGTATACTGATTATAAGGCTTTACAATATTTGGGTAGTCAAAATAAGTTGAATCAGAGGCATATGAAATGGGTAGAGTATTTGTGGAGCTTTACATTTATGATTAAGCATAAGAGTGGAGTTTCTAACAGAGTTGCTAATGCATTGAGTAGAAGAAGATCTTTGTTGACTGAAATGAGGATTAAAGTTCTTATTTTTGATGACATGAAGAATTTGTATGAAAGTGATCCTGATTTTTTAGAGTAGTAGAGAGTGTGAAGAGCACCTAACTCAAATTAATCAAGTAAGTATGAAGACTATTTTATTCAGGAAGATATGTTGTTCAAAGGTATTCAATTGTGTATACTGAGAGGTTCAATGAGAACTAATTTAACTAAGGAGAAACTAAGTAGTGGATTGGCTGGACACTTTGGTATTGATAAAATATTGAGTTTACTGAAGGAGAGGTATTTTTGGCCTCAGCTATATAAGGATATTCAGAAATTTGTAAGAAGCTGTGGAGTTTGTCAAGTTGCAAAAGGAGTGAGTCAGAATACTGGATTGTATACACCAATTACTGTTCCTGAGAAACCTTGGAGTGATATTAGCATGGATTTTGTTCTTGGCTTACCTAGGACAACAAGAGGTAATGATTCTATATTTGTTGTTGTGGATAGATTCTCTAAGATGACACATTTCACACCATGTAAGAAAACATCAAATGCAGTACACATAGAAGATCTTTTCTTTAAGGAAATTATTAGATTAAATGGATTACCAAGGAGTATCGTCTCTGACCGAGACAATAAGTTTGTTAGCTATTTTTGGAAAACACTTTGGAAGAAGTTGGATACTAAGTTGAAGTTTAGTTCTACATTTCATCCATAGAATGATGGACAAATAGAGGTTGTAAACCAAAGTTTGGGTAATTTGTTGAGATGCTGAGTTGGAGACACACTTGACAATTGGGATTTAATGTTGGCACAAGAAGAATTTGCATACAATAGTTCAGAAAACATGAGTACTGGAAAGACACCTTTTGAGATTGTTCATGGCACACAACCTAGAGGTGTATGAGATTTGAGAGATATTGTTGGTGAAGAGAAAAGAAGTGCTGAAGTAGAAGAATTTTCAGAATTTATGAAAACATTGCATGAATATGTGAAATAGAAGCTAGAGAAAAGTAATTAGAAATACAAAGACAGTGCAGATAGATCAAGAAGACATAAAACATTTGAAGTTAGTGATGCAGTTATGGTTCATTTAAAGAAAGGAAGATTTTCTATGGGAACATATGGCAAATTGAAGATGAAGAAATTTGGTCCTTGCAAAATACTGAGAAGATTTGATAGTGGAAATGCTTATGAAGTTGAATTACATGATGACATGGATATATCACCTATATTAAATATTTTATACTTGTGTGAATATCATGAACCTAATGAAGAAGTGAAAGTAACAATTGATTATCCTAAGAAGCAGATAGAGGAAGTTGAAAATATTCTGACACAAAGAATCGACAGAAGTACAAGAGGAAATGAATACATGGAGTATCTGGTAAAGTGGAAGAAGATACCGATTGAGGATTCATCTTGGATTTCTCAATCTAAGTTGGATTAATTTTAGGTTGGACCTGACACATGATTCAAAGAATCATTTCTTGTAACCCTAGGTGTCTGATGCAGGAGCATTTTGGATCATTGGCAATCCTGCACAACCAAAAATATGTTTGCTTTAGTTCTTTAGTTTGTTCTCTGTCGCTTGGTCTCTGCTACTCGGGTATGCTTGTCTCTATCGCTCGGTCATGCTTTACTGACGGGTTTCGGTGATGTCCTTACCGATGGGTTTTCTGATGCTCGGTTATGCTATACTGACGGTTGTTGATTTTTGGTGTTCTTTTGCCTGAGATGCTTATTTTGGAAGTTGGATCTTTGGCTGACTTCTTTAGTTAATTTCTAATGGCTTAATTTATTTGGGATCTCTCCTTGGGATTTGTCTGGACCTATATCAAGGTCTCTCATATGGATTTGAGCACTGAATTTCTTGTTGGACTCTTGTATATATTTGTTTGTATGTTGTTAATTTAGGTATCAATCTTAGAGCAAGAAAACAAATGTTTAAATATTAAGATCGAAGGACTGTGGTCTCTGTTGTATGAAGATCTTATTGTAATTCATTGAATATATGGTTGAAACTGGGAAGGACTTACAGCCCGACATGTAATGATTTTGATCAATTTAATATAAGGGATCTCTGTGTTTTCTTCTCTCATTGTGTTGTTTGGCTTCCACATTGTGTCTACAAGCTGGTTTGGTAGTTGGGTGAGCCACAAGCCCCATCTCCATACCCTCCTTGCATCAGTTACTATGTAATGAAATCCACAGTTTACAAAAAGCACTAGTTTCAAATTCAAGCAAAGAATTGTTTTCAAACCAGAGAAATTATAGTGTCAAAGCATGTGCATACATGAAAGAGGTCATTTTTCATGGGGCAAACTGCAGTTTTTAGAAAGATCTTGTGATAGATAACTCTTTCTTTCATTTCAGATTGTTTCTTTAAGGAGGATGTGTTATTGTTTTAAGTGCATTGAAATAGTCATAGGAAAATAAGAATAAACCAATGAAAAAAATATACATCATAGGAGAATAAATCATGTGGTTATAGCAATAGAAATAGAGAATACATCAGTTGATGAGTGAAAATGCAGCGTGACAAGATATCAACAAGTAAATAAATTGATATTTTTGAGAAGATGAAACCAAAAGTGCAGCCAATAATGTTCACTTGAGAATATTACAACAGTGAATAGTGTCATTGACATAGGGTGAGTTGTTATAGTATGTATACAACCCAAGGATATAGGTTAGGGAGTAGTTCAGATTTATATTTAACCTAGAGAAATGTTAATTAGAAATATGAAGGGTACAAAGGCAATGGATTTCTCACAAGGTCAAGAGCCCCAATGTTACAAGGTGAGTTTCTTGAACTGCATCAAGGTCAAAATCAATAGCAAATGGAGCATCATTATTTTTTTTGGAAAAAAAATCAGTGCTATCAAAGGCATGAGAAAGAGCTAATATCAAGTTTTATGGGTCAAGACATTGGCTACAATCAACGTCCACAAGAAAAAAGAAGCCTATGGGACAGTAAACCCTATTTTTTATGCATTGTGAAGTGTTGATCTTCTGCATTTTAGTTTAATAGTGAGCCCTCCAAATATCTCAAACTATTCTTCGCTAGATAAATCTTGAAAAGAGGCTTCTATTCAAATATTTATGATCCAACAAGCCTTGCAACAATCCAACAATCCTTGCAACAATTTTAGCACTCTCTTGAATATGATGATAGAGAGAAAGATCAAAAGGCCGAGAAAAACAAAGAGAAACAAAATAATAAAACAACAGATAAAGTCCTAACTTATGTTGACAGTGCAGAACATTAACATAATAAAGAGCCTAAATAACCCACCATTGATTCCATTCAGAACAGATAAAGCCACATATTTTGCCCCTTCCATGTACACACACTTTGTTGGACAAGAAGGGCCAAAAACCCTATCTGCACAACAAATTTACAATTTCATCACAAACAAAGAAGAGTGTAAGTCCAACGTAGAATTGGAGAATACACTTGTAGGTGCTTATTGAAAAGTGGAAAGCTAATATTAAATAATCTGGTTTGAGAAATTCAACTATTATTGTACTTCCCAAGATTTGCATTTTCAGTTCAAGAAATTTTACCATAGTTGTGGTTTGGAAGAGTGAAAGTCTGATATTTATATTCTAGATTGTAAACTTTACTTTAATTATGCTTTGAAAGAGTGAAATATTCATTCATATTTGTAGACCAAGAACTTAATGATAATTGTACTTCCAAAATTTGAATTGTGATTAATATCTTAGTAAGAAAAATGTAAAATTTAATTCTGTTTTGAAGAAAAAGAGTAAAATATGGAGATTCATGTTTCTTGAATTATAATGGTGATTTATTGCTCATTAACTTCAATTTGTCTTACCAAGTTTTGATCTGAGATTTGAATTTTGATAAGGTATCTCAATCTACATTGGATGCTGGTGTGTCAGGAGTTTGATCTATCGAAACTGTCATTCTCGATTAGCAAAGAGACTAAACCTTCTTCACTTACTATTTTCTTCTGCAGTCCTCCCGAAGCGCTGATTCAGGAGGACTTCTAAACTAAACCCTGTTCCAGCCTTGTTTTGGATGGTTTTTATATATCATATGATACTTTTAAATGAAACTCATAATCATATGTAGAATAATAAACAAAAACAAAATGAATTAGTCTTTATTTTCAACTCCTGTTACAACATTAACAAAGAGTTATCGTTTAAACTTCTGACCTAAGAAATTTTCTTCAACAATCCAGAAACTTAACAAATATAATGAAATTAGTTGACCAGGATGTGCTTGTTTTAATCAACCACAAACAAAAATTCCTTAAATCTTGAATACCAAGTTCTCACACAACTAGAAGGCAAAGAGCGACGAATTCATGAGGACCAACACATTGAAAGAACCTAGCAAGAAATGTATCACAATGAGTGGAATATCGGTCGATATTGTCAATATTCCTCACAACCTACCTTGTTTCAACTGGCTATAAGCATCAAGTCAACCATATGATCAATGCTCAATTTCATAAAGGACTAAAACTTCATAAAAATGATGTTTTCAGGGTCCAAACTTCTAGATAAGGTCATAATTAGGTCTAGTAACTGCCACAAGGTATCAAGAACATAAAAGAGGGTCACAAACACTTTGATTAAGACCAAGGAAGTATGATTACATCAAGTTATCTAATGTTATTAATTTTTTACATCGAGATCATCTTTTCATATTATACTTGCTAAGTTGTTATCATAAACAAGAAATGCTTTCAAGACAACAATATGATCAATGCTCAATTTTGCATAGCCTCTTGTGTTTTACCATTAATAGTTGGTGTACCCAAGTAGGTTCATTGGGAGTGATTATCTAAATCAACCCAAAATAGGAACTTGAATCATCAAGTTTGGATGCTATATTAAAGTTAGAAGTTTTTTTTAAAGGTTGTAGAGCCTATAGTTTTCATAGGTGCAGTATTGGCAAGTTGACTTCTTGAGGAAGCATGACTTATTTTGTGTTGTCAATCATGGAAACAAAGTCATACTTAAGTTCTGTTATGAAAGACAAAATGACTAAGTGTGAAAATAGGGCAGACAGACACATACATAGATCAATACATCAACGCACGTGTTAGAGATCACACCAGAGCATGTGTGCTTAGTTATATACTCTATGGTGTATATACATGCTAGATCCAAATGCGCAGAGTACGGAACATCAGTACAGAAAAGTTATAGTCAAATTAGTAGACCTGCTGTCCAGGAAACAGAGCATGGAAGCTGACTATAGTTTTGATCAGCGTGAATGATTTTGTAATGTAATGGCTAAGCGCCTTTAGTTATAAGTTTGTATTAATGTAATTTATGTTCTATTAATCACACTTAGGCTGACTTGTTCAGAAGCGTTGTATATTTTGTTTTAGGGCCGACTAGTGATTTGTTTTGAGTTGCGCCTATTCAGATTTAAAGATATAAGTATGTAATGTAAAGATATGTTACAAGTGTCGATTATTATGTAAGAGGAAGTTACAGAGGGACAATACTATGAATTCAGTACATGATATAGCTCTTTAAGAGAGTAAGAGCATTTGCGCATACATAGAACTGATTAGACAACAATGTCATCACAGCAGTTCATTTTTGAAATAGTGCATATCAACATTTAGAGGGTTGTAGCCTTCATCTTATTGGGCAGTGAACCTAGGTAGTGAGCCATATACCTTTAACATGGTTTTGTATAAGACTCCTAATAGGGTCAGACCTTTAACCAGGTCATTGTACTTAATTTGTAAAGACTGCTTCTAACAGGGCAAAGAAACTTTAACAAGCTCATTATACCTAGTACAATATTTGTGGTTACTAATCCCCACCAGAGTTTTCCTCTGATCAAGGCTCTCTGTAATCACATCATGTGTTATGTGTTCTTGTGTTAAGATTCTTTGAATGCATGTTTGTTTCATGTTTAATTAGGTGAAATATAATAAAAAGATAAACAATGATTCACCCCCCGTCTCAATGTTTCTAACAATTGGTATCAGAGCTCTGGTCCTCTGAAAGAAAGTTTAACCACTTGAGGAGATCATGGACTTAGCTAAAGAAAAACATTTGAAAAAGAATCTTGAAGCAGCTCTTGAAGATCTTGACAGATCTGAGAAGGAAAATGAAGAACTAAGATTAAAAAATGATGGCTCTCAAATAATTATTAAAAGGCTAAGAAAATATCTGAAAGATTGTTCTACAAGTGATCTAGGACAAATAATCAAAAAGATTAATGAAGAAAATAAATCTCTAAAGGAAAGACTTGAAGATCTGGAGGAACAACTTACAGATAGCCATAACAACATTGAAGATAAGATCAAAGAAAGCAAACAATTGGAAGATGAACTTCTGCAGGCAAACATGAAAGTCTTGGAATTGGAAAATATGAAGAAGAAGTTGGAATCTGAATTAACAGAAGCAAAAGACAAGATTGATAAACTTCACACAAGTTCTGATTTAATTCAATCCCAGCTCAATGCGCAAAGGAAAAAAGGGAACACTACTGGTCTTGGATTCAGTACAGCACAAGATGAAATCAAATCATCACAAGAGAGAGAAAAAACACTTGAAGCATCTTCAGAATCTAAGAAAGTTGAATATACTACATAGGTCATATCTAAACCACCTAAAAGAGAAATCAAGCAAGTTAACAAAAAATTTTATGCATGCAATAAACATGGGCATTTGGCAAGAGATTGCAAAGAGGTAAGACCTTTTCAAGGTTATTGTTACTCCTGTAATAAGTTTGGTCATAGGGCTATACATTGCAGAACAAGTCATAAGAATCAACATCAGCAAAATCATAGGAATATGAATCAAAACAATCAAAGAAATCAACTCTCAAGAAATTTGCAGAACATTACATGTCAAATATGCAACTACAATGGACACACAACAAAGTAGTGCAATATGATGAGCAAAAACATCAGACCTCCTATCATTTGTCACACATGTGGAAAGGCTAGACATATCTCAAGGTTTTGTAGATCCAAAACTCAGAAAAAAGAGGATCCTAAAAAGTCACTATTTGAAGAGAAAGGAGAAGTCAATTTTGTCTCAGTAAATGAAGATTCAAGAAAAATATGGGTTGAAGTTAAGAAGGACAATAATGTTGACAAAGTAGTTGATGCATCCTCAGTGGACGCACCCTCTACTTCTACTTGAATAGACCTTCTTGGTCTAAGGGGGAGCTATTCTAGCTTAGAACCCTTGCACGGTTGGTGTACTCACTTCAGAGTATGCGCCTTTGGATTCATGGTTAAAAGCACAGATTATAGCTATATGCATTCACACATTATCTAAATTGCATCGGGATCAAAGTTTGAAAATCACTATGTATGGTTAGAAGAATTAAATGTTATAGATTGTATAAAAAGAAATTTGTGGTCGATCATTTTCACATTTACATTCAAGAGCATAGAAATTGAAGAACATTGGAGCACTAAGACATCTAAGCATGAAGGCATAACAGTTTGGCAGTTGGAGTGATCAGATAATCAGTTTAAAACAGAGCCCTAGCCGTCGCGCCGTTTTAGAATTTCATGAAAACCCTACATAAGAAAACACCAAGTAAGTATGGCGACCCTAGTTGTGTTTGATGTAGCAGAGAGGAAGAGGTTCATATTTAAGAAGCATCCATTCAAATCCATACTGGATGACGTGGAAGGGGATTTCTCCAAAACCCCATTTGGCGTTGTTCACGTGGAAGATATTTGTGCATTCATTTACTGCAAGAAGGAATCATTAGGAGATGATAATATAGCTTCTCATATGGCATCAATGTTAAATCCGGATTTCACATTCAAGGATGAGTTCGCGCACTTACAAGATAACCCTATTTTAGAGTATTCAAATGTGCATGAGTTTGAAGAACCAGAATGGGTAAAGATTCTGTTAAGCAGGATACATGTTGATCTTTTCTAGATTGGAGATGTCCCTATTCACATCACTATAGAACTAATCCATTAGTTAACCAAACTTCCAATGACTGGACCAGTATTTCCCACTGGTAAGGCTGTAAAGAAACAAATTAAGCAAGTTTTTTTGTCCTGGAGTGATAGGCGCGGAATGACAGTTGACCCTATCAAGGAAGATGACATTAAGCTCATGAAAATGATACTTGGATACAAGTTTCAGCAAGCAAGCGGGTTAAATAGTGTCTCTGCAACAACAATCCTTGCAGCTATCAGAATAGTGAAGGACAACACCCAATACAACCTATGTGAGATCTTGCATGATCAATTGATTGAAAATATCAGAATCATCAAACATGACAGGAGAAAAACATTCAGGTTTGGATCTCTAATCATCTATTTGTATCACCATATAGTTAGAAAGGTTGCAGACCTTTATCTAGACAAAGGCAAACCTACAATGACTCAGATATCTCTTAAGGCCACAGTAGATAGTAGTGCAAGAGATACAATGGATATGGATATAAAGATATTCAGGATCAAAATGCAGAGCAGCTTCAGACTATCTGAGAAGATAGTTGACAAATACAAGGATACAATATGCTTCATGGTAGAGACAGATTGCACATGCATGGAGGCTGTTGAGCCTAGAACTAAGTGGATTCATCCACTAGGGTATGAAAGAAGACCATGTGTTAGAAGGATATGCGCAAGTCTTATTGTCAGCACCTAAAGACCCTAATGAACCTAGATGGGGCACTTACAGAGAAAAGACCGACGAAGTGGATATTGAACTACAACTTGCTGTTAACAAAAGAAAAGCATCTAGAACTACATCCAACATTCTGAAAAAGCATGGAATCACACGAGAATATTTGGATAAGGCAAAAGAAGCCAAAATTGCTAAAGTTAAACTTGAGAAGACTAATAACACTTAGAAGAAGACGTAGAAGAAAAATGAGGAGAGTACCTCTGCGCCTACTACAACCATTGATCTAGATACATTTCCACCTTCTGTACCTAGCAAGAAACCTAGAGGAAGGAAGCAAGCGGCTACAAATCACCCATCCTCAAGGAACACTCAGAGAAAAGCTAAGAATGTTCAAGCTCCACCTGAGGTAGGATTTAGACCTAGTCTAAATATTTTGAGAAACATGATTGTTAATGAAGGAAGACTGGATACACTTTCCAAAGTCTATGACAAGTATCAAGAGATGGATAAGACTGAGATACACTCTATGATCATATCTCATATGATCAAGTTTAAGAAGTCTATTATTGAACTCAAAATAGTGATACCGGATAAGTTATGGAACATACTAGATATCATGAAAAGACATGCAATCGAGGAGGACATGAAGATTAGAGAAGAAACTTTGGATACTCTTCTTCCTGTCTGTTCACATGATGAAAAGGCTATTCTGTTAGATCTAGTGAAGCCTCATCTCCGAACTAAGACAAGAAATCTTTAGATTATGAACAAGGAGTATGAACAGATTGGTAAAGAGACTAAAAAGGCATTTGCACAAGTCTTTATGGATAGACACATGTATCCACCAATGGCACCTACAACAAAAGTTACCCCAACTCCTCCCAAACAGCCTACAACTCTAGTAATTCAAATTGCGCCTATAATAGGTCCATAGGTTTCAGTGCCCATAGTGACAATAACCTCTGAGACAGCTAAAGATACAGAGGACACTATAGTGATTGATGATGTAAAAATATCTATGACAGCTTCTGATAAAGATATGGATAAAGTTGATGAAGCATTTGTAAACACCGAGGAAATGAACACTAATGACACATCTCTACAACAGGATGAAGTTCATTCCATTGATCCAATAGACTTGGATAAGGAGAAAGATACTCAAGGTAATGAGACACCAGTAAAGGAAATCCATGTCAAAAGTGAATGTGTAGATACAAGTCAGAATACTATTTTCTCACCATCCACTCAACCATCCACCTCATTGTTGTCAAGGTTAACTCCTGACTCAACAAGTTTAGATGCATGGGGAGAAGAAGACCTTATCAAGATCAGCATCCTTGCCATGGAAAAGGCAAAAGAGAAACATGTAATGAGGAACCCTTGCTTTGTGGAATCAATAAACATTTTGAATGAATTAGTTCCTGCTGATAAGAAAGTTGCTAAAGTCCAATCAGTTGATGATGTGGACAATATTTTGTCAAACTTCAAAACACATTTCACTAGCTTAGTAGAATCTGCTACTAAGATTGCAGAAGATGAATACAAGAAGGGAGACTAAATGAATTGGTAAATAACTTTACCTTAGATTTTAACTCCTTAAAGATTGGGCAAGCTATATTGAAGGAATTGGCAGATAAAGGAAAGAAATTCATAGCAAACTGTATGGATAGAGTGAAGCTCACCTCTGAGCACACAAAAAAGATAGAAGAAGCAGAAGAAATGGTGGATACCATAAGGAAATTAGTTGAAAACTCCACGCAAGATATGAACATATGCAATAACGTCTATCAAGGTCAGTTGGACAAAATTGAGAAGGCAAAATTGGAAATTAGCAAGATTAGATTAAGACAAACTCAGTTGAGAAATGCACTTGCGCCATCTCTAGCAGTTCTTAATGATAACATAAAATAGATTGATAACACCATATAGACATATGATCAAGGTCCTTGCATGGATCTAATGAAAATGGAGAAATTGACATATGCTTTATGCAGGCATCTTCAGACAGTTGATGCAATGAAAGTATTTTGGTAGAAAGAGATTCAATCTCTTCAAGTTGTGTACCCAGAAGTCTACATGGAGTAAGTATATTGAAGACTTACATTTTTTTGCACACCTTTTTCATTAATGTCAAAGGGGGAGTAGTATAGAATGTGTATATGCAGAGAAGTATATATGTATATATCATTAAGTATTATGATATACAGTCATTTTTGTATGAAGTCATTTTGAGTAACTTAGCCACATTCCTTTGTTGCCATAAATGACAAAGGGGGAGATTGTTGGAAAGTTTACTTCCTGAGGAAGCATGACTTATTTTTTGTTGTCAATCATGGCAAAAAAGTCATACTTAAGTTCTGTTATGAAAGACAAAATGACTAAGTGTGAAAACAGGGCAGACAGACACATACAAAGATCAGCACATCAGCGCATGTGTTAGAGATCACACCAGAGCATGTGTGCTTAGGTATATACTCTATGGTGTATATACATGCTATATCCAAACACATAGAGTACAAAACATCAGCACGGAAAAGTTACAGGAAGATTAGTAGACCCGCAGTCTAGGAAACAGAGAATGGAAGCCGACTACAGTTTTGATCAGTGTGAATGATTTTGTAATGTAATGGATAAGAGGCTTTAGTTATAAGTTTGTATTAATGTAATTTATGTTTTAGTAATCACGCTTAGGCCAACTTGTTTGGAAGCATTGTATATTTTGTTTTAGGGCCAACTAGTGATTTGTTTTGAGTCGCGCCTATTCGGATTTGAAGATATAAGTATGTAATGTAAAGATATGTTACAAGTGTCAATTATTATGTAAGAGGAAGTTACAGAGGGACAGTACTATGAAGTCAGTACATGATATATCTCTTTAAGAGAGTAAGAGCATTCGCGCATACACGAAACTGATCAAACAACAGTGTCATCACAACAGTTCATTTTTGATATAGTGCATATCAACATTCAGAGGGTTGTAGCCTTCATCTTATTGGGCAGTGAGCCTAGGCACTGAGCCATATACCTTTAACAGGGTTTTGTAAAAGACTCCTAATAGGGTTAGACCTTTAACTAGGTCATTGTACTTAATTTGTAAAGACTGCTTCTAACAGGGCAAAGGAACTTTAACAGGTTCATTATACCTAGTACAATATTTGTGGGTACTAATCCCCACCAGAGTTTTCCTCTGATCAAGGTTCTCCGTAATCACATCATGTGTTATGTATTCTTGTGTTAAGATTCTTTGAATGCATGTTTGTTTCATGTTTAATTAGCTGAAATATAATAAACAGGTAAACACTGATTCACCCCCCCTCTTAGTGTTTCTAACATGTAGATCCTATAGTAAGAGATCTACTTGAAAAGTTGAGAGATTTAGTCCTAGAGGAAAAGTGAAGCTATAAGCTCTACATCAAGTGGTATCAAAGATCGGTAAGAGTTCTTAGGAGAAAGACAAGATGTCAGTGGGAGATGGAGAAACTAATCTCAGAATACCACTTTAAGCCTTGCAATATTGAGAGTGGGATAAAGGCTACATTTGAGACCCTAGATAAGGAACAACCTTATTGAGCTTCACTTTGTTTCAAGAATATTTTTATATTCTATACTAAATAGGGCCAACCATGTGAAGGTGGAAGCTCATTTGGCCCCACCCCCCCTAACATCACTCTAAATTCCCCGCTAACATATAATTAACATTCATTCATTATTTCATCCATTAATAAAATGTAACATTCATTAATTATCACACGATAACATTTATTAACACATTATAAAATTTATGAACATTCAATAAAACATAATCAAATTCATTGGCAAATAAAAATGAGTGATTATCAATTAAGGTGCATAGATGTCTCCCCTTTAATTATCATTTATTTTTTTTCTTTGGTTTGCTCAGTTTTGAGAAGAAATTGCTAAGAGGAGCATCGATATTTCCCCTATCATCAAATCTCAGTGCAGACCTAGTTCTCCATTGATGCAAAAGGGGCCCATCTACAATAACATATAAAAGGGTTAAATTAATTTTTTATTATTATAATTTGTTACAAGTATTTCATTACTTTAAAGGATATAATTGTATAGCTCTTTACCTGATCTAGTCACATCATCAACTTCAAGATCAGTTTGTCTAGCCTCGGCCTCAACCTCAACCTGCTCATTAACAACAACCTCTACACTCTCTGCAGTTGCAATACAAATTGTTACATTAATCCAAACACCTATTGAAATTAAATTTATATTACTACACCAATAAATTTAAGATGTTTACTATCTTGTATTAATAATTACATATAAAAATTGAATAGAAAATGTATACCTCCATCACTGTGATGCGCATCTAAACCAACATCATCACACACAGGTTGTGTACCAGAATCGACAACCTGCATTCCAATTTCATATGCATTCATGTTATCATTGTTTTCTTACTTAAAACAAATATACTCAATTTATGTTGGAACATAACATCAAATAAAAATAATTGGTAAATAATTAAATTTGAAATAATCATCATTTAGCTTACTTACCGCGACAGATCCATCAGTAGAACCTTGTGCACTTCTTATTCTTTCTACCACAGATTTATAGCCTTGTTGGAAGCCACTTCTCTTGTCCTCTTCTACGAGATTTATATTGAACTTCGCGCCCTGGATTTTTGCTTGGCATCATCATATTTTATTTTATTATTTCATCAAAACAAAAAAGATTGCAAAATATAAATAAATATTATAAAGAGCAAATTATTATTTTTCAGTGTTAAAAGCCATGTACAGATTGTATTTTCCTCATATAAATATGATAATATTAACACTTACAACTCATGAAACAAGTTTGGAATAACCACCAGAGCCTAGCTTGTGTTGCCCATGCTTTTGTAGTCTTGCCTTTGTTGCCTTTGATGTGTCAGACAATTTATGAAGAGATTTAAATATGTTAGTTGATATAAATATGAAGAGTATTTAGTACACAATTACATTATTAACAATATCACATATTTTCTTTTGTTTCCTGGTGGTGTAATTCTTTTTTTCAATTTGTTTTTCTCGTTCGCATCCATAATAAGACGTTGCCACTCTAAATCAAGAATGCAAGGGGGGCGCTAGTACTTTAGGTTTTTTGATAATGTACAACTGTATTGGTCCCTAATATACCTCAAACATAACCTTAATTTTTGAAGGAGCCTATTCTTCTCAAATACACGAGGTCCATATAAGTTTGTAATACTCTCTACGAGAGCATCCTTTAACTTTATATCTTGGACTTTCTACCTTTTAAGAAAAAAACACTATTAGATTCAAAAATGAAGTGAACTTACCCATAATATAGTTTAATAAATGGATGTAATGATAAATATCCTAGCAATGATATTAAATCAAAATAGTGGATTGGGGGTTTAGTTCGGATATGATGTTCCACCATGTATAGATGGTGGGCCCGAATATCCGCAAACACTCGTCATTAAGTTTATCATAAAAAAACATCATTCCCTACAAAATAATCATGGGATCATTAGTCAAAGGATATAATAGTATAAAATAAGAATACAATAGATGTAATCTTCTCATATTGAATGCAAGGTGTAATTAACATACAATTGTATAGTAAAAGAAAGGTCCAATCTTTAAAGTACATAGAAGTTTTATTACTTTCAAGGGAACTCCTTCATTGCTCACAAGAAATATGCAATCCTTCACCATTCCCATACTAGGAATACAAGTACATCTAGGAAATTCATCATCATCATGTGATGCAGCTCCTGTTGCATAAATTGAATCCATTACGAAATGCCCCTAAGAAAGAATACTTCAAGGGAAATAAACATATATATAATGAGAGAGAAAATAAAATATGCGTACGAGTATGTGGTGCCATGGCATCTATGGCCATGATACACATTACCGACATTGCAACAATCATTACAACTGAGCCTATCATCGTACGAGGCGGCGATAGTAAATGATCATTGAAAGGTGCTGAAGAATAAGAATGTTAGAGCATAATAAAAGTAGTGATTAGCATGGACAATATTGTTAGAGCGTAAAAAAAGATAGTCCAACATGTGATCTACCTGAACCACCTGCAATACCCTCATCATGGCTAGGAGTCTCAAAACTATGCAAAAAAAATTGTAAAAGCAACATATCCGCTTATTTTTAATGACATAAAAGACTAGTATAACATAAAAACTATTATTGAACTTTTTTTATAATTAAAAATTACATTAATACTTACTTTGTAATTTTGAGATCGGTGCATCAATGCAATTTCTCTCTTTTGTGACCCAGGAGTCAGAGGAAATATAGATGCCAATTGAGCCACTCATTGTGAAATTCTTTGGAGGCATTTTCTAATTGCAGAGGCTGGGTCATCACAAATACTGAAATCAACATCTAGGTCCTCGTCAAAGGACTCCTCGTAAGGGATTGTGGGTTCCTTTCCATTACTCTGCTGACCACCTGTCTGTGACAACAATATTACTAACACTATTAGAATTAATCCAAAACTGTGATGAAAAGAACATAATAAAAAACACTATTTAAAATTTTGCTTCTATCTAATTTGTAGTACAATAACAAAGAGGTTTACCTACTGGGAAGAAGTTCATGTAGGATCATCATTGTCCCCTCTATGTGGCTGCTCCATATTGTGGCCCTGTGTTATTATTTAAAGTTAACCAATAATTATAAAGGACTAGATTAATAAATTTCGTTAGAAGATAACGATGGAGATGAGGAGACTCTAGATGTGGCTAGCAAAAAACCTCAATTATTTAATGGTACATAGTACCTACCTGCACCCCCATCATAGTGACATTGTTTGTATCTATGCGATTCAAATTGTAATCAATAATCATCTCTTCCCCTGCATGTATTGATTTTATCGCACATACAAATACATGATTTCCCTTACACGCCTCAAATATGCAATTGGGTTTCTTAATAGTTGACAAAGGTCATGTACTATTTATAAAACCTATAATATTCCTTGATGCTTTTGGCCTTCCGTCAATGTATATAGCCACTCTTTTACTTTGTTCATTGTCTTTTTTTTTAATATAATTTGCCGAGAGTTCATACCTACACATACTTTTCTTATATTGAAAAATTTGCATCCAACTTTTGTAATCGTAACAAGATCCGACATAATCCATCAATTCAAAAACTTTTTTGTAAGAGACCTTTATGTCATCCATGGAAAATAGGCCCAAACCATGTATTGAGGATGGTGCAATGCGATATATCTTACCTTTAACACTAAAATCAATGTTTATTGGAGGAAGTTCCTTTGGGACCCATTGTTTCTGTAGATATTGGTACCTAAAGGGCACCTCGATGTCTCCTTTGATCTCATCATCATAAGAACATGACCCCCCTTGAGAAACAAAAAATTTCATGCTTTTATTGAATTTCCTTCTAGTCTTTTGACCTCTAGTTGATCTTCCTAATTCAGACATACTACATGACTCACTTTCTTCTTCCATTCCTATACTTCCTTCACTTGAGGAAGACACATCTGACAAATACCTATTTTCTTTTACCTGCACTCCATCAAATGAGAGAGATATAAAGTAATGCGAGATATTTTGCAAGTTGTGAAATACATTAATCTCTATAGGGTTTATTGACTTATACCTGTCGATCCATGAGACTATGTGGGATGCTCGTGAAAGGGGTTTGGGTACCTACATATGTACAATTTTGTAGGGTAAGGTCCCAATAGTGCTTAGGAAAATCTGCATGGTGAAGGTTATATATGTTGTATATGTTGTTGTGTGTGTTTGTGCATGGATAAAAAAGGGGGCCTTTATCTTTGATCTTAAAATGACAAATATGCCTATCTAATGCTTTTTGAGGGTGCAGAGAACACCAAATGGAGGCAAATTGAGGGACTATAGAACATGGATGTAATATCAGAAAATAACAAGATGATATAATCATATAAGATTGAGTTTGTGATAGTACCTTCAAAGCTTCAGATGATGCTCAATTTTGATTTTATACTTGTACTCCAAATTAAGTACAAATTTTATAGCAAGCTCTATTTTTTGATCTTGAAAGAAAAAGTCATTGCAAAATATAAATAGTAGCATAAGTTCTATTGGAGAAAAACTTAAACTATATTTTCACTTCATTCCATTATAAAATTCACTAAATCCTCTAAATATTCTCATAGCATTCATAAATTTTCCAAAAAAATTGTAATTTTTTTTATTACAATAGTACATTTATTGCCGGGTAATTTCCCAGTATTGCTTAGGAAAATTTGCATGGTCATCAACTGTGCATATATATTCTCTAATCAACTCTTATATACATGTGAAGGTTGTATATTTTGTATATGTTGTGTGTGAGAGTTTTTGATCGAGGGTGCAGGGAACAACACCCGTTAGTAATGAATAACCCACCCTTGAAGAGAGAGAGATATGGTACTTTTTCAATGTACAAAGTGGAAGTATGGTAGAGCATCTATGATCCCTTAGAAATGCTTTTTCAGGTAGTAATGGTAGGATATCATATTTATGTTCTAAAGCCTCTTTATCCAAAGGGTATCAATGGCATTTCTCTCTTCATTGGAATCGAGGGTGCAGAAGATGCTTTGCATCGTTTGGGTATACCACTCAATTTCTATACCCATTGGATGCAAAACAACCTTGTGCACCCGTTATTCGATTGAAGATAAAGGACATTGATCCCCTTTTGATAAAGAGTGTTCAAGAAAGATAGATGGTATCCTACCATTTATACCTGAAAAGAATTCCCAAGGGAGAAAGATAAACCAATGATTAGTAGTCGACAATGGTAAGAGAGAGCAACAATTATACAAAACCATAGTTACAAATACAGTAAAATACTTCTATTACAATGTAGGACAGTAATATCAAAGAAGATATAACGGAGCCACCATTTTTCAAATAAGTGATATCTGAGTATGTATCAACAAAAAAATTTACAAAGAAGAGTATTCCAGACATCATGTCTATGTTTGATCTAAAGATGACCTAGTTTGTTGACAAAAATGCCAACTCCAAAGAAGTAGTTCATCATAACATTCCTATCGTCACAAGTAAAAAAATATTCATTGTGACCATGGAAGATACTCATAGAAGCGTAGTCATCATTAGTGAAAGATAGCTTGAACACCTCCCAAACCTCCACCATTTTATTTTCAAAGCCATCTCTATTATCAAAAAGTGAGCCAAGCTTGCTAGAGATAATGTTTGGATTGATGGTCTGAATCCCCTGCACAACTTATTTTGAATTGTCAGAAACAACCACATGCTTAACCACCTTTAAGACCCATTCTAACCGACCAGTAACTTCAAAGAGAGTAGAAAAAACTAGTTTATATATCACCCCATCGTGTACATGCAATCCAACAATATTATATTTCAGAAGGTAGACAATAGCATATTTGATGTCATCATCACGAACATTACATAATCTGGAGCAATGTTCTTCCAAGGAATCCAAATGAAAACATTCAATACCAAATGTTCTATCCATTGAGAAGACCTAAAACAAAGTAACAATAATGAAAATAATGAATAATTATGCCAACATAATGAATAAGTGGGAAAAATACATTGACCCAATAGCAACAAATATATTACAAATGCCAAGCTCACGGCCTCAATGAAATAAATAGTTTATAAAATAAGCTATGGTGCACAATAGTAGCAAGCATGCAATGACAAAAATAACTTTGCATGATGCCCGAGCTCAAATTCAAAAAAATAAGTGTATTAATGTATTATCTAATAGTAGCAACCTCATTGATCATTACCTTCGACTCCTCCATCATTATAGAAGAGATAACTACCTACAACTATATTTCATAATTCCTCCTTTGAAGTCATAGGTTAGTTTAATATGGAGAAAGTATACAAACACACCAATTTAATCCCAAAACATCATATAATTGGAATTAATCACATCTCACAAATGTATAGATTATACTACATACCATTGTATTATATATATCAAGTATCATCTTTGAATACAAAATATTTTGCGAGTTAGGACTATTACCATTTTTCCTTTTAGGACAGTCAAAAAAATAATTAATTACCTTTACTAAATAACAAAATGTAGACACGACAAATTACTTATTTTGTTATTCTTCATTACTTACTATTCTAGTGCACGTTCCACCTGCAACCTGATCAAGTCTTGTTTGATGCTTTAATTTTGTGTTGACTGTCCTGTAGAAGTACACAGTTTGTATTTACCCAATATGTTATTCAAAAACAACAAAGTCAATAGAACTTATTTGCTACTGCATATATATACATATGCATACACACACACACACATACATATATATGCATACATACATATGCATATATACATATACATACATATACATACACACACACAATAGTCTTTGTTGAATATTGAAAGGAAGCTATTTGTAGCAAACAAGACAATGTGCAAAGACATTTAATGGCTCAAAGACAAAAGGGTATCTAGATCTGTCAATTAATAGAAGTATCCCAATCAATAGGGTCCCATGGAGAAATAGATATGGTAGAAGAAGAGGCTA
>MU226743.1:871050-884743 GCA_018584345.1 Thuja plicata | reverse complement strand
AAGACAATGTGCAAAGACATTTAATGGCTCAAAGACAAAAGGGTATCTAGATCTGTCAATTAATAGAAGTATCCCAATCAATAGGGTCCCATGGAGAAATAGATATGGTAGAAGAAGAGGCTACAATTACTAATGTCATGTACCATAGCTAAAGACAAGAATCAGTTACAGGGGTCAGAAAACATTGAAACAATATATAAATGAAGTGATCATGCATAAATCCTTAAATAACATGAGTCAAAGAAATGGTTGAAAAGGAAAGAAGAGTGGAAATGCGTGAATAACATTGGTGTAGGAGCTACAATGTGCCAATAGAGTATAGTTTTATCATGGAATGTTTTGAAAGGTCCATGAAGAATACATTATGAAGAAGCCTAAGAATAGTGAATGAAATGCAATGACAGAGACCCAACTATGGACAAAAGTAGAGGGTGGGTATTTGCATGAGATTAAGCATGGTAGAGAGTCAAAACTCTGAGATTAATAGCATAAAATATGGTGAAAGACATTGAAATAAAAATGAAGTGACCCTCAATAAGATCAATCCATGATATACAGTAAGAAGGATATAAAATATAGAAGCATATCCCAAAGAGTCTAAAAGAAAACAAGATGAAAGTGATACGAATCATAAATTTAAAAATCAATAATTTCATGTGTATCAAGATGTTGAATATCATAGCTAAATAAATCAATGAAGAAACACTGATAAAACATGATTAAAATAATATGAATGGATGGTGTTGAAACAATCATTCTTGACAATGGAAATCACTGATGTTGACCATGATAAAAATGCTATAGATATTTTGAGCTATTCTCTCAATTTTGTATACCTTTTATACATATCTTTTCCATTATAAACACTGGATCTCCTTCCTATGACCCAATGCAAAGTGGAAGTATGGAAAAGAATGCATAAAAGTATTTTGTTTACTACTGTGGAGTAGTTAGTACAAGGACGAGAAGTTGTCCTTTGCTGGTATCCAAAGGCATATGATTTAATTGTTTAATGCTTTTATTTTGAGAGAAAATAAAATGTTAGAAACAACTATGTATTAACTAAATGATCTGTAAAGATTGATCACAAATGTCAGAACATATAACTACCTAGTCAAGCAACAAGTCAAAAAGTTCACAAACAAAACAAAACTGCATTGACATATCATTTTCTTAGAATACTGAATGAGATGGGCTAATATAGTAAAAAATGACTATTGAAAGAACAAAAATGAGTAAGATTTTAAGCAAAATGGCCATGAACTTGTAAAAATGACTTTGAATTGTACAACAATGACAACATTTTTCACCAAAAATGACCATAAGATATAAAAATGCAGAGATGTATGGAGCTGCATATTTGATTTAAAGCATGTCTCCAAAGATGGTAGATTCTAGAATACCCCTATCCAAGGGTCAACTATGTAAGTCTCTCAGAAGTAGAACATAATAAAAAAGAAGGTTAAAGGATATAATATATATACTTTTGGTGGCATTTTCACATAGAACAAGAGATTAGTTCTAAGCTTGAAAATATATAGAATCTGATGGTTGCGGACAAATTCTCCAAGTCCCTACATGAAGGAGAAAAATAATGGAGGTGGAAATGGAAACAAGATGGAAATATTCATTTTTTGGAAGAAAACTCTCAGCCTTTTTAAGTTTATTATCATCTTTCACACTGGATAAAAATGAGCATTTGAACATAGGCTACATTGTGAAGCTAATTTTAGAGATTATCCCAGTGTTCCAAGAGATATCTTGGTAATTTTTAGATCTGAGTCCAATTTTGTTAGAAATACAGAAAAAACTAACCCATCATGTACTAATTCCCACACAAAATAACAAAGTCAATAGAAATTATTTGCTGCTGCATATATATACATATGCACACATACACACACACATATACATACATATGCATACATACATATGCATACATACATATACATACATATACATATATATGCATACATACACACACAATAGTCTTTGTTGAATATTGAAAGGAAGCTATTTGTAGCAAACAAGACAATGTGCAATGACATTTAATGGCTCAAAGACAAAAGGGTATCTAGATTTGTTAATTAATAAAAGTATCCCAATCAATAGGGTCCCATGGAGAAATAGATATGGTAGAAGAAGAGGCTACAATGAATAATTTCATGTACCATAGCTAAAGACAAGAATCAGTCACAAGGGTTAGAAAACATTGAAATAATGCATCAATGAAGTGACCATGCAGAAATCCTTGAATAACATGAGTCAAAGAAATAGTTGAAAAGGTAAGAAGAGTGGCAATGTGTGAATAACATTAGTGTAGGAGCTACAATGTGCCAATATAGTATAGTATTATCATGGAATGTTTTTACAAGTCCATGAAGAATACATTATGAAGAAACCCAAGAATAGTGAATGAAATGCAATGACAAAGACCCAAATATGGACAAAAGTAGAGGGCGGGTATTTGCATGAGATTAAGCATGGTAGAGAGTCAAAACTCTGAGATTAATAACATATAATATGGTGAAAGACATTGAAATAAAAATGAAGTGACCCTCAATAAAATTAATCCATGATATCCAATAAGAAGTAAATAAAATATAGAAGCGTATCCCAATGGGTCTAAAAGAAAACAAGATGAAAGTGATACGAATCATAAATTTAAAAATCAATAATTTCATGTGTATTAAGATGTTGACTATCTTAGCTAAATAAATCAATGAAGAAACATTGATAAAAAATGATTAAAACAATATGAATGGATGGTGTTGAAACAATCATTCTTGACAATGGAAATCACTGATGTTGACCATGATAACAATGCTATAGATATTTTGAGTGGTTCTCTCAATTTTTTATACCTTTTATACATATCTTTTCCAATAGTGAGTGAATGAAATACAAAGAGCATTGATTAAAAGTAAAGCACCAAGGGTTCCTTTCAAAGAGAAAGAAAAAAAAAACACTGTCATGATCAGATTAGAGGGCATAGCTTCAGTCGAGGGTAGATAGATATCAATCCTAAGCTCCTATGACTGATAAGAATCTATGTCGGTATTGAACATTCATTCCTGCAAGTCCTTGTCAATCGATCTCGCACCATGGGAATGAAAACTAGATGCTTCTTGCGGGGGATAACTTGTCAAAACTGGACGCACCAGAAAGAGAAATCACTATGAGAAATCAATCATACACGGAACTATTCATACAAATAATGAGGGATCAATGTAGTAGTTCCGTGCTTAGACCTTTTAGTTTGTTTTTGGATTTTGCTTCCTAAACTATAATAGGGAATCTTCCTATAGTTTCATGGGCAGATATAAATTCTAATGCTCTGAGCAATAATATAGATTAGAGGGCATGGGTTTATAACTAAATACATGAAATGAATGAAGGAAATGAACATCAGGTGAAAAGCAATGGACATATCATAATCACTGTAATTGTTAAAATTCACTGCTAAAAAATAAACCCTAATGTCTAAAATTAACATACCTTCAAAATGAATCATAGATCAAAGATGAAGAAAGTGAAGATACAAGACATTACACCCCATCCAAATACACTATCTTCGCGCACGGGTTTGACCTCAAATTCGCTTCCTCCCGCTCCTTTTTTGATCTCTTCGGCATAAAAAATAAAAATGATTTGGCTGTTTCACTTTTTTTTCATGTATAGCCCGCAACTATCAGAATTATGATGGTCTATTTAAAACCCATCAGAATTCCAACACCATTGGGGACTATTACAAAAAAAAACCCAAAGTCACAAAAAAAAGCATCCGTTGGAAGTTGTCGTCAAAATTTGGCCCCAAATGTAGTAGTGCATTTTTGTAATTCCTTTAATAAGGAAATTAGATATTCCTCCTTATGAATAATATCATATTTGGCACACAAACAATGTGAATTTGGCATTCATAGAAGATGGGAGTTACATGCAAACTCCTCCACTCATCTCTATTTAAGAGATGACTCTACACACACTTGCTCAATAATCTTCTCTATTTTCTCACTTCTCCTCACATTTTCAAACTTGCTCCCATTATTGTACTGAGCTTATTTCTCTCTTTCTCTCTTCTTTAGTATTTGTGCCTCATTCATATTATACACAAAGGATTTTTTACATATTTTTTCCCCTTTCAAAATCCTTGAGTTCTTGTGTTGGTTTTGAAGCATTTTAGTGAACTTGGTGTTTGATCTATTGAAGGAAAATCTGTGTGTGTGTGTGTGTGTGTATGGTAAAACTCTTCCTTTTTCACATTCTCTTGGATTCTTTCCTTATCACTTTTCTATTTTCTTTTATGTTTCTAACAAATTTCAATCCACTATATAACTTAAAGGATAAGGCCAAAGCCAAGTCTAGTTGTTATTTGCATTCACTGTATGATGCCATCATAAATTTGGTGTACCTGTGGGTATATGAGTCACTCTCTGTAGGTTGGTTAGATCCTTTAGTGGCTTGCTGTACGCTTGTGACATGCCGATTGACTCAATTATTAAGCACCTAGTTTAGAAGCCACCTTTTTTCCTTGGTGTCTCATTTGTAGTTCAATAGGATTTTGTTGGTTTTTAAGTTACCCACCATTTGTGTTTCCTTGGAGTTGAGGTGAAGGTCTTGGTTTTGGCTAGCAATAGTCTTTTCCAAGATTGGGTAGTTTCCACCCGAATGAGGGTACCCTAGTCATCAAATTTCTCATAGATTTGTTAAAGTGTTCCAAGATCCCTTATTCTCCATCAGGGATTACATATTTGTCTAAGAGGGACTATATGCACGAGGATCAGAAACATTAGGTTTGGAAAGCAATTTCCATGCATTTGGGCCTACAAGTGTTGCATTGAAACCTTATCCTTAGGTAGAAAGTTCTTGATCATTGTTGGGACTCATGAAAATGATTTTTGAAGACTCTTTTGAACAAAAAACACTTAATTATTTTTAGTTTCTATATGGTGCATGTGTTCTTTCTATCAAACAAACATATTTGGACCTGTCAAACACTAGTAAAACCTTCAGAATTTCCTAAAGTTTGACGAACCTAGATAAACATTTCTGCTTGCACAATGACACCTATGCACTGATATTCAATATTTATGCCTATCTAGATTGAGACAATTTAAGTCATTGGTAAACACATTTTTGAACCGACATTTGCACCAACAAATTGGCATTTGTGTTAATCAACACCCTAGTTTGGGATCAACGTTTCCACTATTTTCTAGAGAGCTAATTCATCATACCAACATTTGTCATTTTGGGCTCTCTTTTTGATTATCAAATTAGAATCTCATAGTTGTGACTTGTTGACCTTAATTCATCACGTTTGGCCTATTGTTTCATTTTCACATCAAACATTTCATCATATCTTGTCATCTCCATTTCACTGTCATATTTTCAAATTTCATCTTTGGACCTAGGAGCACCAAATAATCATCCTCTATCTAGTTGGACCTTCAATCAAATCACCTTGACCAATCTATTGGAAGTATAAGAATGGGAAAGCAAGATATTGAGAGGGGGGGGGCAGGTGAATCAGATCTTAAAACTTAACCACTTAAAACAAATTAATTCACATTCATACATATATGAATTTTAACCTAACATCAGATAACATCAATAACATAAAATGTGTAACTCATAACACAAAATTTGGTAACCTAGAAACCCAAATAGGTAAAACTGGGGTGCGGATGACACCCACAAAATCTTCACTACTGCAGCAATAAAGTGTTCCTATTAGGGATACAAGATTGCAACATGCAATCTACTTGGTTAAAGGTCTGTTCTGTTAAGAACTAAAGATCATTACAATCTACCTTGTTAAAGGATTTCAACTTACAGTAAAGTAATCACTTTGCTAAGAGATTTGAAACAATTTTCTAGAACCATACTGTTAAGAGATTTCACCTGATACACTTGTTAGAATGTTCCAAGTAGTGATCCTTCATTATGCACTCAGATTCTGATGATAGATTTTCTCTTTCCAATACCTTCTTTGATCTCTCATTCTGATATGTCTTTACTTTTCTTATCACTTCTTTGTCATTCTACTTGATCTAGGCTTCTTCTCAAAATGACTTACTGTTCATCTCTCATGAACACACAACCCTTCTTTGTATATCTCTTACACTCACACACACTTCTTAGTGTTAGAAGCAATCTTATTATATCTTTTCAGATCTGGCAGCGAGATCTAGATCAATGATCAAGATCTATTGTTTATGCCTCCAATGCATACTAATTTCCTGATTGGCTCCATGCCATGCATAGTATAAAACAATTAAATGCGAAATTAACTCAGTAGACAAATATTAAATGCGTACAAATGTCAGCCCAAATCTCAAACAAGTCTGCCTAAACCGTTCACATCAAAGTTTGAATTAATCTTGACATGTATGCAAAAAATTTTCTGCTTGGCACTAAACATCTCTATCGCTCGACACTTAATATTCTACTCAGCTCAGCATGATGTAACTTGGCAACCTAAAAACTTGCTAAACAATGTTGCTCGACCTTGAATGTTTAGCTCGACCACAGTGATAACCAACTAAAACTGCTTAAGTAAATGACTAAGTGTGGGTCACTAATCATCAACAAAACTTAGGGATTAACAATCTCCCCCTTTGATATTAGTGGCAAAAACACACTTATCATTACAATTCATTCCATCCAAAATGTTTCCTAAGTACATACTATACTCCCCCTAGGAATGTACATCATACTACATACAAAACTTTACATAGTATACATGCCTTCAAAAAAAATATTTCCATGGATACCTATACTGATCTCCTTATGCTCTATCCTTGTCAGTTATATCAAATTCCCCCTTGTTTTTGTCACTGATTGGTGGTGGGGTCAAGTTATACTTGTCCAAAAACTATTTATGAATCTGTAAGGTAGACTCAAATGCAGAGTCCCAATTGTCCTTGACAAACTTCATAACCTCTATTTTCACTTCTAGCTTGGCAGCTAGACTTACTAAGATTTATGTAGTGGAGAGATGAGAATCTCTCTTAATCAATTCATTTGCAAATGAAATTTCTTTCTGAATGACCTCTAGATGAGGTATCAAACTTGTTTGAATAGTAATCAATTTGGTCCTAATTTGATCATCTTCAGCCATGAGCTCGACTATCCTCCTTTGTGCATAATTCAACATATTAAAATGTAAGGAGCTAGTGCTATCACCCATACTCAGTGAACTTCTGGTTGACTTTAGGTCTAGTTTCAATTTCTCTAAAGCCTGTAGATTATCCTTTGTGAAGAATTCAACATCAGATAACTTCTTATACAAAGAATAAACATTTGTTGCAACTCCCTCTAAAATTTCTACCAGAGAAGAAAGTTCAACCTGTTTGAGTGCAAACTCTCTTGAGATTTTTTCTAGTACCTTATTCTCAAATTTCTTCTCAGACCATTGCAACAGTTTCTCTTTGGCTTCAATATTGTCATCATTTACCTTTTGCACAATGTGAACTAACTGTTCAAGAATAGGAGCTTGAGGGTTTTCATCTTCCATGTCAAAAGCTTTTACAAATATTTCTTTGATGTCATGCAACACTTGCTTTTGCTTGTTCTCCCTTTTCAATTCCTCCTG
Organism: Thuja plicata; assembly: GCA_018584345.1. Taxonomy (NCBI): domain Eukaryota; kingdom Viridiplantae; phylum Streptophyta; class Pinopsida; order Cupressales; family Cupressaceae; genus Thuja; species Thuja plicata. The sequence goes on along the minus strand of MU226743.1, from coordinate 877,146 downwards.
TCGTTTCTTCCTCTTAAGTAGCTCCTGAAGAGTCTCAATCTGTTCATAAGACAAAACATTGGGATCCCATGGCGGAATCACAATAACTTAATCTAATGTGACATCAAGAATCAAAGACTTCTTCCTCATAACTTTCCTCCTCTTGAATTCAGGTGAACTACTGCTCGGCTTCGTTTCTACAATACCTTTCCAGATTCAGTAGTTGTCACCATTGCATCTTTCAGTTTTGTCAAAATTGCCTGCTTATCAAGCATGCTTCCTATCTTAGTTCCAGTGGGAGTTGATGATACAGAGTGTGATAGATCAACCAACACTTGCATTGCCTCTTGTTCTTTAGGCTCATTGTTAGTATCTTTTATCTCCTCACTACTATCTAGAACTGATTTTACAACCTCCAAAATAGGTGAATGTTGTACAATTACCTCTTATTCAATTGTTTTCTCCTTTTCTTCTTCTTCTTGAGCATCCTTATCCTCAGATTCCTTTTGAGTTCTCTCTTCTTCCTCTATACTCTTCTCTTCTTCAGCCTCAGTTGCCTTAATAGATGATTCAATAGTTGAGTCCCTTAGCTCATCCTGACCCCCCGCATCCAGATTTCTAGAGTCATCAATTGTCACATCAATTGGTCTATCAATTGTTAGATAAATAGTGTTAATTGTCTCTATTTTTCCTTGTGCTTATGTTCCAGTCTTCTCAGGCTCAGTAGAAATGTGAACTTTTGATTTCTATGGTACAGGGGTGGATTCAATTTCTTTAGCCTTCGGCTCAGATGTTCTTTCATCAGTTCTCTTTTCTTTTGGAGCAATCAATCCAAACATTTCCTTCCAAATTCTAGTACTCTGTTGTACTATCCCTTCAATATCATTTTTCAAAATACCATAAACTCTTTGTTTAGGTATGAATTTATGCTTATACTCTTCAAAAAATTTTACTCTCTATTTCTTGGTTAGCTCAGGAATGACTTTAACTAATTTGCCTTCTCTTATGTGTCTCTCAGTTGTGAGTGCAAATTCCCATTTTCCAGATAGAAATTCATACAAGTCATTCAGCACATTGTTTCCTATTTCTATAGCTGTTAACTTAAAATTACACATCATGTCTAGGAGAGCTTCTTGAACCTTATGTTTATCTTCTACCTTCAATGTTTCATACTTGATAAACTGAAAACTAGATAACCCTGCAGAATTTCTCAAGTTTTCACATACCTCATTAATATCTATGGGTCTCTTGAATTATGTTGTTGGTATGTTTCTGGGTTCATTAGTTTCAATCTTATCTTCATCACTTTCTGGATCCAAATACAATTTCCTTATTGGTTTCTTAACTTATAGGCTCAGCACAACCTTTGTTGCAAATTTTGTCTTCGATCCATAACTACTTTCTCCAATCTTCTTTGCATAGAATTTTGTTTGCTCTACTAGAAATGTGGTAGCAGATGACCTTTTCCTTGGATGATTTGAAATGGGAGGGGTAACTCTAGGCTTTTCTTTACTTGGCTTTGTTACCTTTCTACTGCTGGCCTCTTCCCTTTTGCCTTAACAGTAATCTCTTCTTTAGATTCACTGACTTCTACTTCCTGTTCCTCGGATACATCTTCTCCTTGTCTAGTAGAAATGTCTAGAGGTGCATCCTCTAGCTCTTCATCACTTGGCAAGTCAACCATCTTTTTTAGATTTTTCACAATATTTTTCCTCTTTCTTTCCATGGTTCCTGCCTTAAGATTCATTGAAATCTTTTCCTTAGCCTCATCATAATTTCTGAATATTTTAGCTTTGGTATCAATCTCCTCTGCTAGGAGTGTTGTGATAGCTGCCGATTCTTCATCAATATTAACTTCATAGGGAAATGGCTCCAGCTATGATATCCTAGGTGTCACAGCCTGAATATAGGTGTAATCTATATCAACTAAGAAACATATCTCTTCATAGTGCTTCTCCACAAGTGAATTGGGAATTATGGTCCTCAAACTCATTCTCTTTTTGAATTCCAAAAAATAATTTCCCATAATACCATTGAAATTGTTGCCTAATTGCTGAATACATTCACTAATCTATAAAGTGATGGGTCTGTCCTTCTTCCAGACAATATTTCCTAGTATAGGAAATGACTTCTATACATAGAAGAATATACATATTAACAAAGAGCCAAACTTACATGATTATTTTTTGGCTTTCCTGATTGATAGTAAGTTCTTGGATAGTTTTGTCAACTGCAACTTAGTAATGTCGTAGGTGTGATTCTTTTTGACTATATTTCATGCCTGGTCCATGGCTATATATGGAACACTATCTAGTCAGCTCGAGTGATAGAACTTGTGAGAAATCACTCTCACTCCAAAGTCAATTTCTAAATCTTTAATTGTAGAGATATTCATACCTCTGTTGTTCCAAACAGCTCCAGTGTTAGCTGTTATCTCTTCTTTACTTTGATCTCTCATAGTTCGCTTACCACTGATAATAGGATACCCAGTTACTCTATGAATAATATCTTTTATGATCCTAACTGGTCCATTTTCCAACCACATATACATATTATGAACTTGGATTAGGACAACCTTAATCCATTCATCCTTGAATTCTGTTAGAAAATCTAGGGCACGAGTTAACCCTTTGTCGGCTAAGTGCTTGAATTTGTCTTTCAGAATTCCATTTTCACACAACTTGTCATATGATTTTCTCAATTCGCTATCACCCATTTTGCCAATTTTAACCATGTAGTAGGATCTAACATCATGAATCATAATTACCTTTGGTGGGATCGATGAGAGGGCTCCATTTAGATCACTCAAAATTGCACTTTTGGGAACATCATGAAAGTTTTGTGGTTCGCATGCATCACTCCTTACTAGCTTAATTTGATTGAGATCCTCCTCCATTCCTTTGACTGGTGCGAAAGATCTTGCAACCATAATCTCTTGAAGTTAGCGTTTGAGAATGAAAAAAAGAGTACCTCGACAAACAATCACTTCTCATTGTTCAACTTAGGGTTGCCGACGGCACGCTGATGAAATTATTGAAACAAAATTTACTAAGATCAATTCTGGAACTTTTTTGATCGCTTTGTGAATGCCAAAAATCGCAAGGTAAAAGTGAATAATAGACTATTCATCCTTATATAGACTCAAAAGGTCAAGATAGGTAAACATTAAATATTTTTCCCATTAGGTTTGTGCAAGCCATCTGTCATTGGCTGATTAACACAACTTGCATACCACTCGGCTTACCAAAATTAGTCATCACAACTTACTTGGCCAACCAACTCGGCACCTATAGTACAGATAGCTCTTCTTGGTACTTGTCACAAACATGTCTTGGTACATCTTAACATATGCAGATATGGACTTTGGCACATTTACATATTAGGAACTAATGTGAGACTTGAAATTTAAATGCAGTTCCTTACATACCTCTATTGCTTAGTTGGGGATGGTGTGATCACCTGATCCATTAGATTGGGTGACCTTGACTTCAGTGGATTCACTGTTGCTCGGCTCTATTTGCCTTACCCATGTCTGGTTCATCTATGCCCTTATTTCTTCAACAGTAGGAGCAGTAAATCTTGTCCTACACTCTCTCTTAGTGTGACCTATTTTCAAACAACTAAAACAGACTAAGCTTCCATTCATCCAACTCTTAGATTTACCTCTAACATGTGTCTTTAAGCAATCTTCAGGTGCATGTCCATATTCTTCACAGTAATGACAACTCTGCTTTGTATTATAATCCCAGTTGTAAGTGTTGCCTCTCTTAGATGCCTTTGTTTGTGTCTTTGATGTCCATTGGTGTTTAGCATTGGATCTACAATCTTATGCCTTATGACCATGTTTCTGACACTTGTAACAATAACCATTAAATCTTGGTTTTGGGGGTGCATCACTTGCTTCAGCCCAACATTCAGGTGCTTTATGTCCAACTTTCTTGCAATTAAAATAGTAACCATTAAAATTAGGTTTAGGATTGGACTTACCTTTCTTGCTTCAAAAAATGTTTTCTGTATGACCTGGTTTTCCACAGTGGTGGCAAACAGGCTTGTTGTGTTTTGTCTTTGCATTCCTCCTTTCACCATTCCTAGATATTCTCCTTTCTTAGCAGATGTCTTTGGTTTAGTGTGACCTAATCCAGAAGAATCCTTTGACCTCCTTGATTCTTTGATCATATTCTCAAAATGAGTCAAAGATTCATTAGGTTTGTTCAACCTTTCATTTAGTTCCTTCTCAGATCTCAAATAATCTTTTAATTGATTGTTCTCAGATCTCAGATTTATCATTTCCATATCTTTCCTTCTAATCTCCTGATTTGCAAGTAGCAGTTGATTTTCCATGTCAACCTGATTGATTTTCATCATCTGCACATCATGTATCCTTTCATCATGTTTGATAGTTATCACTCTTTTGTCTTCTTCTACCATAGCTTTGTCATCTTCAACTTTCTTCTTTTGTTCCACTACTTCACATAGTCTCACTATCTTCATTTCTTGTTCTCTTTTCAAGTTTCTAAATTCTTCACACAGTGCATTGTTATTTTCTAATAGATCTGCAATTGCTGCATCACTCTTAGTAGAATCTCCATTCTAAAATAGATTTGCAGTGTCATCTTCTTGGTAATGAGTATCATTCATTTGTTTGGCCAAATATTTCCTAGCTGTTAATGATTTCTTCAATTCTTTGCTTGATATCTCAAGCGGATGTAATGCTAGCTGGATCTCAATCTTTTGATTTTCAATGACTTTACCCAACTTGTAAACCTCCATCTCAAGATCTATTCTCACAAGCTAATTAAAATCTTTTGTAGGTGAATTGTGCTTTGATACCAATTGTTGGAAGTACAATAATGGGAAAGCAAGATACTGAGAGGGGGGGGGGTGAGTCAGATCTTAAAACTTAACAACTTAAAACAAATTGATTTACATTCATACATATATGAATTTTAACCTAACATCAGATAGCATCAATAACATAAAATGTGTAACTCATAATATAAAATTTGGTAACCCAGAAACCCAAATAGGTAAAACCAGGGTGGGGATGACACCCACAAAATCTTCACTACTGTAGTAATAAAGTGTACCTATTAGGGCTACAAGATTGCAACATGCAATCTACCTGGTTAAAGGTCTGTTATGTTAAGAACTAAAGATCATTACAATCTACCTTGTGAAAGGATTTCAACTTACAGTAAAGTAAGCACTCGGATAAGAGATTTGAAACGGTCTGCTAGAACCACTTTGTTAAGAGATTTCACCTGATACACTTGTTAGAATGTTCCAAGTAGTGATCCTTTGTTATGCACTCAGATGCTGATGATGGATCTTGTCTTTCCAATACCTTCTGTGATCTCTCAATTTGATATGTCTTTACTTTGCTTATCACTGCTCTGTCATTTTGCTTGATCTAGGCTTCTTCTCAAAATGACTTTCTGTTCATCTCTCGTGAACACACAACCCTTCTTTGTATATCTCTTGCACTCACACACACTTCTTAGGGTTAGAAGCAATCTTATTATATCTTTTCAGATCTGGCAGCGAGATCTAGATCAACGATCAAGATCTATTGTTTATGCCTCCAATGCATACTGATTTCCTGATTGGCTCCATGCCATGCATAGTATAAAAAAATTAAATGCAAAATTAACTCAGTAGACAAATATTAAATGTGTAGAAATGTCAGCCCAAATCTCAAACAAGTTGGTCTAAACCATTTACATCAAAGTTTGAATTAATCCTGACATGTATGCAAAAACTATTCTGCTCAGCACTAAACATCTCTGTCGCTCGGCACTTAATATTCTACTCGGCTCGGTATGATGTAACTTGACAACCTAAAAATTTTCTTGGCAATGTTTCTCGGCCTTGAATGTTTAGCTCGGCCACAATGATAACCAACTAAAAATTCTTAAGTAAATGACTAAGTGTGGGTCACTAATCATCAACAAAACTTAGGGATTAACACAATCAATATCTAAATCAATCAATATCAAATCAAGTTCAAATTAATTCTATCTAAATCAATTAAAATGAAATCCAACCAAATCAAATCAATCAAACCTTGATCAAGATTTAATCCCAAGTTTTTGGTTAAAAGATTATCCAATGTGAACT
>MU226743.1:854937-870590 GCA_018584345.1 Thuja plicata | reverse complement strand
GGTGAAGGTCTTGGTTTTGGCTAGCAATAGTCTTTTCCAAGATTGGGTAGTTTCCACCCGAATGAGGGTACCCTAGTCATCAAATTTCTCATAGATTTGTTAAAGTGTTCCAAGATCCCTTATTCTCTACAAGGGATTACCTATTTTTCTAAGAGGGGCTATATGCATGAGGATCATAAACATTAGGTTTGGAAAGCAATTTCCATGCATTTGGGCCTACAAGTGTTGCATTGAAACCTTATCCTTAGGTAGAAAGTTCTTGATCATTGTTGGGACTCGTGAAAATTATTTTTGAAGACTCTTTTGAACAAAAAACACTTAATTATTTTTAGTTTCTATATGGTGCGTGTGTTCTTTCTATCAAATAAACATATTTGGACCTGTCAAACACCAGTCAAACCTTTAGAATTTGCTAAAGTTTGATGAACCTAGATCAACATTTCCGCTTGCACAACGACAAATGTGCTGATATTCAATATTTATGCCTATCTAGATTGAGACAATTTAAGTCATTGGTAAACACATTTTTGAACCGACATTTGCACCAACAAATTGGCATTTGTGTTATTCAACGCCCTAGTTTGGGATCAACATTTCCACTATTTTCTAGAGAGCTAATCCATCATACCAACATTTGTCATTTTGGGCTCTCTTTTTGATTATCAAATTAGAATCTCATAGTTGTGACTTGTTGACCTTAATTCATCACGTTTTGCCTATTGTTTCATTTTCACATCAAACGTTTCATCATATCTTGTCATCTCCATTTCACTGTCATATTTTCAAATTTCATCTTTGGACCTAGGAGCACCAAATAATCATCCTCTATCTAGTTGGACCTTCAATCAAATCACCTTGACCAATCTGTTGGAAGTATAAGAACGGGAAAGCAAGATATTGAGAGGGGGGGGGGGGGGGAATCANATTGAGAGGGGGGGGGGGGGTGAATCAGACCTTAAAAATTAACCACTTAAAACAAATTGATTCACATTCATACATATATGAATTTTAACCTAACATCAGATAGCATTAATAACATAAAATGTGTAACTCATAACACAAAATTTGGTAACCTAGAAACCCAAATAGGTAAAACTGGGGTGGGGATGACACCCACAAAATCTTCACTACTGCAGCAATAAAGTGTGCCTATTAGGGATACAAGATTGCAACATGCAATCTACCTGGTTAAAGGTCTGTTCTGTTAAGAACTAAAGATCATTACAATCTACCTTGTTAAAGGATTTCAACTTACATTAAAGTAAGCACTCAGCTAAGAGATTTGAAATGATTTGCTAGAACCTCTCTGTTAAGAGATTTCACCTAATACACTTGTTAGAATGTTCCAAGTAGTGATCCTTCATTATGCACTCAAATGCTGATGACATATTTGCTCTTTCCAATACCTTCTTTGATCTCTCAATCTGATATGTCTTTACTTTGCTTATCACTACTTTGTCATTCTACTTGATCTAGGCTTCTTCTCAAAATGACTTACTGTTCATCTCTCATGAACACACAACCCTTCTTTGTATATCTCTTGCACTCACACACACTTCTTAGGGTTAGAAGAAATCTTATTATATCTTTTCAGATCTGGCAGCGAGATCTAGATCAATGATCAAGATCTATTGTTTATGCCTCCAATGCATACTAATTTTCTGATTGGCTCCCTGCCATGCATAGTATAAAACAATTAAATGCAAAATTAACTCAGTAGACAAATATTAAATGCGTACAAATGTCAGCCCAAATCTCAAACAAGTCTGCCTAAACCGTTTACATCAAAGTTTGAATTAATCCTGACATGTATGCAAAAAGTTTTCTGCTTGGCACTAAACATCTCTATCACTCGACACTTAATATTCTACTCAACTCAGCATGATGTAACTTGGCAACCTAAAAACTTGATCAACAATGTTGCTCGGCCTTGAATGTTTAGCTCAACCATAGTGATAACCAACTAAAACTACTTAAGTAAATGACTAAGTGTGGGTCACTAATCATCAACAAAACTTAGGGATTAACAATCTCCCCCTTTGATATTAGTGGCAAAAACACACTTATCATTACAATTCATTCCATCCAAAATGTTGCCTAAGTACATACTGTACTCCCCCAGGAATGTACATCATACTACATACAAAAATTTACATAGTATACATGCCTTCAAAAAAAATATTTCCATGGATACCTATACTGATCTCCTTATTGTCTATCCTTGTCAGTTCTGTCAAATTCCCCTTTGTTTTTGTCACTGATTGCTGGTGGGGTCAAGTTATACCTGTCCAAAAACTATTTATGAATTTGTAAGGTAGACTCAAATGCAGAGTCCCAACTATCCTTGACAAACTTCATAACCTCTATTTTCACTTCTAGCTTGGCAGCTAGACTTACTAAGCTTTATGTAGTGGAGAGATGAGAATCTCTCTTAATCAATTCATTTGCAAATGAAATTTCTTTCTGAATGACCTCTAGATGAGGTATCAAACTTGTTTGAATAGTAATCAATTTGGTCCTAATTTGATCATCTTCAGCCATGAGCTCGACTATCCTCCTTTGTGCATAATTCAACATATTAAAATGTAAGGAGCTAGTGCTATCACCCATACTCAGTGAACTTCTGGTTGACTTTAGGTCTAGTTTCAATTTCTCTAAAGCCTGTAGATTATCCTTTGTGAAGAATTCAACATCAGATAACTTCTTATACAAAGAATAAACATTTGTTGCAACTCCCTCTAAAATTTCTACCAGAGAAGAAAGTTCAACCTGTTTGAGTGCAAACTCTCTTGAGATTTTTTCTAGTACCTTATTCTCAAATTTCTTCTCAGACCATTGCAACAGTTTCTCTTTGGCTTCAATATTGTCATCATTTACCTTTTGCACAATGTGAACTAACTGTTCAAGAATAGGAGCTTGAGGGTTTTCATCTTCCATGTCAAAAGCTTTTACAAATATTTCTTTGATGTCATGCAACACTTGCTTTTGCTTGTTCTCCCTTTTCAATTCCTCCTGTCGTTTCTTCCTCTTAAGTAGCTCCTGAAGAGTCTCAATCTGTTCATAAGACAAAACATTGGGATCCCATGGCGGAATCACAATAACTTAATCTAATGTGACATCAAGAATCAAAGACTTCTTCCTCATAACTTTCCTCCTCTTGAATTCAGGTGAACTACTGCTCGGCTTCGTTTCTACAATACCTTTCCAGATTCAGTAGTTGTCACCATTGCATCTTTCAGTTTTGTCAAAATTGCCTGCTTATCAAGCATGCTTCCTATCTTAGTTCCAGTGGGAGTTGATGATACAGAGTGTGATAGATCAACCAACACTTGCATTGCCTCTTGTTCTTTAGGCTCATTGTTAGTATCTTTTATCTCCTCACTACTATCTAGAACTGATTTTACAACCTCCAAAATAGGTGAATGTTGTACAATTACCTCTTATTCAATTGTTTTCTCCTTTTCTTCTTCTTCTTGAGCATCCTTATCCTTAGATTCCTTTTGAGTTCTCTCTTCTTCCTCTATACTCTTCTCTTCTTCAGCCTCAGTTGCCTTAATAGGTGATTCAATAGTTGAGTCCCTCAGCTCATCCTGATCCCGCGCATCAAGATTGCTAGAGTCATCAATTGTCACATCAATTGGACTGTCAATTGTTAGATCAATAGTGTTAATTGTATTTTTTTGTCCTTGTGCTTATGTTCCAGTCTTCTCAGGCTCAGTAGAAACGTGAACTATTGATTTCTATGGTACAGGGGTGGATTCAGTTTCTTTAGCCTTCGGCTCAAATGTTCCTTCATCAGTTTTCTTTTCTTTTGGAGCAATCAATCCAAACATTTCCTTCCAAATTCTAGTACTCTGTTGTACTATCCCTTCAATATCATTTTTCAAAATACCATAAACTCTCTGTTTAGGTATGAATTTATGCTTATACTCTTCAAAAAATTTTACTCTCTATTTCTTGGTTAGCTCAGGAATGACTTTAACTAATTTGCCTTCTCTTATGTGTCTCTCAGTTGTGAGTGCAAAATTTCCATTTTCCAAATAGAAATTCATACAATTCATTCGGCACATTATTTCCTATTTCTATAGGTGTTAACTTAAAATTTCACATCATGTCTAGGAGGGCTTCCTAAACCTTATGTTTATCTTCTACCTTCAATGTTTCATACTTGATGAACTTGAAACCAGATAATCCTGTAGAATTTCTCAAGTTTTCACATACCTCATTAATATCTATGGGTCTCTTGAATTATGTTGTTGGTATGTTGCTGGGTTCATTAGTTTCAATCTTATCTTCATCACTTTCTATATCCAAATGCAGTTTCCTTATTTATTTTTTAACTTGTAGGCTCGGCACAACCTTTGTTGCAAATTTTTTCTTCGATCCAGAACTACTTTCTCCAATCTTCTTTGCATAGACTTCTATTTTCTCTACTGGAGATGTGGCAGTAGATGCCCTTGTCCTTGGACAATTTGAAATGGGAGGGGTAACTCTGGGCTTTTCTTTACTTGGCTTTGTTACCTTTTCTACTGCTGGCCTTTTCCCTTTTGCCCTAACAGTAATCTCTTCTTCAGATTCACTGAATTCTACTTCCTATTCCTCAGATACATCTTCTCCTTGTCCAGTAGAAATGTCTATAGGTGCATCCTCTAGCTTTTCATCACTCGGCAAGCCAACCATCTTTTTCAGATTTTTCACAATCTTTTTCCTCTTTCTTTCCATGGTTCCTGCCTTAAGATTCATCAAAATCTTTTCCTTAGCCTCATCATAATTTCTGAATAATTTAGCTTTGGTATCAATCTCCTCTACTAGGAGTGCTGTGATAGCTACTGATGCTTCATCAATATTAACTTCATAGGGAAATGGCTCTAGCCATGATATCCTAGGTGTCACAGCCTGAATATAGGTGTAATTTGTATCAACTAAGAAACATATCTCTTCATAGTGCTTCTCCATAAGTGAATTGGGAATTCTGGTCCTCAACCTCATTCTCTTTTTGAATTCCACAAAATAATTTCCCATAATACCATTGAAATTGTTGCCTAATTGCTGAATACATTCACTAATCTGTAAAGTGATGGGTCTGTCCTTCTTCCAGACAATATTTCCTAGTATAGGAAATGACTTCTATACATAGAAGAATATACATATTAACAAAGAACCAAACTTACATGATTATTTTTTGGCTTTCCTAATTGATAGTAAGTTCTTGGATAGTTGTGTCAACTGCAACTCAGTAAGGTCGTAGGTGTGATTCTTTTTGACTATCTTCCATGCCTGGTCCACGGCTGTTTATGGAACACTATCTAGTTAGCTCGAGTGATAGAACTTGTGAGAAATCACTCTCACTCCAAATTCAATTTCTAAATCTTTAATTGTAGAGATATTCATACCTCTGTTGTTCCAAACAGCTCCAGTGTTAGCTGTTATCTCTTCTTTAGTTTGATCTCTCATAGTTCGCTTACCACTGATAATAGGATACCCAGTTACTCTATGAATAATATCTTTTATGATCCTAACTGGTCCATTGTCCAACCAAATATACATATTATGAACTTGGCTTAGGACAACCTCAATCCATTCATCCTTGAATTCTGTTAGAAAATCTAGGGCACGAGTTAACCCTTTGTCGGCTAAGTGCTTGAATTTGTCTTTCAGAATTCCATTTTCACACAACTTGTCATATGATTTTCTCAATTCACTATCACCCATTTTTCCAATTTTAACTATGTAGTAGGATCTAACATCATGAATCATAATTACCTTTGGTGGGATCAATGAGAGGGCTCCATTTAGATCACTCAAAATTGTGCTTTCGGGAACATCATGAAAGTTTGGTGGTTCACATGCATCACTCCTTACTAGCATAATTTGATTCAGATCCTCTTCCATTCGTTTGACTGGTGTGGAAGAGCTTGCAACCATAATCTCTTGAAGTTAGGGTTCGAGAATGAAGAAAAGAGTACCTCAGCATACAATCTCTTCTCATTGTTCAACTTAGGGTTGCCGACGACACGCTGATGAAATTATTGAAACAAACTTTACTAAGATCAATTCTGCAACTTTTTTGATCGCTTTGTGAATGCCAAAAATTGCAAGGTAAAAGTGAATAATAGACTGTTCATCCTTATATAGACTCAAAAGGTCAAGATAGGTAAACATTAAATATTTTTCCCATTAGGTTAGTGCAAGCCATCTGTCATTGGCTGATTAACACAACTTGCATACCACTCGGCTTACCAAACTCAGTCATCACAACTTACTCGGCCAACCAAATTGGCACCTATAGTGCAGATAGCTCTTCTCGACACTTGTCACAAACATGTCTCGGTACATCTTAACATATGCAGATATTGACTTTGGCACATTTCCATATTAGGAACTGATGTGAGATTTGAAATTTAAATGCAGTTCCTTACATACCTCTATTCCTTAGTTGGGGATGGTGTGATCACCTGATCCATTAGATTGGGTGACCTTGACTTCAGTGGATTCACTGTTGCCTGGCTCTATTTTCCTTACCCATGTCTGGTTCATCTATGCCCTTATTTCTTCAACAGTAGGAGCAGGAACTCTTGTCCTACACTTTCTCTTAGTGTGACCTATTTTCAAACAACTAAAACAAACTAAGCTTCCATTCATCCAACTCTTAGATTTCCCTCTAACATGTGTCTTTAAGAAATCTTCAGGTGCATGTCCATATTATTCAAAGTAATGACAACTCCGCCTTGTATTATAATCCCAGTTGTAAATGTTGCCTCTCTTATATGCCTTTGTTTGTGTCTTTGATGTCCATTGCTGTTTAGCGTTGGATCTACAATCTTGTGCCTTATGACCATGTTTCTGACACTTGTAACAATAACCATTAAATATTGGTTTGCAGGGTGCATCACTTGCTTCAGCCCAACATTCATGTGCTTTATATCCAAGTTTCTTGCAATTAAAATAGTAACCATTAAAATTAGGTTTAGGATTGGACTTACCTTTCTTTCTTCGACAAATGTTTTTTGTATGACCTGGTTTTCCATAGTGGTGGCAAACAGGCTTGTTGTGTTTTGTCTTTGCATTCCTCCTTTCACCATTCCTAGATATTCTCCTTTCTCAGCAGATGTCTTTGGTTTAGTGTGACCTAATCTAGAAGAATCCTTTGACCTCCTTGATTCTTCCATCAGATTCTCAAAATGAGTCAAAGCTTCATTAGGTTTGTTCAACCTTTCATTCAGTTCCTTCTCAGATCTCAAATCATCTTTTAATTGATTGTTCTCAGATCTCAGATTTATCATTTCCATATATTTTCTTCTAATCTCCTAATTTGCAAGTAGCAGTTGATTTGCCATGTCAACCTGATTGATTTTCATCATCTGCACATCATGTATCCTTTCACCAAGTCTGATAGTTATCACTCTTTTGTCTTCTTCTGCCATAGCTTTGTCATCTTCAGCTTTCTTCTTTTGTTCCACTACTTCACATAGTCTCACTATCTTCATTTCTTGTTCTCTTTTCAAGTTTCTAAATTCTTCACACAGTGCATTGTTCTTTTCTAGTAGATCTGCAATTGCTGCATCGCTCTTAGTAGAATCTCCATTCTGAAATAGATTTGCAGTGTCATCTTCCTGGTAATGAGTATCATTCATTTGTTTGGCCAAATATTTCCTAGCTGTTAATGATTTCTTCAATTCTTGTCTTGCTATCTCAAGCGGATGTAATGCTAGCTGGATCTCAATCTTTTGATTTTCAATGACTTTACCCAACTTGTAAACCTCCATCTCAAGATCTGTTCTCACAAGCTGATTAAAAGATTTTGTAGGTGAACTGTGCTTTGATACCAATTGTTGGAAGTACAAGAATGGGAAATAAAGATACTGAGAGGGGGGGGGGGGGGAATCAGATCTTAAAACTNAAAGATACTGAGAGGGGGGGGGGGGTGAATCAGATCTTAAAACTTAACCACTTAAAACAAATTGATTTACATTCATACATATATGAATTTTAACCTAACATCAGATAGCATCAATAACATAAAATGTGTAACTCATAACATAAAATTTTGTAACCTAGAAACCCAAATAGGTAAAACCGGGGTGGGGATGACACCCACAAAATCTTCACTACTGCAGCAATAAAGTGTACCTATTAGGGCTACAAGATTGCAACATGCAATCTACCTGGTTAAAGGTCTATTATGTTAAGAACTAAAGATCATTACAATCTACCTTGTGAAAGGATTTCAACTTACAGTAAAGTAAGCACTCGGCTAAGAGATTTGAAATGGTCTGCTAGGACCACTCTATTAAGAGATTTCACCTGATACACTTGTTAGAATGTTCCAAGTAGTGATCCTTCGTTATGCACTCAGATGCTGATGATGGATCTTATCTTTCTAATACCTTCTATGATCTCTCAATCTGATATGTCTTTACTCTGCTTATCACTGCTCTATCATTTTGCTTGGTCTAGGCTTCTTCTCAAAATGACTTTCTGTTCATCTCTCATGAACACACAACCCTTCTCTGTATATCTCTTGTACTCACACACAATTCTTAGGGTTAGAAGCAATCTTATTATATCTTTTCAGATCTGGCAGCGAGATCTAGATCAACGATCAAGATCTATTGTTTATGCCTCCAATGCATACTAATTTCCTGATTGGCTCCATGCCATGCATAGTATAAAAAAATTAAATGCAAAATTAACTCAGTAGACAAATATTAAATGCGTACAAATGTCAGCCCAAATCTCAAACAAGTCGGCCTAAACCATTTACATTAAAGTTTGAATTAATCCTGACATGTATGCAAAAACTGTTCTACTCGGCACTAAACATCTTTGTCGCTCGACACTTAATATTCTACTCGGCTCAGCATGATGTAACTCAACAACCTACAAAATTTCTCGGCAATGTTTCTCGGCCTTGAATGTTTAGCTCGGCCACAATGATAACCAACTAAAACTTCTTAAGTAAATGACTAAGTGTGGGTCACTAATCATCAACAAAACTTAGGGATTAACACAATCAATATCTAAATCAATCAATATCAAATCAAGTTCAAATTAATTCTATCTAAGTCAATTAAAATGAATTCCAACCAAATCAAATCAATCAAACCTTGATCAAGATTTAATCCCAATTTTTCAGTTGAAAGATTATCCAAAGTGAAGCAAGGATCTTCACCCCTTCTAAAAAACTAAACCTCTAATTAAATTCATTGCTTGAGAACATTGTTTGTCTTCAGTAGTTTGTTTAATTATCCCTACATTTGAATATCATTAATTTAGTGATTGACCATCACCTAGTTAATGACTTTCAAATTTATCCTATTTTTCTTGAGAACTTAGGCTATCTCAGGTAGGAGAAGATACCATCCCAAATCAAATCCTTTTGTACCTCTTATAGGATCTTGTTTCACTAAGGTTGTCCTAAACTTTGTCATCCGAATTAATAAAAACCAATCCAATCTTTGGGTATGTGCAGGATCATGGTATACCAAGCTATAGCCTTAAGTGGCAATGAAAAATCAGAAAATCAAGGTTAGTCAACTTGATGTAAAAGGTTGTAAGAACATTATATTTAGGAAATTGAATGTAGTTTCTAAAATACTAGCCCATGTCTGAAAAAGATAATAATCTAATTGTTTAATATTCTAGATTTCAATGCAGTAGTACGAAAATTTCAGGAAAAAGATAAAAAACACGTGTATGTCTGACCACCTTAATCACAATCAAATGATGATATATTTTCACAAGATTCTAGATATAAGTAGTAGACTAATGCCCAGATGTGACACATATTTTTGTGTAATTTTTACCTTATAAATAAATAATTATGAATTTTCTGCTACAACTTATTCAGAATAAAAAAATTCTCGTGTCTGACCACCTTAACTAATTCTAAACTTTACAAAATTACAAACTTTTTTTTACTTATATTAGTTGAAGCATAGAATGTGATGCATGTTTTAGATTTCAAAAAGGTTAAACCTTTTGAAAGTTATAGTTGTTTTCAACCAGTCAGTCAATTAGGACTTTAGAGATAATTCAATTAGAAAATAAGTAATAATTACTTACCGAACTCAAAATTTGACAGCAATTATATTGATGGGAAACTGATAATGTCGTTAAGAAAACCTTTTTGTTTCATCAATTTTGGGTGAAAAAAGGTCGTTAGCTACATGGTCAAAGTCTGGAGATTAGAAGAAATATGGTGGACACATATTTTGGGTTGACCATCCACATTTGGCATAGCAAAGCCAAAACCCAAAGAAAATACCAAGCCTAATCGGATATCTGAAATAATATCGTATATCCGATATTATCGAATATTCAATAATTTTACATATCTGATAATATCAGATATACGATAAGTCCCGCACAAATTGAACATTTCAACTTCAATGCTCTTTTGAATTTTATGATTTTAGTTTTTTTTTTCAATTTTATGATTATAGATTTTTAGATTATATATTGGGTATGTGCACCAAGTTGTGAGTCAAAAAAGTGGACACATCTTTAAAAAAAATTCAAATTTCATATAACCCGATTGGGTTATTGAAAATTAAAAATTGTTCTAGGCTTGGTAACCAAGCCTAGAAAATATTATAAAAAACTCAAATCTGTCTCAAAACCCAATCGGGTTATTAGAAACATAATATATTTTTGAAAGTTCATGGTTTAGGCCATTTCTAATGCCTAAACCACGGAGAAACATAGTGAAGGAGGGCAAAAAAGCAGTAAAACTTGATCATGCTCTAAAGAAAACAACATTTCTTCTACAATTTTAACATTTTCAAGCAATGGCGCCCTGTAACAAAGGTATTTTTTATTTTATTTTTTTGCATTTGTAATCAAATTAGGTTATGATATTGATTTTTTATTTTATTTTATTAATTTCATATCATATTCATCAAACAACCCAAGAAGATGAAAAAGAAATGAAATACAAACCCCCATAGAAGCAGTGTACACCTATTGAAAAACCCTCAAAATCCTCCTCAACAACCATCAACACCTATAAACCCTCCTCAAAATCCTCCTCAACCACCATCACCACCCATAAACCCTCCTCAAAATTCTCCTCCTCCACAACCATCGTCACTCATAGACCCTCCACATGTTCCATTAGGTCATGTAAATACAACACAAGAGGACCTCATGCAATGCCTTAACCAAAATAGTGCACAAATTAATATATTAGTCAATAGGTTGAAGGCTTTCGGTCTTCAGCATCACTCTACCCTCACCACTACATTAAAAAAAATGTCCAATAGTGAAAATGAGGTGTCTCAAGAGGTGAAAAAATGAGGTTCATAGAGGGATAGATGTCGTACATATTATGCTGATGGTTTATCATATGAGGATGTGAAAAGAAAGGCCATAAAACAATGTGACATATGTGCCCTTTTTACCGATCCTAATACTAGCACCTCCCTAGAAGATAATAAAACAAGTTTCCTATACATTGATGTGCTCATAGGGGGATGAAATCAACTTTTTGGGATAGGTGGTACATGGTATTTGACCAACCATCTTGTAATAATAATGAGGTGCCTTTATATTTATTGAGGAAGCTATACTGTGAGTTTATCCTCGGTGAGAAGCCGAATTACTTTGACTTTCATGACTTCCAGGGTAGAGGGAGAGGCTCTACATAGGATAGACCTGGGGAACATAGGATTAACCAACCACAAGAGAGGAGGCATACTATGAGAAAAACCCTCATTCATGTTGTGGTCCTAGAAGTGGTGAAGGAATCTATGGATATACAGACTCTTCATGTAGCTACATCATTGACTGATGTCATTATCCAACATGGCACTCAGTTAGTTGGAGGAGAGGATGGATCAGTGCCTGTGCCACCTCCATCTTCATTAGATGCACCATTAGGATCATCCCATCCCGTGCCAGCTCCATCGTCATAAAATGCACCATTAGGATCATCTCATCCAGTGCCAACTCCATTATCATCAGATACAGTTGTAGGGTTAGCCTAGCCCATTGAGCGTATCTGCATAAGTTGTAATGGTATATGTGATGGGGTAGATAGTTAGGCGAGTGCAGATGGTTTGAAATACAATTCATGTGTACATTGTGGGAGAAGATTTCAGGCATCCAATACTGAGGATATGACCCTCATAGATGATTTGATGACAATGGTGTATGGTAGAGAGCCGACATAGGTTTGTTTAAATTTGTGTTTTGACATGTTATTTTAATTAATTACCTAAATCTATTAAAAGTAAATAAATTTTTATGTATAGAAGAATCTAAATTGACACATGAATAATATGCATTGTAGGGTGCATTTGGTGGTACAAGCACACCAAGGAGTTCTCATTCTAGTAGGCATGGATGGGTAGCTTGAACACCTAAGGTAATGTTTTATAAATATTCATAAAATAAAATAATACGTTGTTTTCAAAATATCATATCTTAATAATTTGTATGGTGGTAGCTTAGTGTGGTTAGATAATTATACAACATATTATTCTATTCATAAAAATAGAATAATACGCTATTTTAAAAATCCATTAAAGATGATGGTCTTTAATGCTTGGCAAACACAAGAAAGTCCAAATTGTTCCACGTGCCAGAAAACCAAACAGTTAGAGAGAATTTGTTCTTTTATTGATTCAAAACTTCATTACATTCGTTCTCCACCTAGAATGACCTGCTTCATAGTGTATCCAAACTAGACTATATATTTTTTCCTTGACAATAACTCCTCAAAACTAGTCAAACACCGACCCAAGACAGTTACAACTGACTGTTGCAACTTTTATTGTAATTTTGCAAACACAAAATGTTGTTAATGTTGACAACAAGTTATCAAATTTAACAACTAATACGTTCTAGACCCAAAATTTATTGTAATGGCCTTTTAATGACCTTAAACATATCAAAACCCCTATTCTATCCCTTTAACTCATGACTTTATCCCTTTAGGCCAGATTATAAACTTTTGACAATTTTACATTATTCTTGTATCTTTATTGCAAATATTACCTTTCTAACTTCTACTACATCATTTTAAGATCACAATGAACTTGTTACACCATATGTGAACATTACATCAATATTTAACACCTTTTAATCCATGAACCCGCAAATTGACCTTTTAGACCAATTGTGCCAATAAGACATTATATAACTTTCCATTACATAACGTGACCCTTAGGCCATGTAAATATGTAAAATGACTTTTATTGATCTCATTACATCCACAAATGAACTTTGATGGTCTTTGTTTAGTCATCCCCTTTTAGGGTCTTCTAGGTGACCCTTTCTTCCTTCTTGCTCCCTTGGTGCTCTGCACCATATTGTATTGTTGATTTGATGTATTGGTGTATTAGTGTATGTTTGTTGGCTATTGCTTTATGGTGAAAGAATTTGTTCTAATGTAACTCAACTCAATTAATTGATAAAAGGATGGTACTCCCTCAAGGAATTAGGTTGAATGCAAAGGCTTCAACAGAGATCCCTAGCTTTTGGTAACCTAGACATCATACTTTTGAACAAGTTCACTTCCTTGTCCAACCATCATGACTCAAACTGATTTGAACTCCCACCCTCCATCCTTGGACTCAATTCAACCAATGCTGAACTCATACATAGACTCATACCCCAAATAATCACTTATTGGCTTCTGAATCAATCTTGAACATCATCTAGAATGTCCAACCACCATTCTTTTACTCTTAATTCATTTTCAAAATCATGAATACAACCTTTGATTATTCACTGACTGTGAATGTCCTCAATCCTTTAATACATCTCCATGGCCTTCTGAAGACTCCCAACATATAACTTCTAAGACACCCCAAGAACCCCTCAACTTATCACAAGGTCCTTATCCTATCGCTCAAAGCACATTCACTTGCTAGTTCAGTAAAATCTACTCTCTGGCATTTAACTATCATACTGGGACATTCCCCATATAATAGTCTAAATCTTCATGATAGAGAAGAACCCCTCTACACCCTAGGTTCATAAGAACCCCAAATATTTTCATCACTTCCCATACCACCTAATCTCAACCTAAAAGCACTCCAAATCCCCCCATGCTAAGGGTAAACACACTAAAACATACTCACTGTCAGGCTACAACAATCCTATTACCTACTGCAAAAGGGGTCCTAACCTCTAACCTCCACAAATACAATCCAGACCATCCTTCTCTAACTATGAATACAAATTTGTTAAAGAATAGTCTTATGTGTGAAAGAAGAGAATTTTTTTTATATTGTAATAATGCTTCGTAAAATTTTCTTATAAACTTGTGATAATAGAGTTGTGGAGCATAAGCATTTGTGGAATTCAAGTGAATCATAATCTTGATTGTAATCTATTTCTTATATTTATTTTGTGTTTTATAGGGATTTTTAGGAGCTCAGATTTTTGAGATTGATGATGTCACCCTTTCTACCATTGACTTTGGCTTACAGAGCTACGTCGTATCATATTTTACACAACTCTTGTTTATAGTTTTAATTGAACCCATGTGGTATCATATTATTTCTCTTATGTTAATTTTGTTTTTTTTAGCCTACCCCACCAAGATCGAGGTCATTAGGAAAGAGGAAGAAATCATTGGGGACACTGAAACAAAAAAAGGTAATTAAGTACAATTTAAGTATATTTGTTGAAATGTATTATGAACATTTAAATGTAGTCTATAATGATGAATGCACTTGACTTGTTAATTGTATACATGAAGAATCAATTAGGTTTCATTGAACTAATGAACGCACCAGACACTGCTAATGTTTAGGAGAGGGAGGAGGTAACATGTTTTCATATTTACTTTCAATCGCATTCTTGTTTGTTCAAAATATCTTAGAAATCATGTTCCTCTATTAGTATGTCATTTTCTATGAATTTTCTTATAGGAATTGGTCATAGCTGCCTTAGATGAGGTGAATCCTCATATGAGTATAGTAGAGCCATATGACATTATGGTATGTATTTTTTCTATATACATGTTTAACATTTTTATTTAGAGACGAGTAAATGCATTTATAGTTTTATAACTTGATTGTCAACAACTTTGGGTTATTAACTTGCATGTGAATTCTTATTTACCTATTACAACTCCCTTCTCCACTTCCTAGAGATCTCTTGCCTAGCACAGGAGATCCACCTGAGGATTCGGTATGCATTTGTATTATCCAGTGTATACATTTTTTGCATTATCTAGTATTTCTCGACTATAACATCTTTTCTATTTTACCATACAAGAAAAGGTTCAAATTGATTCATCAATGGTTTTGGATCCCTCCAGAACAGGAGTTCCAATTCATATGGTGGTATGCATTTTCTTTTTAGTCCATGCATTTTTTATTTTTTAGTATTTCTTGAACTTATAACATGTATTTTTTATTATTTATTTTTCCTGTTATAGGACCCTTCACGATTGCCCGTCCATCCTCTACCTGGCCATTTTTAGAAGTCTCTCTTTCCCATGATGGAGACCATTTCATTTATCATTCAACCCAAGCATAGGAGAAAGAGATGAGGTAATCAATAATTCAACTGTCAACAAATTAGAACCCAATATTTATTTATTTTGATATTATTTTGAGATAAGATATATGGATTAGCATTTGAATTGTTCTTGTGCAGAGACTTAGTGATCCAAGTGCTACTGCGAAGAAGCTCAA
>MU226743.1:832920-848217 GCA_018584345.1 Thuja plicata | reverse complement strand
ATTTCTCCCATAATTCCAATGCGTCTGCTAATGATGATATTGAGGCAAAAATTAGAAATGCTGTTGAAGCAGCCATGATCCCCATTCAAAAGAAAATTGAAGGGAATGAAGATATGCTGAAACATTTTCTCACTTTGGTAAATAATGGAATGAAAGCTACGCTCGAGAATCTGATGTCTCTGAGTACTTGGCTGGAAAACAACAAAGATAATGCCGAGCACCCTGTTTCCTTCCAGCATTCGGGACCTGGACCTTGCACTAGATCTAAGGTGCAGAAGAATGAAGACCCGGATCTTCAGAAGCTTAGAGAGAACATGAAAACCATGAAGAGTCAGCTGATGGACTCTGATTGCCTTATGAAGACTTTGATCTGATTTTGGTGCTGGCGGTCCTCTTCTCTGTTTTCTTTCCAGCTGTCTTTTTGTTCATTTTGTTTAGCTTGTTTATATTGCTTTATCTGGGTTTTGACCCTCTGTTGATTGTTCCCTTCTCTAGGCCAATCTGATGTTCTTCGGGCTTTTCTTGTCTCTCTTCTCTCTGTTTTGTTAAAGGGTTTCGGGGTCCCCTTCAAAACCTGCTTTTACCGTAATCAAAAACTAGGTCAGATATGTGATCAAAATCCGCTGATGCTTCCAACTGGCTCAATTGTAGTGCTCTAGGAAGTTGATATGTATTAAGAGGTTTCAAAGGTGTATAAGACCATTCTTTAACCCACTCTTTTGATTCTCATTTATCCCACGCAAAATTCATACAAGAAAAGCAAAAACATGCCATTAATCTAGTATAAATACCCAGTGATGCTGCATTTGAACTTCTAAATGAGTGCATGCCACTTGATCCTATAAGTGTACAACAATCTAGATAGTTTTAAATGTTAAAATCACCTATCAACCAAAAAAATCTATTAACCATAGACTTACCTTCATTACCTATTCCCATCATAGAGTTGCAGCATCACACAATTGTTTATGCATTTATTAACTCTGCACCACTTTCATACTTCAATTCCTCTCTGACAAGATCTCTTTTTACACATGCACCCGCACCATCATGCTCACATTTTCCATTCCCCACCTTGGTGAAATTCCAAAAATATTGAACGCCACTTGTCACATGCATCCTACTCAACCAATAAAACATCCTTGCATTCTTGAATTGTGAGGTGCAATTGTCTGACCATATTATGTGTTGGCTATACTCAATACCTCTTTCCCTTAAATTCTCATAGAAAACTTTTAAGAAACCTTGCACAAACTCTGATGAATGTGTGTGATCATCACTGATGTAGAAGTGATACTCTCTTAAAACCTTTCTATCTACATCGGTACTATCATGTGCATGCAAGAATGCTATATGTACAAAGATTGTCACTTGTACAGAATGGTAATACATTGCTTGCACTTCATTCTGAGGTTTAAGTGTATAATTCTCAGCAAAATCTAAAATGGAGACAATAGTACCAAGGGGAAAAGTGTCCTTACATATCTTGAATTTCTCATCCAACTACCTAGCTCTATTTGAATGACGTATGTACTCATAAACTATTTTCTCTTGAAAAATCTTCATAAAATTAGATACACATATATCATTTTCAATAACTCACACCTCTTAAGTTCTTTTCCATCTTTTAGAACATAAGTTACTGTCTTGTATTTTCCAAAAGAAACTAGTGTATTTCCAATCTCATTTGTGCTCTCTAAATGGTGACATATTTGTAACTTTCTCATACCACCACATGCACTACAAGATCCATTCAAACACACCATCTTATAATAAATGCAACCATCATCTCGATTGCATAATACACTTGACATAAAATCTCTTGATGACATAGGAGGTACTTGAAGACCACATTCCTACAAAATAGTGTTAGTGTGCAAAGTACAACAAACATGATGATACATATCATAATTCATGGAAAATTCAATATGTACCTTACAACAACATGTGGTGAGTGCATGATTAATCTTGACGTAAATAGGTTTTTCCATTTCAAAAAATCTTTGACTAATTTTAATTTGAGGAAATCTTTGGAGGAATCTTTCATAAAATTATGTTTGTCTCATATCCAAAAAGTGTTTTGGATGTGGCATACAAATTTTAGATTTGATTATCCTCCTAACAACGTATCTTTGGTTGGGTGAAACCCTTGGGTTGTCATGCCAAAAATTTTCAATTAATGTTCTTAATGCATCAACAACAACCTTGTCCTTGCGTGGGAGTCTACCCGAGAATGACCAAAGAGAATTAGTGTTTGGATCCTCAATTTTGTCTTGCCTGTGTAAGGCTCTCTATAATGTTGATCTACCTATCCTTAATGACTTTCTTGTTTTTCTTACTATATGATATTTTTTCATTTACTTTCCCATTATAGTTGATGTGAGGACACGTCGAGTAACATTAGTATCTTTACTGCATGATTTAGAACCAATGGATTGGTATGCATCGAATAGATTTCTCTCAATGGTTCTCTCAGTACTATTTTCAGATGTTCTCAACCCCACAATTCTCATTGTCTCTCTAAATTTCAGATTCTTAATCATTTCAACAACTACTTGACATCTTCCACTTTGATTTAATTTTTAAAAATAGTTATTCCAAATCTTTAACAATTCTTCTACAATTTCTTTCTGAAATTTTATCATGCATTGGCCTCAAAATATTTTCATCAATGTCAATTAGAAACTTTGGTTTCTATGAATTATTCTAGGAGGTGTTAACATTGGTTTTCTATGAATTATTCTTGGAGGTGTTAACACAGCCTCATGCTCCACATTTTATTTATTTGAATTAGGTAAATGCTAGGGGAGACCCTTTTTTTTCTTGCAAATAATTAAGAAAATTCTGACACATGTCAGACCGAAGTGTTCCCAAGGTGCACTAAGAGAAATTGGGCAGCAATTTTTGGAGAGACATATCTCAGACCTCGTGAGAGATATCAGAGATCTGTGAAGTGGATAAGGACTATCTTGGGAAGGCCTACAAGCACATAGCTCAGTTCTGGGAGCTTCCACTCAGATTCCATTTGGTGACCCGATCTTGGTTGATGCAAACAGTTGCATTTTTGCTCAGTTAAAAGTTGCTCAATGGTGCATCTTTCAAACCATTCATCGTGGGATCAAAATTTTAGCTCCATTAGCTCTAGTTGATCGGGTAAACAAGTAATGAACCAATTCAACCAATAATTGGATAATGATTTTAAATAAATTCCATGCAATTAAACATGTAAGTATAACGATGCAATATAAGTAAAACAATTCAAACATCCACAAAGCATAACCCATAATACCATAATTTTAATTATAGAATATGCATATTACTTTGGTTTGACAAAATATTTTCAAGGTAGTTGCTTAGAAAAATATTAGGTCTATTACACATGAAAATGCATGACAAAGATATAAGATGGAAAAGAACATACATACAACGCATGAAAAAGATGTAGTATGAAAATAATACATACATACAATGCATGGAAAAGATATAATATGAAAATGAACATACATATATAAATAAAATTCATGACAAAGACATAATATGGAAAAAATACATACATACTATACATGTCAAAGATATAATATGGAAATGATACATACATAGAACACATGACAAAGATAAAATAATTAGAAATGAACATGTAGATATGTATATATGAAATAGTTTTGTACAAAATGTGGCACATTCCATCTCAAAAAATTTACAAAATTAACATATCTAGATACAATATGGCATACGCCATCTCAAAATGTGCCATATGGCATATCAAAATAATAAGTTCAACTACAAATTTTTCTAGGACATCCTATTCTACTAGTGGATCATCAAAGTAAAGTCTCTTCGAAGTACTCCTTGGCTCTAATGGATCCTACATTCAAACACAAAAGTGAAACCCCAAGTTAGATTACTTAATTTATATGGTTTCTACAAATAATAAATAAAAATTCAAAGTCAACAATAATAAATAATTTTTTTTAAAATTGAACTCTCATGTACCTCTCCTCTCTGTCTCCTCATGCAGTCAGGAGACCTAATACATGTACTTGGTAGTGAAGGGATAGTGCCACCAATGTCAAATCCGACCTGTATATGTTTGTAAACATGAGGTTGATCTACGAATTATACTATTTAATGTTAAATCATTGGTAGCAAATATATGTTTAAAAAATAACTAAATTAAAATTAAAACTTACCTGTGTTGAACTTTCTTTACGAAATGTCAATTGGGTCATCAATGATACAAACTCTTGGTGTTGTACCTCCCTCAATCTAGGAGTGACCTACAAAAGTCAAACAGATACTTCATACAATCATGACTTGATCATATTATATATACTTGGTAGTAAAATGCACACAAATAAATTTGTAAACCATCTAAAATACTTAATTACCTTCCCCTTGTCAATGCCTGAACCCCCTCACATTGCCCCCCAGTGGCAACTGGTGAAACTTGCATCAGTATGTAAAAAGATGATCATAAAAATTAGAAAACACATGTATATACTATTATAATAAAAGGAAACCAATGAGTACATTAAAATATATGTACCATGGAAGTGTCAATGCCAAATGAAATGGCCGAAAGCATGGACCCCTCCACCCATGCCATCTCCTCCTCTGTCATCAACTGAACATAAATTGAACACATAAAAAAACATAAGTGGGAAGGAAAATTCTATTAAAAATATGAACGTTTAAAATTAAATACAATGTAAAAAGTTAATTTTTTACTCTTACCGTAACAGTAGGAGTCCATGGCTCTATATGCCCCTGATGTACATCTCCATGGGGTGCTTCGGTACCTATAGTGTGTTGTGTAGTATCATCCACCTCGAAGGCATAGTTATATGCATCACCATCATTTAGGGGACCCAAGTACATATTATTGCACATAATGCAAGTATGGGGCACAAAAACATGTGAGCTCATGGAGGATGTGGAAGGGCCAGAAGCATCAGCATGAGGAGGCAACAATGCCACACTTTTCCCAACCAATAGATCACTCAAGGTGTGAATGTATAGAATAATCAAAGCTGACCTCAACAATAATATTAGGATGCTGCACTATAGGAGGTGGTAAAATCTCAGGAAGGGGGACATATGTGTGGGATTTCACCCACTGTGCCCATGGCCTGTCCTGAGGAGCACCTAAGCCTACACCTTGGTTCGGTCTCATGCTCCAATAATTTACCTTGTGACCGAGCACAAATTCAGCATACAATTTTCTTATGAAATAGAATGGGACATCCAAATTGTTGTGGGGTGGTCTATCAAAAACCATCCACCAATGGTCCCAAAATTTGTCACGTATTGCATCATTTGTGCACCATTTAATTGACAACTTGGTCTTTTTAGGGTCCACTTTTAAACTAGTTTTGGGATCCACAAAAAAGGTTACATATGTCAAGTTTTATTTTATTAAGGTCCATAACTTGTTCATAGTCAAGCCCATTGTCAAAATGGGCGTGCATGGAATCGGGCCAAAGAAGTGCAACATTTTGTTTCTCTGTGGGTTTCTCCATGCTTTCAATAATGGAGATCAACGTGGAAAATATGGGGTACAATATGGGGATATTGGCATATGTGGTCTGATATCCTCTAAGCTGATTTAGATTGTTTCCTATGGGATCCTCTAATGGTCAAGGGTTTGAGACTATTGGTCTTTTGAAGGCGGGGGATTGTTTACGAACTCATTGGGAGGGTTTTATCATTGGTTTGAATCCATGTCTGATTAAAATGAAAACCAAAATAGATAATATAATCAATTTAAAAAAAAATAAAGAATATCATTTCAACTCTAATTTTTATTAAAAAAATACAAATTTCAATTCAAAAACAAAAAAAAAAAAAAAAAAAAATTTAGAAATTTAACTTACCTGTTCAATTTGGAGGCAAATTGTTCACTGTAGAAAATTGGATATATGATTGTCTTCGGATATACAAAATTGTTTGGCTATGTTCAACATTTTCACAATGAAAATGTTGAACACAACTGCAGGCTACAAATATATTTTACTGATGAAAATCAGATATATGATAATTCTTTTTCTTCAAGACTTTTGGCTTGGCCAGGTGTACTGACACTGAGGCCTACTACAAAGTCAACAAAATTTTGGGTGCACTTTTGGACGAGTGAAAAGCTCATTTTTTCACATTGCCAATTTTTGGCATACCATGATCCTACACATACCCCTTGATCAATATCAATCCAATCCAAATCAAATCTATCCAAATCAATCAAAATCAAAATCAATCTTTATCAACATCAATTCAACCCAAATCAAACATTAATCAAATAAAATCGAATCCAATCCAACATCAAAACATCTTTAAGGTCGTAACCTTTGATCAATACCAAAATCTAAAAAATTATCCTAGTCAAAAGTTTATGAACATCACCCTTCACCTTTGACATCCGTCATCAACCATCTACCTGTTGGAGATTTTCTTATATGCAAATAGTTGACTGTATGTTTGTCATTGATGACAACATATAGTATACATCAGTGAACTGTATTCACTTTTCAATATGCATATGTGGAAGCCTTGCACAGTTGTTTTTATGTTTCAAACATAGTTACTATACCATGTACATACATGAAGATTCAGATGTTCAGTAACAATTGAGTTATGTTACTCTGTTTACCAGACACAGTTTCAGAAGATTGTTCTCAGAAAGCTGACAGTAATTTTATTGATTCTTCAGTTGCGTCTATCTATGGGATATGCATGTTTAGATTCATGTTTAGTTATGAGTCTAAGTTAATTAACCAAAGGTACTAATTATGTTTCATTCAAAGCATTGACGTTTGGGTAATTTTGGTGGAGCCAACTATGTGAAGTGATGCATCTAATCAGTTTGAGTTGCACGATTCTAATTATGTTGCATGCTTGGTTTGGTCGACTAAAGAAGCATTGAAGGGATTCCTAAAGCCGACAAAGATCATATCTTTTGGAGAAGATACTTATAGTAGTTCATTTGAAGATCACCAAATGTGAGTGATAAGAAAAGAAATAGAAAAAGGACAGAACAAAATGCTGATTGTTTTGGGACAGTAAAGCCATTTAATTCATCAGATAAAGATCTATGTGAAGAAGCAGAGAGTATATACAATTCATTGGAACTAATCAAGATAGAAGGTCTACCTAAATAGTTCATTATCATATATAGTGTATATTCGTTTTACTGAAGGTTGTAGCCTTCATCATATTATAGTGAGCTTTTGGATAGTGAGTCCTCACTCCTAACAGGGTTATTTGTAAAAGACTCCTAACAGGATCCGACCCTTAACAAGTCACTATACTTATTGCACTGTAAAGAAAAACTCCTAACAGGGTTGTAAGATCTTCTAATAGTGATTATTATACTCAAGTACAGTTCTTTGTGGGTGCTAATTCCCACTGGGGTTTTTACCTAGTTTGGTTTCCCCATAACCAAAATTGTCGTGTTCTATTTTCTGTTACCTTAAATGTGTATGTGTTTATGATATTCTGTAATTAATTGGAGAAAAGAATTTAACTTGCAGATAATTGATTCACCCCCCCTCTTAGTTATCCCTTGGTACTATTCCAACAATTGGTATCAGAGCCAAGTGCCTTGGAGAGAAAGCCTAATAGCTTAAGGTAGATCAAATGGCGTACTTTAGGAAAGAGATTCCTAAGTTTGATGGAGAGAATTATCTTGATTGAAAGAACAAAATGATAACACATCTTCAGTGCATTGGTTTTGAGATTTATGAGATTTCTACTCATGCAATTGATGTTCCCACCTTGAATGACCTTGCAGAAGAAGATTCTACTAATAAACAAAAGGAAGTATTCACCCACAATGCAATTGCCAAAGAAGCCCTAACCAGTGCCCTATCCGACAGTGAATTTTCTGAGATCAAGAAGGAAAAAAAAGCATATTCAATTTGGAAATACCTAGAAGACATGTTTGAAGGAGAAATCCAATCCAAGAATGCACACAGAAAGACATGGAAGAAAAGATACAACAATTTAGAGATGCTACCTAAAGAAAACATCAGAGCTTACAATCAGAGGATTATTGAAGTAGTCTCAGGAATCAGGAACAATGGTGGAGAAATTTCAGAGGATGATATAATGGACAAATTAATGACCACATTGACAACAGATTATGAAAGCAAGATAAAAATCTTGGATGAAACCATGAAATTCTCAAAGGACTTCAAAAGAGAAACCTTGATTAGCAAAATATCAACATTTAAGATATCAAGATTGAAGACAAAACCTAAAATGGAAACAACTTTCAAAGCCTCAGTACATGGAAAGAAATCCTTGAGCATCTATAGTAAAAATGAGAAAGAAGAAGTTGATACAAAACTAGAAGAAATCATTGCTATGATTGCTAAAAAGGAAAGGAAAGGTAAAGGAAAATATGAAGGACAACTACCATTCAAATGTTTCTCATGTAACAAAGTTGGCCACTTTGCATCCAAGTGTCCTACAAGAGTCAAGAAGTATAGATCAGATTACAAACCCAAATACACTAAGGAATGCTATCATGCTGAAGATGGTGTAACTGATGATGATTCAGGAGAAGATGAGATTGGATTCATTGCAATTAAAGATAATGAAAACATGATTGAAACAATAGAAATTGAAGATGAAAAGAAAGCACAAGAATTAGCCTTAGTTTCACAAGAAGACATCAGAATAGACTAGATCATAGACAGTTGGTGTTCACATCACATGACAAGTGACAAAGATAGATTTGTACATATAGACAAGTAAAAAGGTGGCATGGTCAGATTTGGAGATAACGCTCCCAAACCTATCATAGGTAGAGGATCTATCACCTTAGATGGAAAGAACAAGACAGATGATGTTCTTTATGTTGATGGTTTGCATCATAACTTACTAAGTGTTGGACAATTGTTAGATAAAGGATATTAGTTGGAATTCAAAAACAACAGATGCATTATTAACAACAAAGATGGAGACATGATTGCATCAGGCTCAAAGACCAAACGTAATGTTTTTCAGCTTAACTCTGAAGTAAGTTATTTTTTTGCAAAAGTGGATGACAGTTGGCTTTGGCACAAAAGATGTTGTCATATCAATTTTGACAACATAGTGAAGATAAGTAATGTAAAGGTAGTAAGAGACCTTCCTAGTATTGCAAGACCAGTTGATACTATGTGCAGGGAAAGCATGTGAGGACCTCATTCAGAAGCAAACAAAACTCTGCAGAGAACAAACTAGATCTAATACATACAAACCTATGTGGACCTACTCAAACAAGATCATACTATGGTGAAAGGTATTTTATTTTTTTTGTTGATGATTTCTCCAGGATTATGTGGGTTGCATTCTTAAAAGACAAATCTGAAGCTTTTGAGAAGTTCAAAATATTCAAAGCTAAAGTTGAAAATGAATCTAGAATAAAGATAAAATGTCTAAGATCTGATAGAGGAGGAGAATTCACCTCTGACAAGTTTCTTGAGTACTGTGAAGAATATGGGATCAAAAGACAACTAAGTCCACCCAGAACCCCTCAACAAAATGGAATTGTAGAAAGGAGGAACATGATAATACTTTCCACATCGCACACTATCATGATTGAAGGAAAAGTTGTGCACACCTATTGGAGAGATGCAGTCAATACAACAGTCTATACTATCAAAAAAATTCAAATAAGACCAGGCGGAGATAAAACACCTTATGAACTTTGGTTTGGTAATGTACCTACAGTAAAATACTTCAGAATCTTTCGAAGCAAGTGCTACATCAAGAGAGATGATGGTGTTGGAAAATTTGATGCTAGAAGCAATGAAGGTATTTTTCTTGGTTACTCTACTAAGAGAAAAGCTTACAAATGTTTTAATTTAAGGTTGAAGAAAATCATTGAGAGTGCACATGTGAAGATTGATGAGAAGTTCATGATTCAAGAGAGATATTATGAATATGCACCTATGATTGAAGATGAACCTAGACCTATCAATAAGGATACAGTTATTGAAGAAATATTTGACTGTATTGATGTATCATGCAATAAACCTGAACCAAGTCAAGAAGAATCATAGATTACAAATGAGAGTGTCACACCTAAAATCTCAAAATACACATCTAAATACCACTCTAAAGAAGATATCATTGGAGATCAGAGCAGTAAAGTCTTGACAAGATCTAGAGCAAAAGGTTCAACCATTGATGAATAGGTATGCTTACTTTCACAGATTGAACCCTTAAGTGTTGAAGATGCATGTAATAATTCAGATCGGCAAAGTGCAATGCAAGAAGAATTAGATCAAATAATGAAGAATGACACATGAGAATTGGTCCATAGACCTTGTGACAAGTCTATGATTGGAAAACTCATATATCTCACTCAATCTAGACCTGATATTTCTAATGTAGTTGGCATTGTTGGAATATTTGCAGCTGAACCTAAATAAAATCACTTAATAGCAATAAAAAGAATATTTAGATACTTAAAGGGAACTATAGACTATGGTTTATGGTATCCTAACTCAGAGAATGTACAACTTCATGTGTATACTAATGCTGATTGGGAAGGTTGTGCTGATGATAGAAAGAGTACCTCAGGAGGAGCAGTATTCCTTGGAGACAGATTGGTCACTTGGACAAGCAAGAAGCAGAATTGTATTTCTCAGTCAACAGTTGAGGCAAAATATGTAGCAGCAACATTGAATTGTTCTACAATTGTTTGGATCAAACAGATGATAAAAGACTTTGGAATTCAAATTGATTATCCTATTGTTATTCACTGTGATAAAACTAGCATTATCAATATGTCAAAGAAACCTGTGATGCACGCAAAGACAAAACACATTGAAATAAAATATCATTTTCTAAGAGAAAAAGTTGCAGACAAAGAAGTAAATTTGGATTATGTGAGCACTAAAGAATAGTTAGCAGATATTTTTACAAAGCCTTTATCAAAAGATACTTTTGAGTATCTTAGGGAGAAGCTGGAAGTAATTCCCTTTCCTGAGTCTTATTAGAATTTGCAGCAAGAGCATCAGTCCTTGGTGACTGATGAATGGTTGACTACTCTACTTCTGGAGTAGTACCTGTGCTTAATGGTATTTGGCACCCTTTGCCATTGATGTCAAAGGGGGAGTATATAGTAAGGGGGAGCATATACTCTTGGGAGTATATAGTCATGAAAATAAAAACACAGTCAGAGGAGCTGCAACAGTGAATAGGAACCTTTGATGAGGATATTGAGAAGATTGTAAAAACAAGGAGGATACTTTGGATTGATGGTGTTTTTCATATCATATGTTGCCATCAATGTTAAAGGGGGAGATTGTTGGAGATTTTCTTATGGGCAAATAGTTGACTGTATGTTTATCATTGATGTCAACATATAGTATACAACAGTGAACTGTATTCACTTTTTAGTATGCATATGTGGAAGCCTTGCGCAGTTTTTTTTATGTTTTAGGCATAGTTACTATACCATGTACATACACGTAGATTCAAATGTTCAGTAACAATTGAGTTACGTTACTTTGTTTACTAGACACCGTTTCAAAAGATTGTTCTCAAAAAGTCGACAGTAATTTTATTGATTCTTCAGTTGCGCCTATCTATGTGATATGCATGTTCAGATTCAAGTTTAGTTATGAGTCTAAGTTAATTAACCAAAGGTGCTAATTGTGTTTCATCTGAAGCATGACATTTGGGTAATTTTGGTGGAGCCGACTATGTGAAGCGATGCGTCTATTCAGTTTGAGTTGTGCGGTTCTAATTATGTTGCATGCTTGGTTTGGTTGACTAAAGAAGCATTGAAGGGATTCCTAAAGCCGACAAAGATCATATCTTTTGGAGAAGATACTTATAGTAGTTCATTTTAAGATGACCAAGTGTGAGTGATAAGAAAAGAAATAGAAAAAGGAAAGAACAGAATGCTGATTGTTTTGGGACAGTAAAGCCATTTCATTCATCAGATAAAGATCTATGTGAAGAAGAAGAGAGTATATACAATTCATTGGAACTAATCAAGATAGCAGGTCTACCTAAATAGTTCATTATCAGATATAGTGTATATCTATTTTACTGAAGGTTGTAGCCTTCATCATATTAGTAGTGAGCTTTTGGATAGTGAGTCCTCACCCCTAACAGGGTTATTTGTAAAAGACTCCTAATAGGGTCCGACCCTTAACCAGGTCACTGTACTTATTGCATTGTAAAGAACAACTCCTAATAGGGTTGTAAGATCTTCTAATAGGGATTATTATACTCAAGTACAGTTCTTTGTGGGTGCTAATTCCCATTGGGGTTTTTACCTAGTTTGGTTTCCCCGTAACCAAAATTGTCCAGTGTTCTATTTTGTGTTATCTTAAATGTGTATGTGTTTATGATATTCTGTAATTAATTGGAGAAAAGAATTTAACTTGCGGATAACTGATTCACCCCCCCTCTCAGTTATCCCTTGGGACTATTCCAACACTACCCCCTTCATCAAACCAAGTATTCATCCAAAATTTACCCTATACTTCATCACTTCATGTCCCTAAGGTCACTTTTGGATGGTCATCACTCGATCAAAAGAAAACAAGATGAGGTCCACACGTGTGAACTTGTACAATACAAACAATGATAATGAAAACCCCTTTGCAAATGTCACATTTAATGATGAAGGGTACAACCCGAAGACATAACCAACAATCAAGAAAAAGAAGTTGAATTTGTTGACCAACCTGATATGTCCCCTTGATTGGATGATTTTCTCAAAAAGCCCTACCCTATGGAAATGATTGAAAAGGCTATCTGACACAATAGTGGGGAAATGTTTATGAATCTTGTCAAACATGGAGTCATGGTTCTCGATGATTTGATGAATCCTTACTCTATCATAATGTGGTTAAAGCTAGTACCACTACAAATGCTACTAATACCGTTACAACTACTACTAATACTGCAAATATGACAATCAAAACTAATGCGACATCATCAAGAGACAAAGGGAAAGACACAACCACTTCTGCCATACCCTCTGTTAGCACTGTATTGAAAATTTTTGAATTTCCTGGTCTTTAGCTTTTCCCGGGCTTATTTTATTTTAAATCCCATGCTTTGCTGCGCAACAAATGGTCAAAACCCTTTTTGAAGTCATCTTTTAGCTCACTCGCTCTGTCGCGTCGGTCTTTTTCAAATGTCCTTAAGTTGTGCGAGTTGGCGACGAGCTGCAATAATAGATCATCGCGCAGTCGCGATGAGTTCATGTCAAAGTCTTTTAAGTTGTGCGACTGCGCGACGAGTTGCCAATCAAGAAAATTTCACAGTCGTGAGTTGTTTATGTCTAATTATCATTTATCTACGAGTGAGCGGGTCTTATTTTTTAAATGGGTTAATCGCGCAGTCGCGATGTCTCATAAAGGTCGGGCTCCAGGTTCGCGAGTCAGCGACAAGTTAAAAGGTTATATATCGCGCAGTCGCTGAAAATTTATGTTGTTTCTATCACGCTCTGCGACCGAGCGAGTCTTGCATAAAATGAAGTAGTCGCGCACCTGCATCAAGTTCTATGTCAATATTTTATGTTCTGCGAGTGCGCGATGAGGTCCTGTCCTGTAGGTCGCTCACTCGCTTAGGTTTTAACTCATGTGTATTTTGCAGAGCGAGTGCGCGACGAAGATAGAAAGCACTGATATGAAGATGCATCGCACAGTCGCACAGGCCATTTTCAACATTCATAACAGTCTGCGACCGAGCGGCAAAGGAGATCAGTCAAATGCATCGCTCACTCGCTGATGTTTTGAGGCGATTAGAAAAGAGCTCGCGGATGTGCGACGAGTCAGAAAATGAAAAGGATGTCGCGCACTCGCCGATCAATGAAGGTGAAAGAAAAGCCAGCGCGGGTGTGCGACGAGTCAAAAAATGAAAAGCATCGCTCAGTCACTGATCAACAGAGAAGAAAGAAAAAATAGCTCGCGAGTGGGTGATGAAGGTGAAAAGTAAAACAGTCGCGCACTCGCAGTCCATAATGAAGTGAAGTTTCTGAGGTCACGAGTAGGCGACGAGTCAAAGGAGAAAAGCATCACTCAGTCGCCCAAATCAGAAAGTGCATTTTGAACAATCAGCGAGTGTGCGATGATGGAGATGATGAAAGAAAAGGTGCATTGTCGCTCAGTCGCCCTGATTCAGGTAACATAAAAAGTAAACTTGCGGGTGTGCGACGAGTTAAAAAAGCAAGCATCGCTCACTTGCGTGAATCAAAAAGTAAAGCATAAAAGTAGCGTGAGGGTGCGACAGACATGAAAAGAGGTTAATAATCTGGTCATCACTCACTCGCAGAAGGAGAAAAGTTGAGCAAGGATGGATGGCGAGTTTGCGACCAGTCAAAAAATAGAATGCATCGCTCACTCGCGCATTAGATGAAAGCTGGAGTAAAAGGATAGCGGGTGAGCGATTAAACAGAGTATGAGTTAGATAAGAGGCATTGTCGCTCAATCGCCTGGATTCAGGAAAAATGAAATGTTAGCTCGCGAGCATGCGACGAGTTGGAAAAAGGAAAGCATCGCTTACTCGCACAAACAGAAAATAGAGCACAAAATGATGCAGAACAGAAAGGAGACATGGTAAAATTCGTGTCTAAGGCCAAAACTGCCACGGATATCAGGTGGGTGGAAGCTATTGCCTTTTGATTGGCCCATCGTCAAAGAAGTGAACAGATGTAAGGCAGAAAGGATGAATCAAATATGGTTAAGCCACAACAGACAAACCTGGTAAATTAACTGCCACCTATGTTCGGTTGCAGAATTTGGTTACACGTAGTTGTGTAATTCTTCCAGTATGTCAGTAGCTTGTTACATCCTTGTGCTATAAAAGGATTCCAAGACTACTGGGAAGAGGTTGTTGAAATTGATGCTGCTAGGCAGCTTCTAGGCTTTTAGGGTCTTAATTTTGGTGTTCAGATCTTGCAATGTACAATTTCAGATGAATTATAATGAAAATCAAAGGAAATCCCTGTTCAAGAACTTGTATGATGTCTTTGTATGTTTGTTTTGATTCTTGTATATTAACTTGTAAGGCATGTTAATATACCAGCTACAAGGTATATGTGCATTTGAATATGATTTTCTCTCAAGGAGAGCAAGTCTTGTATTCAAATTCTGAGAATTTTTCCTCTGCATATGAATATGATGTCCAGGAATTGAAATGAGAAGAATGGCTTGCAAGGAATTTCATTCGGATTTTTGAGTTTGGAGTTAGAAGTTTTCTGGGATTGCACATCTGTTTGACTCTGTTGCCCAATAGATAAAGCACTGGTCTCTGGTCTGTCTGGTAGTTTCTTCATCAATCAATTAT
>MU226743.1:818392-832828 GCA_018584345.1 Thuja plicata | reverse complement strand
TGTTCTGTTTTAATCCACTATTGAATCTGCTTATTGGGTGTTTGTATCAGTTTGCATAAGCAGAGAAGTAAGGTACACCCGCCTGGGTCTGTGGAGCCCGAAGAGTAGAAGGTATTTTATGCCTTGTAGAAGTTGGGTTTTGTCTGGTTGAGTCAGTTTGTGAACTGGTGAAAGATGATATGTTTTGGCCAACAAGAAAAAACCACAAACCCTCCACATCAAAAAATTCACAATCCACACAAACTGTTCAATTGTCACAAGAAACCATTCAACAAATCCTTAGCATCTGGCCTACTTTTATATTCTAATTTTTTTTGATGAATAAGGGGCCAAAGTCGAAGACTTGAAATTAATAAATTAGATAATACAATAGATGTGTCTAAAACCAAACTAATATCCCAACAAACTCCAATTAATTATATTCTAATTATCAGAGAAGAAATTGATATTTAATTGTGATAGTATATATGTATGAATAATTTATGGTATTTATTTATTTATAATTTTTTATCAAATAGAAATAGTGAGGAGAAAACATTTTTGTCTCTGATTTTTGTGAGGGGTTTTTGATTAGGATAAAATGAGATTTTCAAAAGACCTGAAACCCAACAAAAGAGGGGAGAAAATGATTTTTGTGAGGTGTTATGGGAACATGTCAAGTTCTTTTTGTAATCGGTAACTGACAAGTTTTCTTTTCAAAAATTTGACTTGCAAAAAAAGAGCTCAATTTTGTAGAATTTTAGTGGACGGGGCAATCGAAGAATGTAGCTACTGCAACATCAATCAATATTCATGTAGTTAACTATGTGTTTCTGATTGGATCTTCCTTATAAGATGTGGTTACATGTGGATATATTAGGAGCATTGCGCATACTTTTTGATCTATGTGTTTCTATTATTACAATGATGTATCATATTTCTATTCAATAGACCAAAAATATCTTTAATTTGTTGTGCAACTGTGCTATGATTTTCAAATATAAAAATATAAAAATTGGTCAGTGTTCTGATTTTCAAATAAAAAATAGAAAAATTGGTTGATGAAAAATAAAAGTCCATGCTTTAAGGATTACAATCTTGTATTGCTTGCTTGATATATAGGGTGATTTTTTCTTACTATTGAATCGATACTAACTACTCCTAATGCTATAAATGTTGTTAGATATGTAGAGATCGAACAATTTTCATATTAATAATTTCTGTAGAGTTTTTTTGTTCAAATATGTATTCCAATCAGAGAAGTAATAATCTATAAAAAAATTATGATTATATTTGCACAACCAAATTTGAAAGGGCCAAAATCATGCTAAATTATGGGGATAATGAGATAGAGCTCTCTGCACGCCCTGCCCCATGGACTTCTAATTTTCAAATTGTAATTGTTTTGATTAATAGGTAAAAATAGGTTTTGAAGGGACCCAAAACCCTATACAAAGAGAAATCTTAAGATAGAGCATTAAGAGTTCCCAAAACACAACTAAACAACCAGAACAAAAGGCCAAAAAACCCCAAGAAACACAAAAGAACTCAACCAAAAAAGGAAATCAACAACCCAGAGAAAAAACACCCAAACACTGTACAAGATAAATCATTAGAAACTGCAGCACAAGGAGGAAGAACTATCTTTTTGTCCCCTTCAAATAGGACCGTAGGATCATGTCAAAAGAAGGAGAGGACTTCTTATAATTCTTGCCTTTAACTGTGATCCAACCTTCTTCAACACTAGCAGCCTTATCCTGCCAGCACAGCGAATCCAAAGTTGAAGATCCAACACCCAGCAAAGGAGTTGAAACTTCCAGTGAATCAGCCAACACAAAGCTGACATTTGCCCCAGCCAAAGGGCGACCAATAAAAGGAACTAGAGAGTCAAAACCGGCAACTAACAGAATACCAACAGGGGCAGCAGAACCAACACCCTTAGAACCATTAGCAGAAGGCCTGACATTTCCAGCGAAGTAGGACCAAGACCAGGAATAGAACCAACAACCTCCATCCTGAGTGGAGCTTTTCAGGACAATGTACTTAAATTATTATTGACTATTATTAAAATTTTAAGTGTTATGCACTATTATATATGGTACTTAAATTATTATTGACTAGTATTAAATATTCATAGTTATATAACTAGCACTTGCATACAAGATGATGCAAGGGTTACACTCATAGAAAATTATATAAGTTAATATGTTAAAGAGTATTATATGTGCATAATTTGATTTAATTTACAATATAATAGGTATATAATTGTATTTTTTCCTATATTGGTTTTATATTATTTTTTGTATCTTTTTCTCATGAATTTAAATCCAACTTAATTAATTTTTCTCATGTTAATTTGTTGAAAAAATTTGTGAATGTGTTATTTGAAGTGACATATAGAGCAGTAGAAAGAGAGCATGAACGATAGAGTAAATAGAAGAAAGATAAACATGACAACCATGTTCAATTTTGTTAAATACTTAAATACTAATTAAAATGAAAAATATACTATATACTTATTATTGATTTTTTAAATTAGTTTTTATTATCTATAAGTATTTTGTATAATATATAGTTTATAGATAATATTAGATAAATATAAATATAATAGACAATTTATACATAATATTTTTTAAATTTATTTTATACAAATATATTAATTATTACAATATACATAATAATAATATTATTATTATAGAATTTAAAAAAATAATTTTTATTTATATTTAATAATTTTTTTATATTAATTATAAGAAGATCACTAAAAACTTTTACAGTGGAGAGTTCAAGAGGAGGCCAAGCCTCAAATGGAACAAGTCAGAGTTATAAGTTTATACAAAACATCAGCGAGATCATCATAAAAAGTATCGTGGACTATAAAAGATCTTTTCCTTTCTTTTTTATTGAACCAAAAAAAATTGCTGATTAGATTTAAGATTTTTAGTGGAAACATCAACCTGAAAATGGACAAATACCAAACTTGTTTGTGCATGCTCTTTACAGCTCAGACAACTGATGAACAATAGTATCAAACAAAAAATAGGAACCACTGAATTTTAATTCGGTTAAAACTAATCCAGAGGTCTCAAGTTCGAGCCATTGTAGACACTCTCAGATGATTTGTCTATAATTCGTTTACAACTGTGAGTATGGTCAAACAAATCAGGAAATTTTTATTTTTTAAACTCATGTAAATGATATCCGATATTTGTCAATGCAAAAGTGTCTGGAAGCCATCCGGAGACCGTAATGGCATCTTCTCTAATCTGAACAAATAAGATTAAAAACAATACTTTGGTTAAGAAAAAAATGAACGAGTTTGAACGAAAAATACTGGCGTCTTAAGTCTGATCTGCACAAATGAGATTTAGAAAAGTACTTTGGCAGATCAGACTTAAGACAAATATCTACACAATTAAAATAAATATTAAAAAATATTTGATCTCAGACTTAGAGACTTAGACAGCTATTAGGTGACTACCTTCTTGACTATGTAATCAGCAATATGAATATAAACGACATAATTTATTTTCTACAATTCATTTGGTCTCAGTTACTTTAAAGACATAGCTAATATTTGATCTCAGATTTAGGCAACTATTTGGTGACAACAATATGATATAAATGACAAAATCTATTTTCAAGAATTCATGAGTTAATCTCTATTTTATTTTCTTTCTATATCTCTATGCTATTGAAATGCTTTGAAGCTTTAAAAAAAAAAGTTTTCCTCTCTTTTTCTACAAATATTTAAGTTTTTTGGAAATCCAATTTCTTTTTCTGATTTTTTCAAAAAAAACTTATACTTTTGGTTTGCCATTTTTTTTTCCTTAAACTGTATTATCTGCTATGATTCCAATAGCTTTAGATTTCCTTATCTGTTCATCTAGGAATTAAGTCTGCAATTTGAAATTTTATCTCTGATGTAGTTTACATAGATTTTCTAAAATATAGGTATGTTCATGTAATTTGTAGAATCAGATTCGGAATTAAAAATTGACATCTCGAAAGACAAAATGCATGTTTTTACAGAAAAAACATGTGAAAGACGTGTTTTAACAAGTGTTTTATTTGCATTGACATTTTTACCCATGCTTTTCCCACATCTATAAAAACGCAAGAATTAAACTTGTAAAAACTTGCCCAACAAAAAAATTAGAGAGTACTCACAATAATCAGACAACTCAGAGACTACTTGCAGAGTTTGCAAACTATAGGTATGCCATTCTTTAAAATTCAAAAATATCAATTTTCCCAATAATATCTTTTGTTGTCAATTTGATAAACACAATATTAAAATTATTACTTGCTTTTAGTTAGCCTATGTTTAAGCTGGTCACCATGATGGTTGAACGACCGTTGAGAGAATAAAATCCAAATAGTAAAACAAAGGCAATAACAAAGCTTCTTCCTCAAACCTGAAGCTTTTGAGAGCAATTTCCATCTCCTCCTAGTCTGCCTTTAACCCTTCTAATCATCATGTCTTAATGAGGTTATTGATTTCCAGCACATCCCAGCCCCAGGTGGTCTACATGGTTGATAATCAATCATCAAAACAACTATCTTATTCAAATTCACTAATTAATGGTTGATGTATGTTACTATCTTCAATCCTTATTATTAGTATTTGCCGTTAGGCTA
Source organism: Thuja plicata (assembly GCA_018584345.1). Lineage (NCBI taxonomy): Eukaryota > Viridiplantae > Streptophyta > Pinopsida > Cupressales > Cupressaceae > Thuja > Thuja plicata. Next base: position 828,208 of record MU226743.1, on the reverse strand, counting down.
GATACTATTGTAATGAATTTAAACATGTGAAATTTTGAAGTTATAAAATCATTATAATTAATTATGTTCATGTATTTGGGGTCTTATACATGGATTTCACGGAAGCATAATGTCTATTGCAATTTTTGAGGCAAATTTATAAGATACAATACCTCACGAATTTTACATTGTTTAATTTTACAAAACAGGAGGATATGGAGTCTAAAAGATAAAAAGAATTATATATTATAGATTTATAAATTTTAGATGATAACGCTTGACACTATTTCATATTATTTGGAATCACCGAATTTATTTTGTCTATGGAGAATAATATTTGTAGATTCCATGCAAGCAGCGATGTACCTATAATTAATCAAAATTGCTCGGAACCCACGAAGGCAATGAAACCTGTGTAACTGAATATCATCGTCAATGGGGAAGGTGTGAGTGGACATCCAGTAATGGACCTGCTTGTGTATGCTATGGTCCCTGTCATAACTAAATAGTAATATATAAACCTATAAAAGAATCTGAGGTAATTAGTACATGTTATCTTTATAAATATATGTAAAAATATCTAGAGATATCATTGTCAATGTTCTTATTATACTGTGAGGGTGTCTGTTAATAATGCATAGTAGTTATATGGTTCAGGTATTTAATTTTTGTCTACAGTCTCAACCTCTTGTAGATATTTATGTAATTTTCATTTAATATTGAATATAAAGGATGGGATCCTCTAGTTAGCAGTTTGCTCATGAGTATATACTATTTTCTTTACTCTTCTCTATTTTAAATTCATTAAATTATATTTTTTATTATTTATTTTAATTGTGTAGATATTTGTTTTAATGGATTTCAAAATTATATGTTCTATGATATCTTTTCATATGAAATGAGCTTTTATTTGGTCTACAATTATAATTTTTTCTTTTAATTTTAATTTTATTTATTGCATCAATAAGTTATCACACTATCTTATTTCACATTCTTATTTTCCTCTTTTTCTTCGCCTTAACTTTTTCAATTACTATTTTTCGAAGGTGCAAAGGCATAAAATATTTTGGTCTTTTATGAAATTTTGAGTTTTCAACTAATTAAAATTGAAATATTTGTTATTTACATTTATGAAAAGACATTAATATTCAAGAAAAAAGAACAATCATGCTATAATTAATAAAGAAAAGGATTGCTTAGTTTTGTGACTAAACAATAAATGCCAACTAACAAAGATGATGAGATTCATATGCCTAAAAATATAGAAAGATTTTGGGTTGTCGCATGTGAAACATAATTAAATTTCTTCTCTACTCCATATTGGATTAACTTCATTGTCAGAAATGGGGAATACAACAAGAGCTTCTGAATATCAACTGGAGTAGTATAATGAAGAGGAAACTTACTAGATGGGTCCCTCCGCATGATAGATGGATCAATTGCAATGTGGATGGGTGTGCCAAAGGCAACCCAGGGTGCTCTGTTGTTGGTGGAGTTATCAGAGATTAGAAGGGTAATCTTATTGAAGATTTCTGCAAAAACCTGGGAATTGGATCTAATAATAGAGCTGAAGCTATATCTACTTGGCAAGGCACAAAATCCATGAAAAAATTGAATTATGACAAGATAATCATTGAGGGCAATTCAAAGCTAATAATAAACTGTTTAAAAGGGAATGTTGGATGTCCTTGGTACCTAATAAGTATTTTTTTTAGGATTGTAAAATAATTCTCAACACCTTCAGGCAATATGAGATTAGCCATACTTTGAGGGAAGGTAACAAGGCTGATGAATTTATGGCCAAATTTGGCCTTAATAATTAGGAATGATGATATATTAATTTTGAGAAGTGCCTAGTGAAGCTCAAGGAAATCCTTGCTAATGAGAGGAGAGATGGGATCATCAATCATGTTTATGATAAAATCTCTAGTTAGAATTAACACCTGGGTGTTGTTTTCTCTAGGATGGGTCTTAAGTGAAGGTTTAATGTATTCTAAAGAGTTGATTTATAAGATGAATAATACTATAAAGCCTATGCAGATTTATAATTACATGCGAAGGAGTGATTACCCATAGAGAGGAATAAAAGGTGGTGTAAAGGATGGTAGGGTGGACCCCTCATCGACTTTCTATAAGAGAAAGGAAATTTTTAAAAGAGATATAAATTATTTACGCAAGGCTAAAGGCCTTTTTTGTCACTTTTGTATAAAGTAAAATGACATGGAATATGAGACTAGTTGGTAGCTAACTCGACAATACCGCTTAATTAACTTACAAGTTCAAATTCATGATTACATCATTAATGATCAATCAATCCACTTTCTCATTAATGGCAATTTTAAAGCCACCCTTAATGGGAATTGTCTTGTCAACAACCCCAAAAATCACCTCCATATCTCTCATAGGAATCAATATGTCGTGTAATAATGAAAGGTTTCAATATCAAACCTATTAGTTTTTCTCAAAGGCATAAGTGTTTTGTATTCAAGAAGCTTCATTTTTTTGTCTGGTAAAAATATTGAAAAAGACATTTTGTTTTATTCCAAAATTGGTAAGAGTGTGTCTCTAATGTCCAATTCTCATCTATAGTTGAATTTATCAGAGGTTAGAGTGATGGGTGAGCCTCTTGAGCGCTCAAAATCAAAGAATTATAGGGAATTATTGTAGAACAACAAACTTTGGGACACTTTTAGCAGATCTAGTCTTACATCGTAGTTCCAAGTAATGAGGGGATTCAACAACACCTTGTCCATGAAGCTCTGCAACTCATGGCATCAAGGAAACATTACCATTGGCAGTATCAAATTTTTTGTGACTCCGAAATTGATCGCCAAGGCGTCTGGGTTAAAATGTGAAGGTGACAAAGTTGAGAAGAAAATCTCTGGAGATTACAAGCTTTATAAGAAGAAATTTTTTATAAAGGGGGAAATACTAGTTGTGGCCGCCAATAAAAATGGGTATGATAGATTATCCTTACCTCCCCCTTATGCTATGGTTTGTTTCTATGTGATGATGTACATCACCCTGGAAGGTTGGTACACCGCCTTCCATGGGTGCCATTTTCCTATCCCCAATCACATTAGGAATGGTCATAGGATAAATATTCCATTTTTCCTCTTCTCATCTTTGAGTACTAGCATTGCTAAGGGTGCATCACCTCTGCTTTACCAGGGCCTCATCTATACCCTTTACCAACATAATTTTGACAAATCCCCATTCCGTAGTAATCTCCTATCATATCCCCAGCATGAGAAATACCAAAATGTGAAGCTGGTTAAAAGCCCTGTCAAAATTGAGATAATTGAAAGCAACCCACTTCCTAAAATGTCCAACCCTAGCGGGAAAAAACCAACTCTAGTGGGAAAAAAAGGAAAAACCCTAAGGTAATTGATGAAGATATCCACCTTGAAGAGGCCCTTCTTGATACCATCCCTCTGAAAAGGAAGGCCCCTACCACGAAAACCAATCCTTCAAAAGCTAAAAAAATTAGTGAAAAGGTTAAAATTTTGAATTCCTATATTGATGTTGATATTGAGGAAGATGTTGAGGAGGGAATTTAAAATGTCGATGAACCGAAGCATGAGGGTATCTCTGGGGAAAGGAGGTTAGACCACCTTCTCAATAAGGGAAGGAAGGAAATGTAAATTGCGGAGGAGGTAGTCCTAGAAACTGATTTTGAGTATGAACCAGATGATTCCATGGAGAACACTAAAGATAAAGATTTTGCAGAGGAAGAAGATCTCAGGGAGGAAGATAAGGAAAAATCAATAGATATCATGGTAAATTTAAGTGAATTAGAGGATACTATTAACATGGTCTCCAATTCCCTTTCTCTTGATGGGAATGATATTCTAGAGAATACCCCTCCTTCCCTTGATCCGAGTAATAAAAATGACACCCCTAATCTCCAAAAGAAGATCAATCACTTACATACGAGAATCACGAAACTTGAAGGTTCTTCCACCATGTCTGTCGCTACTAAGGAACATTTCAACACTGCCATTTCCTCTCTCTACAAAGTCATTGATGACCTTATGAAGAAGGCTCTGTTTGGAGTGGTCACCGGGAAAAGTAGAATTAGGAAGGCAATGATGAAAATAAAAATGGAGAAACATAGAAAGGAATAAGAGAAAGATGAAGACACTCAAGACTGGTAGAGCACACTCAACACTCTTTCTAAGGACTATGACATAATTGCTAATTTCAGCGATAACTAGTTTGTTAGTTTTTTCCTATTACTTTCTTTGTTGATACTTTGTTTTTCTACTATGACAGTTTTAGATAGTTACTCGTCATTTTGGTTATTAAAAAATAGTTGTTGTTATCTAAACCATTGAAACTTCATGAAAAGGAACTCTATTGGTTTTATTAGTAATCTGATAAACATAAACTCTTATAAATTTATTATGATAGGTTATGATACCGATAATGTTGGTAATAGTAGTGTTAGGTTGATCTCTAAATATTTTATTTGTTATTTTTGTTTATTTTTGTTGCTGGGGTGTTTTTTCTTACTTTCAAATGTTATGACCCAAAGTAGGGGTTCTAGTGATGTTTCTTAAATGTCTTCTTTGATGTAATGGGATCAGGGCCCTGTCCCTACCAACTTCATAAAAAAATCCATTGTCATAGATTTATTTTGCAGCTGCAAACTCACTTTGTACCCACAAAATCAATTTCTAATTACCTTTAAATATTTCCTTGATTTGTTTCAAGGAAATGGACTGAGACACCAATATACTCTTTCACACTTTCAAAACTTTGTTGTCAAGTTGGTTGTACTTGAAAACACTTTGATATATGACAACTTTACATAGTTTAAACATGTTCATATATTTTAGAATAGTCATTATACTACTCATATGTCCTAGTAAAAGTGTGTCATTACATGTGTTAGTTTACCTACTTAATTGCAGATATCAATGACATATATGAAATATTTCTCTTGTGATTCTAGATACATATTAAGATGCACTCTTTACTATTCTAAAGGTAATGTAAATTTATGTACTTCTATAAATGAGCCTAACACCAAACTATGAAGATTTATGCATAGTAATCTTATGAATTGAGTGTAAAGAAGACCACTTGGATAAAATGCTTGATTTTTTTTTAAAATTTAGATGGATCAAGATCAAAACTACATGTAGCATCAAATGATGGGAAACTTGAAAAAATAAGTCTAAAAAAGATATGAAAGAAATTTAATTTGATTAGTATTCATAAAACATTGGGGCCTCTTACAGAAATTTTGAGTTCTTAAAATATTCATAAAAAATTCCATAAATATGAACTTATCATTCTCAATGAATAGTTGAATTCAATTTCAAGGAGCAAATATTTCTAGACAACTCTAAAGCTTGTACTTAAAATCAGCCTTTACTCTAACTAGACTTTGGTCATACAAATAATAGACAAGAGTTAAGATCCAATGGGTTTGGGTATGTAGTACATTGAGGTTTTCTTGAACTAAAATTACACTTTTCTTGCTCCTCAAAATTCTCAAACAAGTCTGTGATGACTCTCCAAAGTCTGATTGCTCCAACAAAATTGAGAATTTTATAAAAACCTACTTGGGTTTTTAGTTTTGTGATTTAAAATAAAATTCCATTAAAGAACCATATAGATGTGAGATAAATTTACATTTTACAAGTGAATACCTCTATAGATTCCTATGGATATGTGATTTCATTACAGTTTATTTTTTTTTAATTTTTTTAATTTTAAATTCAGAAAATATTATTTATAACACCAAAACAAGATATAAGAAAATAGAACATTCTCTCCATCTTCAATACATTTAACATATGAACATAGTTTATCATTTGGTTTACTTAGTATAACCATGACATGCTGATATAGACTTGATTTACATGGTTCATTATTAATGTCTCATGGATCATGGCTAGGATTCATAGTTAAGATAATGATGCTATATGGTCTTAAAGACTTTATCTACATCCCTCTCACCTATTATATGAGTAAGAAAATGGTTTTAAATTTTATTCCTTATTAGCACAACCATGTAGGTAGATTATTGAGTGACCTATGTGTCAGTGATAATTTTAGTGGCGATTATTCACCATTTGGTGAATGTTGCATGTCGGCGACCATGATTTTCATGAATATATTTCATATATTGGGTTGGCCCAATCGCCCAAACTTTATAAATATTGGGTCGAATGCCGGGGCCCATCGCCCATATGTTTAATAAATTTTCTATATTTATTCTACAATATCGCCAATCAAAATATATTTTTTGGACATGGTAAATTTTAAAAATTTGCCTACAATTTCAAAGCAGCTCCAAATTGACGACCTATATTAGCCAATGGTTTTATACAAATATAATTATAGGCGGCCCCAAATTCACTTGGAATTTTGTGGACACGTGTCTCAAACTGACGCATTTTTTCCAGCTTTATTAATCGCAACAAGTTATTGGACGACCCATAATCGCCTCAAAAATAACATAAGACGTGTTGTAATTATGCCGGCTTCGCCAAATATTTGTATACCTAATACTTCCCACCAAATTCTCCAAAAAGGATTTGTATAAATACATTCATAGATTAGGGTTATTGTACACAATTTGGTTTGGTTGGTTTTGATATCTCTATTTGATCGATAGCAAAGTTTTAGAGTCTCAGGCTATTGAGTGCATTGGCGACTACAATTGAGGCAAAGGTAACTATAATCTTATTCTTGATTTCATCCGAGGTTTCACCTCTATCTATCTGTGACTCGACAATTTTGAGTTCATTCTTATTTAGTGGGGACCAGTTAGTACTTAGTGGTTAGTGCTGTGGTCACCAGGGAGACCTCAGACATATATTTTATATCCAATGAATCATATTTATATATATTATAGTCTATTTTCACTTCTTCAACAAGTTAACATTTTTTGGTAGCCTTTATTTCATTGGAGATGTCGAACAAGAATAAGGATAAGGCTCTTACATGTGGGGAAAACCAAGAGAGGCCACTTAGGCCAGAAAAACATAGAACCTTATCATCGTACTTTGGTGTTGGAAACATATATGGAAAAAATTGGGAAGCTACTTCATCACAATTAGATTTACAAGATTCACAACATGAACCTACAGGCCATATTGAAGAAGTTGACGAACCTAATATCTCAGATCATGATAAACTTGAATAATATTTTTAGGTAAATACCCAGTAGCCATAATTATATAATCGACTTGGATGAGACTGAGAATGCTAGAGATGATGATGGTGCAGGGAAGAAGAAACTAAAACACAATTCAAAAAAGGATAGAGAATAAAAAAATTAGAGTTGGGATTTGTTGAGGAATTTTCAAATAGAATGGGTGTCAAAGCATCCATTTATTGAACCAGTGCAAAATCCAATTGAAGGTGAGCCTCCAGTAGAATGCAGATGTAAGATTTGCACCAAGATAAATAAGAAGGAAAAAGGTTGTAGCTAAAAATTGACACCATAGTGAAGCATATGGGTAAAGTTTACAAAAAGAAAACCATAGATGAAGTTGAAAAATAAGTGATAAGATGGAAAACAAAGGAGGAATCTTAGAATTACAGGAATGCAAAATTATTTGAATTTCAGAAGAATATACAGATGAACCCTGCTGAAGTTATAGGCTCTATTGGATTTTTTTTGGAAAACTGATGGAAGTAGAACAAATGGGAAAAGTTATTCAGTTAAGTGTTGTCTTTTATGTTTTGAGCAGAGAGTGTCCTATGACAGACTACCCATCATTGAGTGCTTTATTACACTTTCTAAAAATTCTTAACTATCCTAATAGTCATTGGTCAGTAAACAATGGATGGGAATGGACAAGTTATCTTGCTGAGATTGAAAAAGAGGATCTAAAGGCAAAAATTCAAGACTCAAACTTTATTGTATTATCTTTAGACAAAGTTACAACAGTAGATAATACTTCCTGGGTATGCATGCATGTTTATACTATACAAAAATTTTTCTGCCAACCTCATCTACTAACTGTTATTAAAATGAAGGATAATGCGACAACAAAAAATTTATTTGAACTAGTAAAGAGTTCGCTAATTGAATATGGAGGTATAAATGACACGATGATTGCCAAAAAGTTGGCATGTGTTGGAGCAGATGGAGCTTCAGTAATGAAAGGCCATAGGGGTGGTCTTTGCACAAAGATACAAACTTCTTTTGCACCCTACGTTACTTCCATTCATTGCATGGCCCAAATAATGAATCTAGCTTTTGGAGTTGTCAGCAAGCATGCTCCAGTACAAAAAAATGAAGTTTTAATCAAAGAGCTCTACCGATACTTCTGTCGAAGTCCAAAATAATTCAGGGAATTTCAACACTTTGCCGAAGGACTAACCAACGGGAAAAGGCTTCTTAAGGATAATGATACCAGATGGATCTCTTTGGATGGACTAGCACATCATGTTTTTTCATAATATAAATCGTTGCTTGGTATAATGAACTCAAGTCTTGAGGAAGTAGGGAAACTTAAATTTCTTGAGCTACTATGAAGGTTAAGTAATGTAGAGACACTCTTAACATTAGGAGGTCTTCTCCCCTTGCTGGAGGAAATGAGAAATATAATGAACAAGACCCATCAAAGAGCTATGTATATTGAAGAATATGTTGTGCTATGTAAATTGACATGCATGAAGCTCGATAATCTCTATCGATCATGTGATGATGTAAAATTTGCCAGCTCGCTTAAAATCACAGATTTGGATAATCCTGATAACTTTTTAAAGATCAATGCAAATGGGGAGTTATGTGTAGAAGTACGTGGAGTTGAGATACCAATGCACTATTTTTCTAGGTTTGAGTTCAAGGAACTAGGAACTAACCCCAGGAAGCGAATATCAAGTGTTAAAAGGGAAGAATTTACCAAGATCGTTGAGTCTATAACTACTTCTATGAAGCACATTGTGATGACATTATTTTTCCATTAGTATACTCAGTGAAAAACATTGACAAAGCATTACCGAAAGATAGCAAGCATTATCGACGAACCACAAGTAGTACCGGTGAAATGCAAGCATACCTGACAGAACAAAGGTTTTGAGAAAAATGCTAAGTATAAAAGTGACAAGCATCATCGGCAACCACAAGCATCACCAATGACCACAAGCATCACCAGAGACCACAAGCATCACCGGTGACACAGTTTTTTGAACTAACCCGATAGGAATAGAAAAGGCATACCTGATGACAAGTTTAAGAAAGGAACACCGACGACCAAGAAAACCGACCATCAGAACCGAAAGATAGATAAAGAACCCGCAAATTGTGGATCTGATTTTTACACGAAGGATAAAGCAATGTAATTCTATTTATAGAGTTTTATTTTGTTTTAAATCATAATTTGATGGTCATGCAAGCTTTATGTAAATGCTTTAAAGCATCCTAACGGATCTAAAGCATATCTAACTAAAGATCAAGGTCAAGTTGTAAACCTTGGATCTAGAGTTAACTTGCAATGCATGAATCAAGAATTGAATCTAAATTAGTATAAATAGATGTTCATACTCAATTGTGAGTACATGAATTCACATTGTTGATAGCTGCAAAGAGCATCTAAGGAGAAAAAGGTAGAATTCATGCAAAGATTAGAAACATAATATATCAGTTATCAAGAACACACAGAGGCTACCAACGAGCAGATAAAGGTATTATTCAATCATGGAAGGATGATTACTAGTATGTATGAATATTTATAGGATCCGTTATCAACAATTGAAGATTGCATTTATCATCAGATCAAAGACTTATGTAGTTGCATTCTAACAAGTGCATCACATCTAAAATCCTTTTGTAGAAGGTGGACTTAACCATTCTTTCCAAATCTCTTA
>MU226743.1:770716-811447 GCA_018584345.1 Thuja plicata | reverse complement strand
AGGTCAAGTTGTAAACCTTGGATCTAGAGTTAACTTGCGATGCATGAATCAAGAATTGAATCTAAATTAGTATAAATAGATGTTCATACTCAATTGTGAGTACATGAATTCACATTGTTGATAGCCGTGAAGAGAATCTAAGGAGAAAAAGGCAGAATTCATGCAAAGGTCAGAAACAAAATATATCAGTTATCAAGAAGACACAGAGGCTACCGACGAGCAGATAAAGGCATTATTCAATCATGGAAGGATGATTACTAGTATGTATGAAGCTTTATAGGATCTATTATCAGAAATTGAAGATTGCATTTATCATCAAATTAAAGACTTATGTAGTTGCATTCTAACAAGTGCATCACATCTAAAATCCTTTTGTAGAAGGTGGACTTAACCGTTCTTTCCAAATCTCTTAACAGAGTGCACACTTAACAGTGTTGCTAAAGCTTCAAACAAAGTAGATCTTAAAAGGTCTCCACTGTAATACTCCTAATAGGGCAGGTCATTAGAAGTGACCAATTGTAAGCCTTAACTGGCCCCTTCTTATCTGTAGATAGTGAAGTCTTGTGGGTAACAATCCCCACCGCAATTTTTACTTCCTTAACAGGAGTTTTCTGCGATATCATATCTTGTGTCATGTGTTATCTATTTTCATGAATGTTTCTATTGTGGTTACATACTAAAAGGAATGTATGATATGATTGCATATGCATAAAGAAAGATGAACAATTAGACAAGATAAATTACAAACTGATGACTAAGGGTTAATGGGCTAACCAAGAAAAGTTTTAGAGGTATTGATTCACCCCTCCCCTCTCAGTACATCATCTCAATATAACTCCAACACATTGCCTATGATCTTTCCTCATATATTAGAGAAATACTCCCTCCAGTTAATCTACTTGAATCCATGGCTATTGTTTTTCCTCGATATTGGAGTATCAATAATTTGAAAGATTTTTGAACTAAAATACTAACTTTGATAGATCATTTTTGCAAAACCAAAGAGTTCAATGGAGTAAATCTAAATAGAATTTTAGATGCATCTTGTTTGAGAGATGAATTAGGCCATTTTTCATAGACAATGAGTGAACAATATAATATTATGCGGAACACCCATGAAGATGGATCGGTAACAAGGCTTTGGAAAAATCTAGCTCAGAGCGAAATGTTGATTGATTCAATATCGTAATTTTTCAAGCTTGCTGATTTATGTCTGACCATGATATTGAAGTCAGTGGAGGATGAGAGATTTTTCCTTTCTTTGGGGTTCCTAAAGTCAAAGCTAAGAAACAAACTAGACAAGAATTTGAAAAATTGCTTGAGGCTCTATACATCCAGGTATGCTATCAATACTTTTCCTTATGATAGGGCACTAGAATTGTGGACGAAGAAGTGTCAAAGAAGAGGGTTGGGAAACATTTCAAACCAAAGTGGGAGTGCTAGAGACAATGGTGTTAGTGACTCATGTAGTGGTAGCGTTGAACTTCAGTTAAGCGAAGGTATGCAGAGTGAAGAAAACATTGTGAAGAACCAAGGAAGCTATGATGTTGATTGCGATGAATCTGAGGATCCCAATAATGAGATGATGTGGCAACTTGAACCTTTGTCAAAGTAGCAGGTCCTAGGTATTTATTAAACTTATTGTTGTAGTCTACTGTCAGTGTTTGTATCTTATCATCAATCATGCATAATAGCATATTACAATGTCAAAAACATGAATGTGGTTGATAATGTCATCAATTCTACAATTAATAATAGTTTTACTTTTAATTTTCATTATTCAACTCATATGCTACAATTCTTGAAGATTTTCATTATTTTTTGAAAATATAGCAATTCATGGAGATTCTCATTAATTTATTTACAAATATGATACAATGTAACAATTCATTCATTAATAGTAGTAAGTACACAACTCTGTGTGATTCTGTTTGAAAAAGTCAATGACTTTATAATACAATACCCTTAGCAAATGAACTTGAATTCCATTTTATAGAAACAAGGGAGCAACACCAGCTTCAGGTCAATTTTCCTCATGTGAAGTCTCAAAATCAAAATCAGTAATACAAGTACAACATCTCTGCAACTATACATTTCTGCATTTGACATGCTAGTTTAGTAACATAGCAATAACATCTGATCTGCTACATTAATCCTGTTCAAAAAATAAAGTTCAAACTTTAAACTCAATTCAGGCCATTAGAAATAAAATATAGATATGATTGAAAGTACTTTCACATACTATGATTGATGAGATGATTCTGTCAGTTTTTTTAGTATGCTCCATTCTGCATCCTTTGGAAGGTCAAAAAATTTCAAGTTATAGTAAATGACCTATAACCTCATCAACCATACATACTTTGAAGAATGAATTGAAATAAATGATCCATCTAATACTGCATTCAAATTTGTCAATGGTTTGATGCAATTTGCAATGCCTTCATGAGTTGTGTCCTGAGGAAGCTTGCCTAAATCAGATGTCATTGTGTCCTCCAATTTTTTTTGTAAGCTTCTCTTCCAATGAATTTTGTTGATGAGTTACTAGGACCAAGACTAGGATTCGACAAACTAAGACTTATCATTTTTTATTTATTTTTATGCATCTTGGAAAGCTTTCTCCCATACACGGCCAAAATTTCCTCTTGTTCCCTTAGTTTCTGACATTTTTGAAAGATAGATGTTTCCTTTATTGTTGCACGAATGCAGTTATTAATTCCCTTGCTTGCCAAATACTTGTCACTGGTTGTGTTGATTTTTTGCAAAATCTGTTTTGCATTATTCTCTCTCTGAGAAAGATTTTTGTTCTTCTCAACATGGAATTTGAGCTTCCCAAAAACATCTCTAAGACTTTCATTCGATTCAAATGAATCACACAAAGTATCACCACTCACCTTTATTCTCCCCTAAATGTCTTGTTTTATTTCCTTGACTATATTTTTTCTCCTTTTTCATTCAAGCTATTTTTCATAATTTTTAATTGTATTATTTGCCTTCTTTAGCTCTTCTCTCAATTCTAAGAACTGGTGTTCACTTTGTTTTCTTATTTCCTATATTTTCTCTTCCTAATGTTTTGATTTTATCCTCTCATTCTGCAATTCCTTATTTAAGTTATTGTTTGCATGTGCCGTATTCTCCACACTTTTATATAACATACTGAAGAGGCTTTTTCATCCTCAAATTTTTTATTGCTCTATTCCATTTTTTCCCTCAAAATTTTCAGTTCTACGTCCATATGTTCTTGCTGTGCAACTTCTTCTTTGGAGGAAGATTTTTTTGTTGTAATTCTTTGCACCTGTTATCTGCTAATTTCTCCTTTGCCTTTTGATTTTCCAGGTCTGCATGTAATTTTTCTATTCTACCCAGAAGCTTTCCTTTCTCCAACTTCATCACTAAACTATAGACCACTTGGTTGGTTATTTTAGACACATTTATCTTGTCCAAATTTTTAATTTTTGATAAATCCATTTGGAGGGTGCTAACGTGAAATTCAAATGGATTTAACTCTCTCTGGTGGATTATTATTTCTAGTTGGGGGAATAACAACCATGAACTCCACCATTTCTTTGTTTGGGTCATATGTGGGAAATAACCTATTCAATGCAAGTTTTGCATCACGAGATGCAGTAACTACATCCCTCTTCAATGTCTTAGTATTTTGTCTATTCCTAATTTTTGTTTGTTCAAAGTTAGTTACGAAATCATTGAAATGAAAATCAGGGTTTTCTGACACAATTGAATGTTTGAAAGGTGAAATAGAACTTGCAGTGATGTACGAGCTTCCACCTGTGGTTCTAATAATTGCACCATGAGAATTAGCAATAGTAACACCCTGTCCCATTACAAGTGGAGTTTTTGGACTGTTCAAAGGGTTTTGTCCTGAAGGTGTGGCAATTGTTGGACTCACCGTCATAGACACCATTGGCATTGTTGTCATAACCTTTTGCTTCTTAACACTACCTTGATCTCTGGGATCCACTGATTTCATGTCTAGTTGTGATGTCCTTTTTGGACCACTAGTACTACCCATTCCATCACCACCAGTGGGAGTGGCACTTGATTCATATTGAATATGAGTGCTTGGAAAAGGTGGAACTTGATTTGAAGCTGCAACAAATGAAGGTGCAAGGGTATCAGACTAAGTATTACTTTTTTTGATGAACCTCCAATGAATGGTGTCTCACCACATTTTGGTGGAGTAGGTATGGAAAGTGGAAACCAAGGCCCTTTTCCTATGGGACCTAGACCACCCCAACCTGGAAAACCCATTTTTTCTATAATCTCTGCCCCTTTTCTATATTTTTATTTTGTGGACACATCGACTCCAGTAAGAATTAAATATACATCAGTGGATGTGGGATTCATAGAATCCCGCTCATACTCATTATCTTGACGACCATAATCATTGTGATATGCTTCAGTTGGATGCTCCTCATTCCACAAATTGCTAAATATTTGATCCTCTTCAACTTCATAAAGATCTGTAGAGGTCTTTGGCTCACCGAGATTCTTCCTCATTTCCCAAAAATTAGAAATTTTGGTTTGAGTCCAATTACCATGTTTACATTGACCCACTAGGTCTTTTGGAATAACTTTTCTAGATGTTTCAACAACTTTCTAGTAGAAATAGTAAGATGTCCTATGCTGCACTTTTCCTTTCTGTTTGTGCAATGCCATAATTTTTTATGACAATTCTTGTATTGAAATATTATTTTCAGCGGCGTATTTCTCCATCTCTTTTTTGACCTCGTCCCAGGACTCCATGTTTTAAATTTTTTTATCAATGACATACTCTCATGTTGACATTTTCTTGCAGAGTTCCCATTCTCTCTAAGATTTATTCCAATTATGTTGAGTGGATTATATTGCTAGTGACTGTCAACAACAAAACAAAAAATTATAAAAAAATCCTGTGCCACTATGAATCCTCTTCTCTCAAACGTGAACCCTCCAAATGAGAAAGGCAAGGAAGGAAATATCATTTTATTTTACTGACCATTAAAGAGTACATCTGTGCTCTCCATCTACCATACATATTCCATTGCAAATAACCTCTTTGTCACATGTATTGGATGTTTGTAGGGTTCTACCATTGAACCTTAAAACCTTAACACAATGTAATATTCCATGAAGTACTAGTCAGCCAATTGTATTTCACTTCCGAGTTGAATGCAATCTCTAAAAGACACAAGCAATATAGGCATTGGATTGCCTTTAATTTTATGATACATTGGTTCTAGAAAGAAGTCTACAAAAAATTTATAGTTCCTTCTATTATCACTCATCCTTATCTCAGGTGCCCATTCATATATTGGATTTTGGACCTGACTTTGAAGCTTGTTTGTCTGAAATATTGCATGATGCTTTATTAAAAGAAGTTTGAACAAGTAGGTTGTGAATCTAAATATCTTCTATGAACCTATTTTAATCATTAGTAATTGTTCTTGCATGCAATGAGCAATGTGCTCAATAAAATTATATTTTACTGGTTCTTTTTCACAATGAATATGAAAAATCATTTCAAGAATGCTGGGACCCACTTCTTTGTTACTATCCAATCCCAAACAAAATGCTAGCAAGGAAATACTATCCTGAACCCATTGTACAAAAATATCATAATCATAAGGAAGCTTATGATCTAGATCTAGACTAGAACTACTTGTTATTCCTCTGATATACTGATCTTTATGTAAATTGCATCTATTTTTTCTAATTCTCTGCCAGCTTTCCTAGGTCAATGTGCACGTTTGAATTTTGTGCTTCAAACCCTAGGCCCAAAAGACTAGCAAATTCAGTCTCGGTTATTGACAATTTCCTCATGAGTATTTTTATTGACAATTTCTTTTCTATTTTCATCATAATTTTTGGTGCAGACCATGACAATTTCTGGACAAGGAAATACTTGAGGTAATGCCATGCGTGTTGAACCAGCAACCCACACTGCAATTTTATTTGTCATTTCCTTTACCATGCTGTTAAATGAATAAAATTTTGAATCCTTCATTGGATCTTTCCACTTATTTTCAAGTGCAAATCTAATTTCCATGATTCTCTTATTTCCATGGATAACAAGATCATAAATATCATGGAATTCATCAGTGAAACTTGGTATTTTAACTAGTTTGTGGAAGTCTATTATCATTGTTTCCTATCTTTGCCTTTTACTTGTAAAATTGGGATTTGTTTTGCCCATCATAGTATTACTATTTACTACACAACTACGATTAAAATAATTCTACACAACTACAATTTATAGGGGTAATTCAAAATTAAACCCTTTTTCTAATTCTACAATCTAAACAGTAAACCATGAGATTTGAAAAATTTAAAAGGCGGGATGTAGGTGCTCAGGATTTTACCCATAATTTCAATTTGTGCAGACTATGAATGGGAAAAGAGCTGAGAGACTCTATTTCATTCCTCAATCCTCAACCTAGAAGCCGTAACCCCTTTCTGAATCTCAAATACTAGTTAGATATAGAACTAAAAAACTTAGATCAAAAACCTAAAGGGAAAAAATTCTACAATCGTGAGTACTAAGTCGTCAGTCATGACTCGTGTTAACTTTTATTGCTTCTTTATGAAGACAGATATCTGATGTCACTAAGACACATGTCACTTAATAATTTTAAATTACAACTTTAGCTAAAGACCCAAAATTGACCTTATTGCTTATTAGTTATTACATTTATTAAATGTTTAGTTTTACATTTTACTCCAATTTAGATTTTAATTATACTTAGTTGAGGGTTAATTCATGACACATGCCTTGTTTCTGGGGGATATTTGAAAAAAGAGGTGACCGTTCCCCAAATTGGCCCAAAATACACATTTGGTCATTGGTATACACTCATCCAATGGTCATTGGTAGTCAGTATCAGGTCTCGCGGGTCCCATTTACTTTTGGCTTGTCAGTACCTATTCATCTCTCATGTCATCATTGAATGACACTAATCGTGTGAGTGGACACGTGTCATGATTCTGGAACATGTTTGTAAAAATGGGGTTTCTTTTCCCTTTCGGCCTAAAATACACATTCAGCCATTGATCTATGCTCATCCAGTGCAAGGATAACTTTAAGAACCCCCCCTCCCAAAAAGTATAAAATTGTGGCGAATCACATTTTTTTTGGAGGGAAATGTTTTAATATTGATGGCAAACTGTGTTTCAAATTATGGATATTTGGTGGCAAATTTTCTAATAACGTATACCATTTTTATAAAAATATGGTGACAACAAATGATTTTAATAGGAAAATCATTAATTTAATTGGCAAATCAGACTTCCTTATACTGATAAATTATGGCAAAATTATTTTCCAAATATTGTAATTAATTTATTTGTCATGGAAAATGGTTTTCAAAAATACATATAAACTTGGCGATTTAATACAATAGTTGCATAGTTCGTATGGTGATTTAATAATTGGAAATAATTATTAAATTTTTATTCTCCTAAGTTTTCATTCTCAAAGAATGACACGTGTGATGTTTCCAGAGAGAGTTTTCGGTAGAGGAGTTATGTCAGCACATTTCTTCTGAAATGCACCTTCCACCATTCATCTCGCTTAATCCAATGGTTCTGATTTGATGTTGAAGTTGCATCGGGTCCCATCACTATGATGTCATAGAATCACATGTCTGTTGGATTACAACATATCAACGACCAAAGGTGAATTTTGGGCCTATTGTTGGTTTTCATAATCTTTACAACAATCTCTCAGCGGAATCATGACATGTGGTATGATTGATCGTACCAATAAGCCGACGATCAATCATACCACACGTCATGATTCCTCCGAGAGTTTGGCGTAAAGATTATGAAGACTAACAATAGGCCTGAAATTCAACTTTGGCCGTTGATATGTTGTAATCCAATGGACATGTGAGTCTGTGACCTCATTTTCTAACATAAAAAAAGAAGAATTTTTTTGGCAATCTTCGGTAATATTATATAGAAATATTAATTAATGGCAATGAGTAGATGACATCAATTAAAGTAATGTCAATTAATGGCTTCTTAGATGGAGCCTTTCAATTTCAATGATAGATATGTATTAATTAGCTTGATAGAATAATGCCTTAAAGTTAACACTTAAATGAAAATATCATGTCATCTAAGGACATTTTTTTCTGACCATTCGATGATCTTACATCAATGGTAAAGCTTCATTTCCTACCGCCATTTCCCAGCTAACATACTTTTCTTATTGTTTCTGCGGAGTGGGCATAGGTTTCAAATTTTTTTTATAATAAATAATTGTTATGTCCACTTGCGTGACGTGATCCTTTCAGCCTTTGTTATTCCCAAAATAGAAAATTTCTTATCATAAGTGTTGTTTCCAATTTCACCCACTGTTGCATTAAATATGAAAGATTTGGAGATTTTTGAAGGACACTTACCATTTAACTTATGAATTAATTAGATCTTTAGGGGAGAGAAACAATTCCAATTAGGGCTTATAAATAGATGATCTACGCTCCTTAATTTATGATTGTGAAAGCAGATTTGTGAAAATAGCCTGCGAGTGCTAGGTTCTCTTTGATTTTTTCATAAATTAGAATACTAATGTCAGTTTGATTTTCAATGGACACTCCATTTCATTTAAGATGCACTGCCTTGGAGGATCAGAAGGCCTATTTGGGCTTCATCAAAGACCAAATCCTAGCGTCTGTTGCTATGAAGTTGGGAGCCTTCACCAAGGAGGCTATACGGATGGTGCTGGGATGTGAATTTTTGGAGAGTGAAAATAGGTATAGAGTCAACACCGATATTTCATCTCAATTCTTGGAATCTCTGTTGGACCTGGGGGGGAAAAGGTAGATATTATTATGCTTCTGAGGAAATTTTTCAGAGAAGAGTACCTCGGCAACGATGTGAGTGTTGTCGTGTTTGCAGAAATTGGGTTTGGAATTCCTTGGGCAAATGATTTGCCTAGGATTCTACAACCAGGAGAAAATGTGCCCAGGAAACCATTTCTATTGAACCTTGATGTTGAGAAGCTCATGCGTCATTGGAAGTGGGCATAGATTGGGAGGGATTTCCTCTGAAAGTGGCACCTACGGGAGGAAACTGAGGACTATTGATGGCTAGAAGAATTCTTTAAGATTATCCTCTCTTCAAAGTTCCACATAGAAGGAAGGGAGCCTAAGCTAGATAGTCCCTAACTATGTCTCCCTTTGTCCTTGTTCGTGTGAAAAATATGAAAATGTTTTAAGAAATTCAAAGTGCTTTTCTTTTTTGTTTTGAATATAAGAATTGTTAATAGATATGACCTATGAGCGTCGTTGAATTGTAAATTTGTAATGAAATTTTGCCTAATGTAATATAAAAAATTTGCGTTGCACTTTTGTTTCATGTAATAATTAAATGTTTCGAAACTTTATCATTTAATGGTTATATTCATTGTTGTGTATTAAATTATTAATATTTTAAAATCGTAACAATTGTTGGATTACGAGAGATGAACAAATGAAGTTTATTTCAAAAGTACTATGGGTTTCAAAGACCTTTTCTAAAAAATCACTCTGGAAACATGACACATGTAATTAACATTTAATTTGTACGCATTTTTAATTTAATATTCATTTAAATCACTCTGGAAATGTAATACGTGAAACAATCTTCAATGATCCACCTATCTTAAAAGAAAATCTAACAATATTATGCTATTAATATTTTTAGTTGATTTACTCTATTATATGCTATCAATATTTTAAAATCGTAACAATCATTGGATTACGAGAGATGAACGGTTGAAGTTGTATTTCGGAAGTACTATGGGTTTCAAAGACCTTTTCAGAAAACTCGCTCTGAAACGTGACACATGTAATTAACATTTAATTTTTACACATTTTTAATTTAATATTCATTTAAATATTTTTGAAAACGTGACACGTGAGACATGTAATATTGATTTTAATTGCTACATTTAATTTTTAATGAAAGGTTTTTAACATTTCCTTTTTAAAAACCTATCGACTCATAGGCTCGTAGCAGCAGAGCTAAAAAGAACTGTTAAACTGTCACCAAATATTTTGAGATTGTAATTTGTTAGAGCCTTAGCCATTCTAACTTCTATCTATCCAAATTTCAAAATATAATTCTGGGTAAGAAATCTATCTTGATGCATCTCGATTTTGTAATGTCAAAAATTTTGTTTAACTTGATTTTGAAATTTTAATTCTTGCATGTACAGTTAGGGTTTTCTTAAATTGGGGTTTTCTTAATTAGTTAGTTATTATCTATGATTTTTTTAGTAAATATATGTGATTCTGTGTTTTTTCATTCTTCCAAAGAATAATGGGGATAGAGAAAACTCAAGGCCAAGGGCAAGCAGATGGGAAAAATTTAATAGACTACAAAAAACTAGTAGAAATCCCTAGGTTCACTGATGAGTATCACGATGTTTATGATCCTGCTATTAGCAGTCAAAGGAGAGTTATATCAATTAAACATACATTGTGCAGTAAGGAAAATGGGCCAAAGAGGTCTGAATTTATAAAATTTAATCCAGTGATAGGTGCAAAAATGAAAAAATTTGCTTCGTGGGATGTAGGTTTGGGTTGCATGCTGTTACACAAAGTTTTCCCTTGCTCATAAATTGTCTTGATTTGTGCAGAAAATTATGATGAAGAAAGAAAATAAATTGTGAATAAAAATAATTAGGAAGAAATTTAATCAATAACCCAGGAAGAATTTCTCAGTTTTCTAGACCTATGGTTTGACCGACAAAATTGTAATGTTCATATTGACCTCAGATTGCTTGCAGAAAAATATGAGATAGTCGTGCCAAACACAAAAGACTCATTTATAAAGGGTCTAATAGTTGCAGAGGAAAAGACTTCATTGGGTGAGAACCATAAGCCTCCTTATGATTTTAACATTTTTGTGCCATGAGTTCTGGATACTATATCCTCACTAGCATTTTTCCTAGGACTGGAAAACAATAGGGAAGTGGGTGCCGACATTCTTCAATTGATTTGGGATATCCATTGTGTCAATGAACTAGTAAGATATAATTTTGTTGGACACGTGGTTCACTTGATGCAAGAATAATTAGCATTGATTAAAATAGGTAATTCTAAGACATTTTGGTTCACAACCTACTTGTGTTATCTTCTGCTAGCCAAGCATGCTGCAAAATTAGTGGGCAATGACAAAAATCTTGAAATTAAGAGGGTGACATGACCAAAAGGTACTCCAATATATAACTGGACACCTCAGATAAGGATGTATGATAAAAGAAGGAATTATAGTAATTTTTTAGATTTCTTTTTGGCACCATTGTACGAAAAAATAAAAAGCACTCCAATGCCCAAATTGTTTTCTTCATGTAGGGATTGCATCCAACTTGGAAGCACAATTCAACTAGATGACTGGTACTTAATGGAAGAATACACTGTGCTAAGGTTTTATGGATCAGAACTACAACCCCACAAAATTCCAATGCATGTGACAGATAGGGTGTTTGTAGTAGAATATGTACTACAACTTGAGAGCACATATAAACTCTTCACTGGCCAGTCAAAGAAGAGAATATTCCCTTCCTTACCTTTCTTAATTGGAGGGTTAACACTTGAGAGAAAGGCATTCAAAGTGGCAAATATTTTTTTAGAAATTTCTCAATTTGACTTAGAGTGGTACTTGAAGTATGATCCACTCAACACCATTCAAACAATGCTTGTTTCTAATAAGAACTCTTCAAACTTATTTCAACTTGAAAGTAAACTATTGCTAGAGAAGTTGAAAAACAAGCATAGTTGGGATGATGTTACAAAAGAGGTGGAGAAATTTTCCGCTGAGGAAATAATTTCAGTTGAATAGTTGTCATCACTAATTATGACATCAATAAACCAAGGCACTGTACAACCTAGAATGTCCTACAATTTCTACGAAAAAGCTGCTCATCCATCAAACAAAAAAATACCAAATAAAATAGCAGAAGAATGTAATGATAGAAAATAGACTCCAATGAAAATAATGATTTTTGGAGTATGAGAAAGGATCTTGGTGAACCAAAGACCAGTGCAGATCTGGATGAAATAGACAAGGATATAGAGTTTAGAAAATTGTGGAATTTGGAGCATCCTACCATGGCATACGACAGTGATCCAGATAATGTGGATGATAATCCAATAATTGCATTTACTCCAAGTCATAGTGGAGTCAGCGAATACCAGAAACAAGTATATATCA
The DNA here is from genome assembly GCA_018584345.1 of Thuja plicata. Classification (NCBI taxonomy): domain Eukaryota; kingdom Viridiplantae; phylum Streptophyta; class Pinopsida; order Cupressales; family Cupressaceae; genus Thuja; species Thuja plicata. The sequence continues at coordinate 799,252 of MU226743.1, read as the reverse complement.
AAGGGGAAAACATTGTGAAAAAGGGTTATAAAGGTGGTGGTTTGGGTCCTACAAGAGAAGGTGTCTGGATTCCAATTGTCATAGAAAAACTGATCATGGTGTAGGCGTTGGGGATGGATTTGGAGTGGACCCATTAGATTCATCAGGAACCACTATGCCCAAAAGAACATCCATTGCCACAAGTGGGATTGGGGAATCTACTGCTACTGGGTCTAGTAGTGGAACTGGTGCCAGTGGGACTGGGAAACTTATACAACAAGTTCCCTCTCTAAAGAGGCTAGTAAAATCTACATAGAATCCCATAGAAGAAGATAGTGTGAAGAAGCAAAAGGTTTCCATGACCACGACATTGAGACTCGATCCTAAAGAACTGTTTGCACTTTCAAGTTTAGAAAAACCCTCTATAATTTTAAATCCTTAAATAGCATTAGTTAGATCAACAGGCATTGCAAGCTCTAGTTCACCTTTCAAATAGTCAAATCCTTCTGCAACACCAAATTTTTGTTTCAAAGATTTCTATGATAAATTTGTAGAAACAAAAACCAAGAATAAGGAAATAAAGAAGACATCGCAAAATGGTGCCCTTACTGCAGCTATAGAGGAACAACCTGCATCCAATAGGATTTTTCCAACATATGACCCAAACAGAGACATCATGGAGTTCATGGTTGTTATTCCACCAAAAGAAGATAGAAACCCACCAAAGAGTCAGATAGATCCGTCTGAATTTCAAGTTAGCACTCTCCAAATGGATTTTTCCAAAGTTAAAAATGTGCACAAAATCAATGTGTCAAAGTCTACAAACCAAGTGGTCTACAGTGCACTGCTAAAGCTAGAAAGAGAGAAAAGTAAGCTGGAAAAAACTATAGAAAATTTACAGGCAGACATTGCCAATGAAAAACAAAAGATGAAAGCTTCAAAGAATAGTTTAAAAGAATTATAGAAAAGATTAAAAAATTGACCTCTACATCAGAAAATACAGAGCAGGAACATGCAGAGGCAGTAGTGAAGGAACATGAGAAGGTAGAGCTAAAGGCATTGAGGGGAAAATTGGTAGAAATTAGTAAAAAACTAGAGGAAGAAAGAGTCACATCACAAAAGTTATTTAAAACTACAGAGAGTAATGCTACCTCAAACTGGGAATTACAAAAGCAATTGGAATCTCAGGCAGATAAAGCCAATCATTGGGAACATAGAGTAGTGGAAGAGGTAAATAATTGTGAAAAAATGGTAGAAGAACTAAAGAAATCCAATAATACAATTCAAACTTTAACAAATACTAGTAATAATTTAGTGAAGATTACTAAAGAAAACATTTGGGGCCAAATATTGAGGATGTCTCTTAGCTTGTGTGAGTAGTTTGAAATTCTTCAAAGTATGAGAGTATGTTATTTGAAGCTCCATAAGAACATTGAACAGAACATGGATGTTGTCAAGGAACAAAAGAAAGAAAAAGATATTATGCAAAAACTCTACAGTAAGAGTGATAGTTATCTATCAAATAAGGGAATTAGCACCCACCTTGATGTCTCAGTAAAGATATCAAGTATCATTCAAAAATGTGAGAAGCTATGTGAAGCACAAGAATTGGATGACAAAGCTAAGAAGAAGATCACAAAGATAGAACAAAGGAAAGCGAAATTGGAAAGTCTTGGTTTGCCAAAGGGATTTGACGCAAATAAGTTCATTGGAAGAGAAACTTACAAAAAAAGGTTGCAGGACAAAATAAATACTGATTTACGCTTTCTTCCTTTAGACATATCTCCTTATACATTCATGGATTTCATCAAACCAGTGAGAAATTTGAATGGAGATTTAAAGCAACAGTGCTGTCAAGTCACACTTCCAAATATGAATTGCTAACAAAGTTGCAGGAGTGTGACTATACTATGAACCAAATTGTTCTTCCATAAGAGGATGTTTGGACTGGCCTACAAAAATTGCTCTTAATTTTGAACTACTGTAAATTGTAATGTATTCCAAATTAATACAAAAAAATTTGTGCTATATCTAATTTTCATGTTTTCCAATTTAATGTACGTTGAGTTACTCCATTTTATTAAGTTATTCTTAGTTGATTTACACTATTATATGATATTGGAATACAAAATTTCATTCAAGAATTTCAAATATGAATGATCATTGATGATACGATACAAAATACACTAATGATACTCTTTGTTCTAAAATTTTAACGAGGACACATAATACATTCTTGCTTTTCCAAAATGAACATTGAATGATAGGATATAGTAGTTAATAAGCTCAAAAAATACCTATTGATTGCTACTGCTAATTTAGCAGAAATTTCCTAAATTTTCCAATTCATGTCTACGTCGTCATCATTATCTAATTTTGGCATTCTAGTTCCTTCATTGTTCTCTTCATTTTCATTTGTGTCTTCTTCACTCTGACCTCCGCTTCTATGAATCCCACTCCCATTGCCACCTGTAGTTGTCCCACTCAGAGTCAGAGATTGGTTAACAGTGTTTCTCAACCCTCTTCTTTTGCATCTTTTCTTCCATATTTCCATTTCTTTTTGATAAGGAAAAGTATTGACATCATATCTAGATGTGTAGACCCTCAAGCATGTTTCCAAATTCTTGTCTAGTTTGTATCTTAGCTTTGATTTTAGGAATCCCAAATCACTAAAAACTCTCTTAGCCTCCACCAAACCCAATATCATGGTTTGACATAGATCAGCAAGCTTGAAGAGCTCTGAAATTTCATCATGCAACATTGTGCTCTGTTTTAGTTCTGTCCAAAGCCTTGCTGCCGAGTCCTCTGCATGTGGGTTATGAATTAATTGATATTGATGCTTCATAGTCCTTGAAAAAGTGCTTGATTTCTGTCTAAGAAGACCTTCATCTAAAACTCCATTGATAGTCACTCAATTGAATTCTACAGATTTGAAAAATTTGTTTATCAAAGTCAACAGCCTATTACAATAATCTTCCTTAGATTTTAAGTGCCAATATTGAGGAAACACAATTTCCATGGCCTCAAGAAGTTGTTCATATGGGAATCAAGATCTTATTTCAGATGAAAATTTATAGGCTATTTCCCCTGCATTAACTTCTATAGACTCGATGATCTTGGTAAACTCTTCCCTTGTAACTCTTGTAGCTCACTTCTTTGGGGCACTATAGTACATTGGTATCTCAAATCCCCTTACAAAAACACATAAATATCCATTTTCAATGATCTTTAAATAATTATCAGGATTGTCCAAATCTATTAGTTTCCTCCAGTGATGAAATTTTTCATCGGATAAATTTGGGTCATTTCGTTAAATATTATTGAGGGCTTGGCATGACATTTTACACAAAGTAGCATATTCTACAATATACATGGCTCTTTGCTGGGATTTTTTCATAATGAACGTCATTTATTCTAGCATGGGAAGAAGAGATGCTAAAGTCAAAAGTTTCTCTATATTGCTTAACCTCCAAAGCAGGTTGCCACATCTTTGATTTTCTGCATTGTCACAATTTTCGTACATAAGTCCAATCAAAGATTGATATTTGGAAAAAACTTGATGTGCTGGTCCATCCAAAGAGATCCATCTGGTATCAACATCTTTTAGAAGCTTGTTTCAATTGGTAATTCCATTAGCAAAGTGCTGAAATTCCCTATAATGTTTGGGACTTTGAAAAAAATATGAGTACAACTCTCTTACTAAATCTTCAACCTTGTTTACTAAAGGAAACTTATTCACAAATCTAAAAGAAAGATTTATCCTGTGGGCCATACAGTGAATGCCAACAACATATTATAAACAAGAAGCCTACATCTTTGTGCAAAGACCAGTCCTTTGACCTTGCATTACTCAAGCTCCATCCACTCCAACACAAATCAACTTCTTCACTATTGTCAATTCATCCATAGCTCCATATTCAATTAAATGGCTCTTTACTAATTGAAATAAAGTTTTCGATGTCGCATTGTCCATCAATATTGCAATAGTTAGTAGATGTGGTTGGTGGACATTATTCTATATAGTATAAACATGCATGAATACCCACGATATATTATCTATTGCTGTAACTTTGTCTAAGGACAATGCAATAAAGGTTGATTTTTTTATTTTTCTTTGCACATTCTCTATTTCAACCTGGGCAATACAACTCGCCCATTCCCATCCACTATTTATTGAAAAATGAGTGATAGGATAGTTAGGAACTTTCAAAAAGTGTAGCAAACCACTCATTTCTGGATAGTCTATCATTGGACTCCCTCTGCTCAAAATATTGAAAAAACTACTTAATTGAACAACTTTTCCACGTTCTTCTACTTCACTTGCTTTTGCAAAAATAGCATTAATAGAACCTTGAATTTCACCAGGCTTCTTCTTAAATTTATGAAACAAATAATAATCCTCAGCATGCCTTTGATGTTGACATTTTTCCTTTGTTATATATCTTACCACTTTTATTTCCTTTCCATCTACAGCTGAGGTTTCGTAAACCTTACCAACATGTTTCTCTATGGTGTCTAGTTTAAGCTACAACCGCTTTTCTTTTTTATACTTCCAACTACAAATCACACATCTACATTCTACTAGCGCCTAACCTATAATTGGATTGTCCACAGGTTCAATGAATGGATACTTTTCTGCCCAATCAAATTTAAATCTCCTGGACATCTCCCATTGACAATCAGTTTTTTCTTTTGATTTTCCTCTCCCTTTAGTGTTACTGTTAATTGAACCATCATCATCACCGAAGTCGATCGATTCATCCTAGTACTGGTTGTTTACTTGAAATTCATCTTCAATGCCATCTTCATCATAGATATTAGGTTCCACAACTTCGTCACCAGATTTATTAGGTTGCCCAGTTTATTGAATAGACTCCTATGTAAGTTGATAACCTTGAAGTTGTATAGGTTCCTTTGATGATGTACCTTCCTCACTTTGACCAACACCATTGTGTCTACCCCCGCCAAAGTATGAAGATATTTTTTTGCATTTCGTTGGCCTCTCTTGGACATCTCCACCTTCAATAGTCCTCTTCCTATTTAAATTTGACTGTGACATCTCCAAAAAATTAAGGCTACAATAAAATTTTATTTGAATAAGATACTAAGGACTCATAGTTTTTCTGGTTCACTACCGATCGCAATTGTGAGCTCAAAATCAACTAAATTTTTGTACTCCTAAATCTCTTGAAACTATCCTTATATACAAATTCTTATTTCAAATTTTGATGAAGGGGATGACAATTGCATATGATAAAAACTAATATTTGGCGAACCCCGTGTAATTTCAAGTAATTGACTAGTCGAATAGGGCAGGAATTTTGGATACGGTTAATTATGATGCATGGCGGATTGGGTCCTAGTGCAAATAAAAATTTCACTTGGGACAATGGGCCTTTGGCGAATGGTGATCCTTGATAGATACCCCTTCCTTAATCCATAGTGTATAATAGTAAATATACATTAGATAAATGGGTGAACAACCCCACTACCGTAGTGAAATTACATGCAAATAGTGGCGAACAACCCAACCACTATATGTGTCTTTTATAAAATCTGGGTGAACCGGTCAACCAATATACTACACTATACACCTGACGGGACATATTCACCAATTGGTGAAGAATCACCACTAAAAAAATCCCTAATCCAATGGTCATTGGTAGTCACTATCAGGTATTGCAGGTCCCATTAATTTTTTCTTGTCAGTACTAGTAGTCAGCTAGTCACCTCACACATCATCATCGAATGACACCAACTGTGTGAGTGGACACATGTCATGTTTCTAGAATAGGTTTGGAAAAATGGGGTTTCTTTTCCCTTTCGACCTGAAATTCACCGTACATCGTTGATAAGTGCTCATCCAACGGTAGTTGGCAGTCACTGTCATTAAATTTAAATTAAATTAAATATTTAACAATTAATTATATTTTGAGTAATGTTTAACTCAGAATTTAACATTGAATTGAACTCAATTATTTCTATTTGTATTATAATCAAAATTACATTATCACACATCGATATGGCACATTGGCAAATTTGGCATATAATTTATCAATATAGACCACATACTTTTTATATTTAATTTGATGACATTGATATGAATTAATTACTAAACAATAATAAAACTATTAAAAATAGAAATACTAATTTTAGACTTTAGTTTTACTATAAAAATAATAACTGAATACTTTAAAGTTTTACAATTCCATAGTCTCACACATGAGATGACACATGGAAAATTTAAGGTATTAATGTTAAATAAATCACACATATACATTAAATATTTTTTTGGTTCATATCACACATTGATATTGATTATCTATTATCTCACACACTGATACATGTCTCATTTATGAAGGAAGATAGCAAAATATTGCCATTGTTCCCACATTCGGCCCAAAATACTCCTTGAACCTTTGATCTTTTCTCACAGGTGCTAAGAATTACATAAAAGGATAAAAAATATCCATTAAGTTGTTAACAGATGAAAAGAATTATAGAAAAGGATAAAACATTACAATAATTATGCATTTAAACAAAACTACACATGCAATTTATTATCATTCATTAAGAGTAAACTGGAAAGGTAAAAAAATGTTAATTGGTCGAAGTCGAAGAGCAAGTTTTTCATTAATTATTTCTAAATTTACATCACTAATATGCTATATAGACTATAGTCACGCCCCTGACCCCTACAAAATGGTGTGAATAGGAAGTAATACAGTTACAAAATTTATTGCCACAAGGGCACTAGTAGTGCTTGGTAACTTGGTTGATCATATAACAAAAAACAAAACAAAAACACAATGAATTTTGGAAACCCTCCATTTGAAGAACACTAAGGGTCTTCCTCTCCAACCCCATCCAAGAATCGTTTGGAGAGGATAATCTTCAAGACTTATTCAAGCCAGATGTAGGCCATCTCCACCTCATCGTTGAGGAGAAACCACTTCCACATGAAGTCACTCCCCAGCTGCGCCCACTTTCGATGATGTGTCCAGGGATTTTTTTAGTGGCGATTCTTCACCAATTGGACAATATGTCCCATCAGGCATATAAAAATTGGTGAAAAAATGCGTAGTATACTGGTTGACTGGTTTGCCCAGATTTTATAAAAGACACGTACAGTGGTCGGGTTGTTTGCAACTATTTGCATGTAATTTCACTACAGTAGTGGGGTTGTTCGCCCATTTATCTATTGTATATTTACTATTATTTGCAATGGATTAAGGAAGGGGTATTTATCAAGGACCACCATTTGCCAAAGGCCCATTGTCCATGGTGAAAGTTTTATTTGCACTAGGACCCAATTCACCATGTATCATAATTAACCGTGTCCCAAATTCCCGCCCTATTCACCTAGTGAATTACTTGAAATTACGTGGGGTTCACCAAATATTAGTTGTTATCATATGCAATTGTCGGCCCCTTCACCAAAATTTACAATAAGCATTTTTATATAAGGATAGTTTCAAGAGATTTAGGATTACAATATTTAGTTTATTCTGAGCTCACAATTGTGATCGGTAGGGAACCAGAAAGACTAAGAGTCCTTAGTATCTTATACAAGTAAGATTTTATTGTAGCCTTAATTTGTTGGAGATGTCACTGTCAAAGTTAAACATGAAGAGGACTATTGAAGGTGGAGATGTCCAAGAGAGGCCAATGAAATGCAGAAAAATATCTTCATACTTTGGTGGGGGAAGACACAATGGTGTTGGTGAAAGTGAGGAAGGTACATCATCAGAGGAACCTGTACAACTTCGAGGTTATCAACTTACATAGGAGTCTATTCAACAAACTGGGGAACCTAATAAATCTAGTGAAAAAGTTGCAAAACCTGATATCTCTGATGAAGATGACCTTGAAGATGAATTTCAAGTAAATAACCAGTACCAGGATGAATCGATCGACTTTGGTGATGATGATGGTTCAATTAACAGTAACACAAAAGGGAGAGGAAAATCAAAAGAAAAAAAATGATCGTCAATGGGAGATGTCCAAGAGATTTAAATTTGATTAGGCAGAAAAGTATCCATTCATTGAACCCGTGGACAATCCAATTGTAGATGAGCTGCCAGTAGAATGCAGATGCATGATTTGTAGTTGGAAGTATAAAAAGAAAAGTAGTTGCAGCTTAAACTAAACACCATAGAGAAACATGTTGGTAAGGTTTAGAAAACCTCAACTATAGATGGAAAGGAAATAAAAGTGGTAAGATATAAAACAAAGGAGCAATGTCAACATCAAAGGCATGTTAAGGAATATTATTTGTTTTAGAAATTTAAGATGAAGCCTGGTGAAGTTCAAGGTTCTATTAATGCTATTTTTGCAAAAGCAAGTGAAGTAGAAGAACACAGAAAATCTTTTCAATTAAGTAATGTTTTCCATATTTTGAGCAGAGGGCGTCCAATGACAGACTATCTAGAAATGAGTGGTTTGTTACACTTTTTGAAAGTTCCTAACTATCCTATCACTCATTGGTCAATAAACAGTCGATGGGAATGAGCAAGTTGTATTGCCCAAGTTGAAATAGAGGATATACAGAGAAAAATAAAAGAGTCCACCTTTATTGCATTGTGCTTAGAAAAAGTTACGGCAATATATAATATGTCATGGGTATGCATGTATGTTTATACTATACATAATAATGTGTGAAAACCACATCTAGTAACTATTGCAAAACTGAGGGACAATGCGACATCATAAACTTTATTTCAATTAGTAAAGAGCCATTTAATTGAATATGGAACTATGGATGAATTAACAATAGCGAAGAAGTTGATCTGTGTTGGAGCAGATGGAGCTTCAGTAATGCAAGGTCAAAGAAATGGTCTTTGCACAAAGATATAGGCTTCTTGTTCACCATACATTGTTGGCATTCACTATATGGCCCACATGATGAATCTTTCTTTTAGTGTTGTGAAGAAGTTTCCTTTAGTAAACAAGGTTGAAGATTTAGTAAGGGAGTTGTACTCATATTTTTGTCAAAGTCCCAAACATTTGAGGGAATTTCAACACTTTCCTGATGGAATTACCAATGGAAACAAGCTTCTAAAATATGTTGATACCAGATGGATCTCTTTGGATGGACCAACACATCAATTTTTTTCCAAATATCAATCTTTGATTGGAATTATGTATGAAAATCATGACAATGCAGAAAATCAGAGATGTGGCACCCTACTTCGGAGGTTAAGAAATATAGAGACACTTTTGACTTTAGCATCTCTTCTTCCCATGCTAGAAGAAATGATGTTCATTATGAAAAAATCCCAGCAAAGAGCCATGTATATTGCAGAATATACTACTTTGCGTAAAATGTCATGCCAAGCCCTTGATAATGTTTATCGAAATGACCCAAATTTATCCAATGAAAATTTTCATCACTGGAGGAAACTAATATATTTGGACAATCCTGATAATTATTTAAAGATCATTGAAAATGGAGATTTATGTGTTTGTGTAAGGGGATTTCAGATACCAATGTACTATAGTACCCCAAAGAAGTGAGCTACAAGAGTTATAAGGGAAGAGTTTACCAAGATCATTGAGTCTATAAAAACTAATGCAACGGACATAGCCTATAAAGTTTCCTCTGAAATAAGATCCCGATTCACTATGAACAACTGCTTGAGGCCATGGCAATTGTGTTTCCTCAATATTGGCACTTAAACTCTTAGGAAGATTATCGTAATAGGTTGTTGACTTTGATAAAAGAATTTTGCAAATCTGTATAATTCAATGGAATTTTAGATGAAGGTCTTCTTAGATAGAAATTAGGCACTTTTGCAAGTACTATGAAGCATCAATATCAATTAATGCATAACCAACATGCAGAGGGATTGGAAACAAGGCTTTGGACAGAACTAAAACATAACACAATGTTGCGTGATGAAATTTCAGAGTTCTTCAAGCTTGTTGATCTATGTCAAACCATGATATTGGGTTCGATGGAGGATGAGATATTTTTTCAGTGCTTTGGGCTTCCTAAAATAAAAGCTAAGAAACAAACTAGACAATAATTTGGAAACATTCTTGAGGGTCTACACATCTAGATATGATGTCAATACTTTTCCTTATAAAAAAGAAATGGAAATCTGGAAGAAAAGATGAAAAAGAAGAGGGTTGGGAAACACCATTAACCAATCTCTGACTCTGAGTGGGACAACTACGGGTGGCGATGGGAGTGGGATTCATAGAAGAAGAGGTTAGAGTGAAGAAGACACAAATGAAAATGAAGAGAGTAATGAAGGAACTGGAATACCAAAATTAGATGATGATGATGATGACGACGACGCAGACATGAATTGGAAAATTTAGGAAATTTTTGCTAAATTAGCAGTAGCAATCAATAGGTATTTTTGAACTTATTAACTACTATATCCTATCATTCAATTTTAATTTTAGGAAATAAATAATGTATTATGTTTCATCATTAAAATTTGAGAACAAAGAGTATCATTTCTGTAGTTTGTATTGTATCATCAATGATCATTCATATTTGAGTTTGAAAATTGAAATTCCTGAATGAAATTTTGTATTCCAATAGCATATAACAGAGTATCACAACTAAGAATGACTGAATAAAATAGAGTAACTCAACGTACATTAAATTGGAAAACATGAAAATTAGATATAGCACAAATTGTTTTGTATTTATTTGCAAAACATTATAATTTACAGTAGTTCAAAATTCAGAGCAATCTTTGTAGGCTAGTCCAAACATCCTCTGATGGAAGAAGAATTTCATTTATAGTATAGTCACACTCCTGCAACTTTGTTAGAAATTGATATTTGGAAGTGTGACTTGACAACACTATTGCTTTTAAAACTCCATTCAAAGTTCTCACTGGTATGATGAAATCCATGAATGTATCAGGAGATATGTCTCTAGGAAGAAAGCGTAAATTAGTATTTATTTTGTCCTACAATCTTTTTTTGTAAGTTTCTCTTTCAATGGACTTATTTGCGTCAAATCCCTTAGGAAAACCAAGACTTTCCAGTTTCACTTTCCTTTGTTCCATCTTTGTGATCTTCTTCTTAGCTTTGTCATCCAATTCCTGTGCTTCCCGTAGGTTCTCACATTTTTGAATGATACTTGATACCTTTACCGAGGCATCAAGGAGGGTGCTAATTCCCTTGTTTGATAGATAACTATCACTCTTATTGTAGAGTTGTTGCATAATATCTTTTTCTTTCTTTTCTTCCTTGACAACATCCATGTTCTTTTCAATATTCTTATGGATCTTCAAATAACACACTCTCATACTTTGAAGCATTTCAAACCACTCACACAAGCTAAGAGACATCCCCAATATTTGGCCCCAAATGTGTTCTTTAGTAATATTCACTAAATTATTACTTGAATTTTGTTAAAGTTTGAATTGTATTATTGGATTTGTTTAGTTCTTCTACCATTTTTTCACAAGTATTTATCTCTTCCATAGCTTTGTGTTCTGAATGATTGGATTTATCCACTTGAGAGTCCAATTTATTTTGCAATTCCCAATTGGAGGCAACATTACTCTCCGTGGTTTTAAATAACTTTTGTGATGTGACTCTTTCTTCCTCTAGTTTTTTACTAATTTATGACAATTTTCCCCTCAGTGCCTTTAGCTGTGCCTTCTCTTGTTCCTTCACTACTGCCTTCACATGTTCCTGCTCTGTATTTGTTGATGTAGAGGTTAATTTTTTAATCTTTTTCTATAATTTTTTCAAACTGTTCTCTGAAGCTTTCCTCTTTTCCTTTTCATTGGAAATGTCTGCCTGTAAATTTTCTATATTTTTCTCAAGATTAATTTTCTCTCTTTCTAGATTTAGTAGTGCACTGTAGACCACTTGGTTTGTAGACTTTGACATATTGATTTTGTCCACATTTTTAACTTTGGAAAAATCCATTTGGAGAGTGCTAACTTGAAATTCAGATGGATCTATCTGACTCTCCGGTGGGTTTCCATCTTCTTTTGGTGGAATAAAAGCCATTAAGTCCATCATGTCTCTGTTTGGGTCATATGTTGGAAAAATCTTGTTGGATGCAGGTTGTTCCTCTACAACTATAGTAAGGGCACCATTCTGCAATGTATTATTTATTTCCTTATTCTTGGTTGTTGTTTTTGAAAATTTATCATAGAAATATTTGAAATGAAAATATGGTGTTGCAGAAGGATTTGAATGTTTGAAAGGTGAACCAGAGCTTGCAATGCCTGTTGATCTAACTAATTTTGTTTGAGGATTTAAACTTATAGAGGTTTTTGCTAAACTTGAAAGTGCAAATAGTTCTTTAGGATCAAGTCTCAATGTTGTGGTTGTGGAAACCTTTTTCTTCTTGCCACTATCTTCTTCTATGGGATTCTATGTAGATCTTACTGGCTTGTTTAGAGAGGTAACTTGTTGTATAAGTTGCCCAGTCCCACTGGCACCAGTACCACTACCAGACCCAGTAGCACTAGATTCCCCAATCCTACCCGTGGCAATGGATGTTCTTGTGGGCATAGCGATTCTTGATGAATCTAATGGGTCCACTCCAAATCCAACCCCAATGCCTGCACCATGATCTATATTTTTTGTGACAATTGGAATCCAGATGACCATCTTTATAACCCTTTTTGTCCACAATGGTTTCCCCTTTTCTATATATTTGTTTCAGGTATTCGCTAACTCCACTATGACTTGGAGTAAATGCAATTGTTGGATTATCATCCACATTGTCTGGATCACTGTCGTATGCTATGGTAGGATGCTCCAAATTCCACAATTTGCTAAAATCTATATCCTCATGTATTTCATCCAGATTTGCACTGGTCTTTGGCTCACCAAGATCCTTTCTCATACTCCAAAAATCATTCATTTTTGTTGGAGTCCATTTTCTATCATTACATTCTTCTGCTATTTTCTTTGGTATTTTTTTGTTTGATGGATGAGAAATTTTTTTGTAGAAATTGTAGGACATTATAGGCTGTACAATGCCCTAGTTTATTGATTTCATAATTAGTGATGACAACTGTTCAAGTGAAATTATTTTCTCAGCGGAAACTTTCTCCATCTCTTTTGTAACGTCATCCTAGCTATGCTTGTTTTTCAACTTCTCTAGCAATGGTTTACTTTCATGTTGAAATAAGTTTGTAGAGTTCTTATTTGCAACAAGAATTGTTTGAATGACATTGAGTGGATCATACTTCTACTACCACTCTAAATCAAATTGAAAAATTTCTTATTTTTTTTTCCACTTTGAATGCCTTTCACTCAAGTGTTAACCCTCCAATTGAGAAAGGTAAGGAAGTGAATATACTCTTCTTTGACTAGCTAGCAAAGACTCTATCTATGCTCTCAAGTTGTAGTAAATATTCTACTGCAAACACCCTGTCTGTCACATGCATTGGAAGTTTGTGGGGTTGTAGTTCTGATCCGTAAAACCTTAGCACAATGTATTCTTCCATTAAGTACCAATCAACCAATTTAATTATGCTTTCAAGTTGGATGCAATCCCTACATGAAGTAGACAATCTGGGCATTGGAGTGCTTGTTATTTTTTTGTACAATGGTACCAAAAATAAATCTAAAAAATTACTTTAATTCCTTCTTTTATCATACATCCTTATCTGAGGTGTCTAGTTATATATTGGAGTACCTATTGGAGTACCTTTTGGTCCTGTCCCTCTCTGAATTTCAAGCTTGTTGCCATTGCTCATTAATATTGCAGCATGCTTGGCTAGCAGAAGATAACACAAGTAGGTTGTAAACCTAAATGTCTTAGAATTGCCTATTTTAATCAATGATAATTTTTCTTGAATTGATTGAAACACGTGTCTAATAAAATTATATCTTACTAGTTCATTGACACAATGGATATCCCAAATCAATTAAAGAATGCTGGCACCCACTTCCCTATTGTTTTCCATTCCCAAGAAAAATGCTAGCAAGGATATAGTATCCTAAACCCATGGCACAAAAATGTTAAAATCATAAGGAGGTTTATGGTTCTCACCCAATGAAGTCTTTTCCTCTGCAACTATTAGACCCGTTATAAATGAATATTTTGCGTTTGGTCTGACTGCCTCATATTTATCTATGAACAATCCAAGGTCAATATAGACATTACAATTTTGTCCGTCAAACCCTAGGTCTAGAAAACTGATAAATTCTTCCTGGGTTATTGATAAAATTTATTCCTGATTATTTTTAGTCACAATTGCTTTTCTTTCTTCATCATAATTTTTTGCACAAATCAAAACAATTTCTGGGCAAGGAAAACTTAGGGTAACAGCATGCAACCCAAACCTACATCCCACGAAGCAACTTTATTAATTTTTGCACCTATCACTGGATTAAAGTTTATAAATTCAGACCTCTTTGGCCCAGTTGCCTTATTGCACAATGTATGTTTAATTGATATAACTCTCCTTTGACTATCGATAGAAGGATTATAAACATCGTGATACTCATTAGTGAAACCAGGGATTTCTACTAGTTTTCTGTAGTCTATTAAATTTTTCCCATCTACTTTCCATTGGCCTTGAGTTTTCGCTTTCCCCATTATTCTTCGGAAGAATGAAAAAACATAGAATCACAGATATTTACTAATAAAATCACATATAATAACTAACTAATTAAGAAAACCCTAACTGTACATGCAAGAATTAAAATTTCAAAATCAAGTTAAACAAAATTTTTGACATTAAAAAATTGGGATGCATTAGGCTAGATTTCCTTCCCAAAATTATATTTTGAAATATGGATAGATAGAATTTAGAATGGCTAAGGATCTCACAAATTATAGCCTCAAAATCTTCGGTGACGGTTTAACAATTCTTTTTAGCCCTGCTGCTACAAGCCTACGAGTCGATAGGTTTTTAAAAAGGAAATGTTAAAAAACTTTCGTTAAATCTTAAATGTAACAAATTAAATAAATATTACACATCTCATGTGTCACATTTTAAGAATGATTTAAATGAATATTAAATTAAAACACGTACAAATTAAATGTTAATTACATGTGTCTCATTTCCAGAGTGAGTTTTCAGAAAAGCTCTTTGAAACCCATAGTACTTCCGAAATATAGCTTCAATCGTTCATCTCTCGTAATCCAATGATTGTTATGATTTAAAAATATTAATATCATATAATAGAGTAAATCAACTAAAAATATTAATAGAATAAGATTGTTAGATTTTCTTTTAAGATAGGTGGATCATTGAAGATTGTTTCATGTGTCATATTTCTGGAGTGATTTAAATGAATATTAAATTAAAAATGTGTACAAATTAAATGTTAATTACACGTGTCACATTTATAGAGTGAGTTTTTAGAAAAGATATATGAAACCCATAGTACTTCTGAAATAAACTTCAACCATTTATCTCTCGTAATCCAACGATTGTTACGATTTTAAAATATTAATAATTTAATACACACTAATGAATATAACCATTAAATGATAAAGTTTGGAAACATTTAATTATTACATGAAACAAAAGTGCAACACAAATTTTTTATATTACATTAGGCAAAATTTCATTACAAATTTACAATTCAACGATGCCCATAGGCCATATCTATTAACGATTCTTATAATCAAAACAAAAAAGAAAAGCACTTCAAATTTCTTAAAAGATTTTCATATTTTTCAAAGGGACAAGGACAGAGGGAGACATAGCCAGGGACTATCTGGCTCAGGCTCCCTTCCTTCTATGTGGAACTTTGAAGAGAGGATAATCTCATAGAATTCTTCTAGCCATCGATAGTCCTTGGTTTCCTCCAGTAAGTGCCACTTTCAGAGGAAATCCCTGCCAATATTTTCCCACTTCCAATGACGCGTGAGCTGCTCAACATCAAGGTTTAGTAGAAATGGTTTCCTGGGCACATTTTCTCCTGGTTGTAGAATCCTAGGAAAATCATTTTCCCAAGGAATTCCAAACCCAACTTTTGCAAACACGACAACACTCACATCGTCGCTGAGGTACTCTTCTCTGAAAAAATTTCCTCAAAATCATGAGAATATCCACCTTTTCCCCTCCAGGTCCAACATAGATGCCAAGAACTGAGACAAATGTCAATGTTAACTCTATACCTATTTTCACTCTCCAAAAAGTCACGTCCTAGCACCATCCCTATAGCCTCCTTGGTGAAGGCTCCCAACTCTGTAGAAATAGACACCAGGCTTGGGTCTATGACCAGGCCCAAAAAGGCCTTCTAATCTCCAAGGCAGTGTATCTTAAATGAATTGGAGCATCCATTGAAAATCAAACTGATATTAGTATTCTAATTTATGACAAAAATCAAAGAGAACTTAGCACTCACATACTATTTTCACAATTCTGCTTTCATAATCGTAAATTAACGAGCATAGCTCATCTATTTATAAGCCTTGATTGGAATTGTTTCTCTCCCCTAAAGATCTAATTAATTCATAAGTTAAATGGTAACTTCCCTTAAAAAATCTCCAAATCTTTCATATTTAATGCAACAGTGGGTGAAATTGGAAACAACACTTATGATTTAAGACATTTTCTATTTTGGGAATAATGAAGGCCGAAAGGATTGCGTCACGCAGGTGGACATAACAATTATTTATTATAAAAAAACTTGAAACCTATGCCCAGTTTGCAGAAACAATAAGAAAAGTATGTTAGCTACTTGGCGACATGAAATGAAGCTTTACCGGTGATGTAAGATCATCAAACGGTCAGAAAACAATGTCCTTAGATGACATGATGTTTTCATTTAAGCGTTAACTTTAAGGCATTATTCTATCAAGATAATTAATACATATCTGTCATTGAAAATTGAAAGGCTCGATCTAAGAAACCATTAATTGACATTACTTTAATTGATGTCATCTACTCATCACCATTAATTAATATTTCTATCTAATATTACTAAAGATTGCCAAAATAATTCTACTTTTTTGATGTCAGAAAATGAGATCACAGACTCACATGTCCATTGGATTACAACATATCAATGGAAAAAGGTGAATTTCGGGCCTATTGTTGGTCTTCATAAATTTTACGCCAAACTCTTGGCAGAATCATGACACATGGTATGATTGATCGTGGGCTTATTGGTATGATCAATCATACCATGTATCATGATTCCGTAGAGAGTTTGCTATAAAGATTATGAAGACCAACAATAGGCCCAGAATTCACCTTTGGCCATTGATATGTTGTAATCCAATGGACATGTGATTCTGTGATGTCATAGTGATAGGACCCAATGCAACTTCAACATCAAATTAGAACCATTAGATTAAGAGAGATGAACAGTGGAAGGTGCATTTTGGAAGAAATATGGTAACATAACTCCTTTACTGAAAACTCTCTTCAGAATCATCACACGTGTCATTCTTTGAGAATGAAAACTTAGGAGAATGAAAATTTTATAATTATTTCAAATTATTAAATCACCATACCAACTATACAACTATTGTATTAAATTTCCAAGTTTATATGTAATTTTGAAAAACATTTGCCATGACAAATAAATTAATTACAATATTTGGAAAATAATTTTGCCATAATTTATTAGTATAAGGAAATCCGATTTGCCAATTAAATTAATAATTTTCCTATTCAAATCATTTTTTGTCACTATATTTTTATAAACATGGTATACATTATTAAAACATTCACCACCAAATATCCATAATTTGAAACACAATTTGCCATCAATATTAAAAAATTTCCCTCCAAAAAAAATGTGATTCGCCACAATTTTATACTTTTCGGGAAGGGGGGGGGGTTTATTAAAGTTATCCCTGGATGCATCAACTCTCTTTCATTAGTGTTCAATAGGAAGGGTTTCCTTTCCACATTGTTTCCTCGCAGGATAAGCTTTTCTATTTCATCAGCCTAGGGGATCCCCAATCCCGATTGTACGAATACAACAACTAGGAAGTCGTCCACCAAAAATTATTCCTTGAAAACCTTCTGTAGGAGCATAAGAATTTCTACCTTCTCTCCTATGAGGTCGAGAAGAGACACTAGTAAGTGAGATGTAATGTTTGTTCTAACATGGTATCTCTTTTTGTTGCGAAGGAAATAATGGCCGAGCACCATCAATACAACATTATTTATGAAAGTGCCCACTTCCTTGCAAATGGAAATGAGAACTTCATCTGGTATCATGCCCAAAAATGGCTTCTTCTCATTAGTGTTTGTGGTTCTCAACCTAATTGGTGTGTCCATCTCTACTTGCAGAGCCTGGAAATGCTCAAATAAAAAGTTGAAAACCTAAACCTTCAAACTACACACAGACATTTGTAATTCTACAGATCTAAAAACTTAAAACTAGAGGCTGAAAGGAAAAAACACATTAAAATTAATGAAAAAGAAAGTAAGAACGTCTATAAATATCCCTTGTCCATATCTTTCGTATCTTTAGGTAAATCATTCCCATTAATGCACAAGTGTGGGAAATTACTAATATAGTGACCATACTAATAAATTATAACTATAGTTTGTACTAGTGCAAATTTGGAAACCCTGCCTGATGAGTGCCAGTGGATTATCGTAGTACAAGACATTCTTTTCTTGCAAGTTACTGTGCTAGACTTTCCACATGTCTCCATTCCTAAGACTTCCTCCAAAAATTTGTTTCTTTGAAGAAACTAGGCCTAAGATAAAACCTCATCCATTGATCTACAATTAATAAACGGTCTCGATTAATACAAATACACTCTACAATTATAAAATAATAGATCTAAGGCATGTTTTGACCGTATCCATACCATGTGTAGTGATGAAAGACAACTTGGCAAGTAAAAAGGCAATATTAACTCAACGGGACATTGCAATTATTAGATGTTTAATGAATTGCCATTTGGCATCGGCCCAGACAACACACTTGACTCTTGACATTCACCAAAAAATACAAATTTTTCCATTGTCCTTAATATTTAATGTAAATATTTCCTATAAATACATTATGCGTGAGAGATTTAAATCCATTGTCCTTAATCTTTCATATCTCTATGTAAATCTTTCCCATAAATGCATGCGTGTCAGAATTAGAAGTTGGTAATTTGGTAATATCGTTACGGTGCAAGTTTTAAGGCTTGATACGTGTCATCATTCCAGTGGCTTCTTGGAGAACTATGTTTCTTCAAGAAATTGGGGCTGAAATTAAACTTTAGCCATTGATCTAGGATCATCAAATGGTCTCAAATAATACATTTAACATTATAAAATGATAGATGTTAGGTTATTCCATATGACGAGTCCCATCCTTAGAAAATCGCCAATAAAAAATTTATTTTTTCCATAATTAATGAAAGATTAGCCAATAAAATAAATGATTTTTCAAACAGAAGATAAAATTTTCCAGTACAATTTATATTTTCCTTGAAAAGAAAATCATTCTCCTCATATATTATAATTTTTTTACTTCAAAAGAAAAAAATTCACCTCATATAGTATATATTTTCCCCCACATTAATGTATTATTCGCCAGGATTTTATGGAATTTTCATTCGGCAAGGAAAAAATTGCCAATACAACTATTTTATTTTTCCAATTTGGAAAAAAAATTGCCTTCACCAAGAAATTTTTTTCCATAAAATAATGTAGGATTCACTAGGATTTTACACTTTTTCCTAGGAGGGGGTTTCTTAAAGTTATCCCTACTATGTGTTAGATTATAAAAAATGAAATGGAAGAAAAATTATACATAATCCAGGTAGAGAAAGAAGATGTGTGGATATGTAAGCCATCTCAAAATTCTAAAACTTACTCAACATGGATTTTAATTTTCTCACTGAGTTAGATTCTATAAAAAGGAAAGTGTTTTTTGGGTTCTTGGAAATAGAATCTTAATTTTTGAGATGCACCCTAGGCTGGATAAATCTTTACCTAATAAGACTTCAAGTCCATAATTTATACTCTAGTTAATTGACAAAATTGAGACATAATCTAGCTCTACATCCCATTCAAACATACCACATGGATTTGGTGGCATCCAAAATCAACTCTTTTATAAGCTCAAATATGAGGCCATTCAATTACTTAAATTTTGTAAGTACAAATTGGGGTTCCAACATTACAAGAATAACCAAAAACTCTCACCTTCCAAGGGTTATGTATTAACTCATAATTGATTCTGAGGAATCAATTGATGACAATTACTCCAAAAAAATATTAATTTACCAAGTTTAAAACATAAGCTTCTAAATGTTACTCCAAATCCAAGCTATATATATATATATATATATATATATATATATATATATATATATATATATATATATATTGAAGGCATTAATTTTTATTTTAGTATATCCAAAGGGAAAATAGTTCTTTGAACTGTCGGTAACACTACACCGAAAGACAGGTTTCAGTTCAGACTGAAAGTGCTAAGTATAGAGAAACTTGACGACACACTTTTACAGTGCAAACCAAAAATGCTGAAGAGGAAACCAACAAAGGAACCCAATGAGAAAAATAAATTGTAAACTGAAAGAGAAGACAAGAGAGGAACCCGATAGAGAAAGGGAGCTCAACGAACAGTTCACAAAAGGAACACCGAAAGACTTTCAGAGCAACTCGAGCATCAGACACTAAAAGTTAGTTATATCCTGAGACAAGTGGATCTGACTTCCACGTCAAATAAAATAGTTATGTTTTATATTTAGAGTTTTGATTTTATTTAAAACCATTTATTGAGGGACAAGAAAGATAATTGTAATTGTTTTAATCAGTCTAACTAATTGAAAACATGTAGACTAGGAGATCAAGGTCAAGTTGTAAAGCTTCGATCATAGAGTTATATTTGTAATACGTGAAACTTAATTAGGTCAATCTATTGTATAAATAGATGTGTAATCATTCTTTTGATACATGAGGAGAGGATGATAGTATCCAAGAAGCACATCTATGGATTAGGCTAAGAGTTTCAAGAAGCATAACAACAAAAGATGAATTTGGTTATCAAGAACCAAGAATCAAGGCTATTGAGCAACAGAGGTATTGATCAATCACATTAGGTGATATTTTGTACATGTGATTTCAATGGATCTGTAATCAGAAATTGAATATTGCTTACACTTAGGTCAATGAGTATTTTTGTCTACATTCTAACAAGTGTAGAAAATAGAAGAAATCCTTTCAAGAAAAGTGTATTTAAAAATCCTTTGTAAATCTCTTAACCAAGTGCACACTAAACAATGTTGCTAAAGCTCTTAATAGAGTAGACCTTAACCAGTCTCCACATAATACTCGTAACATGGTAGATCATTAGAAGTGATAAAAAATGTAAGCCTTAACCAGCCCCTTCCAATCTGTAGATAGTGAAGTTTTTGTGGGTGCCATCCCCACCATAGTTTTTACCTTCTAATAGGGGTTTTCTACGTTACCATATCTTGTGTTATGTGTCAATAAATTTCATGAATTCTTCTATGAATTTTTACATGTTTATTAAGCTTATGAGTTGATATAACTTACACAAAGTTAGGATAGAACAAATGGTTGGTAATACAATAGATTACTAAATGGATTAAGGTTAAAAGAGATAAAATTTTTAGAGGTACTGATTCACCCCTCCCCTCTCAATACATACTTCCCATTATTTGCAACAATTGGTATTAGAGATAGATCTCTTATTTGGAAAATCTTAAAGACTTAAGAGAAAAGATCATACAATGGAGAAGTACAAGCTTGACAAGAGTATTGAGAATAAAAAATTAGAGATACAAATCTTCTATGAACAATATAAAGAAGATAGAATCAAGATGAGACAGTTTGTGGATGAAAGAAATATTATGGAATCTCGCTGCAATGAAACAAACTATCATGAAGAAGAGATACCTAATCTATTTGATTCTTTAGGATATACAACTAGCAAAGCATCAGATACATCTAAAGAAATCATCACAAGTATGAATGAAATAAATCAACATCTGGTTGGACAAGTAAAATCTCTCCAAATTGGTCAAGAGACACAAATGGTAAGAATGATTGATGTCATGAACAATGCTAGACAAACTGAGCAAGAAAGAACAATAGCTATTGATGACAAGAGGAAGATTAATGAAAATTTACAAGAGAAAGAGTCAGAAATATAAAGACTTACAAAACATCATCATGAGATCACAAATTAGATTATTCTTATGAGTCAAGAGGCAAATAGAATGAATACATAACTCATTGAAAGAATAGAAGTTATCAGTGAGCTAAGAGAAGAAAATGAAAAGCTGAAACATGAAGTGAGAATTTAGCAACAACATAATGACATGATCAAGAGAGCTTAAGAAAGAACCAAAAGGATGGATGATTTTCTAGATGGTCAAAGAAGAGTCAACAATAATACCTGACTAGGGTATACCAAAAATAAAGAATCACCAAACCAAGCTGATCCAAAGAATGTCTATGCAAATCCAAGACCAAGAAGGCAGTCATGGAATCACTTTGGAAAACCAGACCACACATCAAATGTTTGTAGGAGAAAAATGAAAGGTATTCCTAACTCCACACCTTCATTCATAGGAATTTTTAATAAATGTAACAATAAAGGACATAAAGCATATGAATGTAAATCTGAGGTGAAATAACCAAAGAAGGAAACCTACATGGAAAAATATTGTCCTACATGAAAAATGCATGGACACACATCTATTGAGTGTAGGAAGAAGAAAAAGAAAGCATGGAATCCTAAAGATCAAGAAACTACTCATCAACTGAAAAGATTTGATAAATCATATGTTCGAGATTACAACACTTGGGAAAATTGCACAGCATGTGGAAGATTTGGTCACATAGCTGCAAACTGTAGAAGACAATGGATGAGAAAGTATAGGAGCTGGACTAACCCTGGAATGGCATGTCTACACTATCATAAAGTTTTTCATCTAAAGAAGGACTGCAGAGACCGAGTGATAGAGACCAGCACCTTTGCCAATGGAAACACCATTGAAGACTTCAGGAAGATGAGAAACAAAATGTGGAGGAAAGATAAAAACACTGATGAAGCTAGACCAAGAAATGAAAATGGTGACACCTTATCCAATGGATCTTGTGACAACACCACCCCCACCTAAGTAGAGAAAGTAAGTATGGAACTACATTATACCAAGTTATATTCTACATCAGCTCCATTATACATTGATGAAATGACAAACTAGCATGATTAAAGATGCACTATGGTATTACTTGTTACAATTCTATGAATTTAATCTCATCGGTTAATGCATACCAAAAAGCTTTAGTATATATAGAAAGATAAGTTGTTAATACTTACTGAGAATCGTCAGTTAACATTTAAAAGCTAAGTTGCTAGTGCAAATCGAGATCCGTCGGTAATCATGTAAAAAGACAATGTTGTCTTCGTATTACATCGAGATCCATCGGTAAATAGTCAAATGAGTTGACACCTATCCCAAGAATCATGTTCTCACTGAGAATGAAATGTGTGTGCTACCCGATTACTCCATCTTCAAACACCGAGAAGTGGGTGAGCATTTATGACATGAATTAGGGAAAAAGTCTATAAGTAGTTGACATAAGAGCTCATTATTCACAATACAATTTGAGTGAAGAAGTAGAGAAAAACCAGAGCACAAAGAAAATAG
The DNA here is from genome assembly GCA_018584345.1 of Thuja plicata. NCBI lineage: Eukaryota > Viridiplantae > Streptophyta > Pinopsida > Cupressales > Cupressaceae > Thuja > Thuja plicata. The sequence continues at coordinate 775,710 of MU226743.1, read as the reverse complement.
ATTGCAGAGTGACTCTAACCCTATTCACAACACTCAAAAATATTCCCAGAAGTCATAGTAGGTTGAAGTAGCAAAAATCACCGAGAACTTTGTTTTCATTTACACAAAAAAGCCCTAAATTCTAAAACGATGGCATCAACTTCAAGAACCTCCAAGATCAAGAATGCAAAGAATGTAAAGGTGATTCTAATCAAGAACACCACATGTGAAGAACCTCATTACAAGATATGTCCCGAGGTTGCTTCACAACCAGAAAACACTGATGCATTCTAAAGTATACCAGCTAGGGTTTTACTTGTTGAAGATGTCAGAGCATATATTCACTGCAAGATTGTAAAAATAAGAGACCTAGAAGTTGAGAAAGATTTCAAAAATATTTGCAACAATGATGGAACTATTAAAGAAGAACATAAGCACATTGAAGTGAAAGGGCTCACACATGCCCTACTATTTCTTGAAGGAATTCAAGACCGAATGGATTCGGTTAGTAATAAGTAGAATACATGACCGAAAGATATGGATGGATGAGACAAAACTGATAACCATGGATTCTATACATGTCTTTACTGATTATCCCATAATCGATAAAGTAAAGGCACTAAAGCACCTGCCTAAAGATGACATTAAAAATAACACAAGAGAAGCATGGGATGGAAGAGGATTAAAGGTATCCACCATCAATGATGTTGAAATGAAATTTGGAGCACGTGTCTTAGGATACAAGTTCTTTTAGGCTAGTATGATGAACATTATTGCATCCAGAGTAGTGGATACAACATACAAAATTGTCAAGAAGGGACTGCAATTGGATTTGTAGGAACTTCTGCCAAGGTAATTAGATGAGAACATGAAGACTATAAGGACTACAAAGTCTAAATCATGTAAGTTTGGTTCACTCATCATGTGCATATTTTCTATTTTCAAGAATCCTTCCCATATATCAGAAATGTCAAATGGGACACTAACTGACTAGTGACAACACAGATTAGTGAATTCATCAAGACACTAGGAGATAATTTTGAATTAGTCATGGATGAATATTTTGCTGGATTTAAAGAAAGAATGCAGAAGAGAATGAGTATTCTAGAGCAGTTAGTAGAAAAGTTCAAGACTGACATTTGTTTTATGGTGGACACTAGCTACACCTATATCAAGCTAGCTATACCAAGGATAGCATGGCTAACACCACTTGACTATGAGGTTAACATAGATCAAGCATCAAATGCTATTGAGGCATTGATAAATGAACCATTGGATAAATCACAAACCAAGTTTGGAACTTATGAGGAATCTAAGGAAAAGATAAAAAATGGCTTAGTAGTGAAAAAGATTAACAGGAAGAAAGATAAAATGGTTAAGAATTTGAAGAAAAAGCTGTCAGTGAATGATGAGGAAAAAGAATAGACATAAGAAACTGAGGGTCAGTCACCTGTTGGTGAAGCTGAGAAGGAGAGTGACTTAGAATCCATAGAGTCTGATACACCACCTCCATCACCAAAAAATAAACCAAGGACTATTGTTGCATCAAAGACCATGATTCATATAGAAAAGGATCCAAGTTCTTCACCGATCAAGAAAGGTCAAGTAAGGACCTATAAAAGAAAGCCTCAAGCAGGGAAAAATGAGCCAACAAAAAGAAGAAAGTTCCTCAGAACTAGGGAGGATATTGAGGACACCAAAAAGGATGAACAATCTGCACAAGCTATCAAGAACACACTTCCTTCTACAATTGATGAGGTATGTGCTTCTATTATCAAATCAGGTACAACAAATGATCGCAAGATTAAAAACTGGCTAACTCTAGACACCGAGGACTAGAATAAGATAGAAGAAGCAATTATCACAATGATGTGTGCATTCAAATATGTTCCAATACAATTGGCAGATAGGATGCCAAAAGAACTTATGATAAGATTTTTGGCAAGATGGACATTTGCATTACATTCTGAGAAATAGATAAGGGAAAGAGCCCTAGTTTCTGTCATGCCATCCAAATCTAAAATGGAGGAGATTGAAGAAATAATGAAGAAACACTCCAAAAGGTTCTCACCAAAGTTAAGAGCCTACCAAGTGCTTCAAGGACATCTAATTGAGCTAGAAAGGAAGAGTGAGGCTAAATGGAGGAAGATACTTGATATACATAAAAAGGATACAAGTCCCGAGCCACAAATAACTCTTACCTACAAGCAACAAAATAAAGATGATTAGGCTAAATGGAGCCCCAAACATATTCTTATTATAGATGAGGATGTTAATGAAGAATCATTAAACACAAAAGCCAACAAGGTTATGGACATTGCAGATGAAACATGGCCTGATAATACTATGATTGATATTACCAGAGAAAATCTTGCAGATGAGGTACAGAAAGATGAAGATGTCACTACTGTCCAAGACCAAACCAAGGAACAAGACACTACTACATATTCTGCACAAGTATACACACCAGGACAAATCCTATTATTGATACAAGATATCAATATACTCTCAGAAAAGGAGAAGTCATCTGACAAGGAAACAAGCATACCCGATGATAAGGGTAATGATGAGAAAAAAGATACAACTGATAAACAGAAAGATACAACTGATGAATAGGTAGTCACCAGTGGAGAACAAAATGTTACAAATGTAGATCACACACAAAAAGATGGAGATCACACCAAAAATGATGCACAAATGAAAGACACAGATGAAGTTTAAAAAGAGAAAGGTGAACAAGATAATACAATTGATACCACTCCTAAGAACAATGGAGGAGATGCTATGGTCACACTGGAGGTTGATGAGGAGACATCCACACACAACCGATAGGAAAACCCTGAGCAACAGGAAAAAGGTACAACACCACCGAAGCCTTCCTCCAGCACATCAGACCAAGTAGAAAAACTTGCTATGGTACTCCATACAGGTGCATCTCACAACAAGAAGAAGAAAACCAAGAAGAGAAAGTTAGAATTAAAACTTGATGAAATCATTGAGATACCCAAGTGTGATCCAACTTTGGATTATGAATCTCTCCAAGAATATGGAGAAATTTGTCAAAGAAAAGCTTAGAAAAGAGTACATGGACTCTCTAGTGCTGGAGAATAAAAGAGATATATTACACCAGATAGTTCCTGACATTGATGTTGATCACAATGCCCCCATTTTGGATCAACTTTCCATCCTAACCAAAGCCATCACAACTCAAAATGTGGATGCAGAAAAATCCATTGAAGAACAAGTAGAGAAAAAATATTAGTACAAATTAACTGAAAAGATCAGCCACGAAGTGGTAGAAAATAAGGTAAAGCTTTCTGCATTAGCTAATGAATTAGACCCTATCATTTTAGAAGCATTAGTCTTAATTCAGAAGTTGTGCGCCTTAGAGAAATTCACTAAGGAAATTAGTGATAAGATAGCAAAGATAGATTCTGATCTAAATGCAAGTGCACAAGGTCTAACTAAAGATGATAATGCAATCAAACTGCATTATGACAAGATAATAGAAATCAAAAGGTTGAGAAAAGAAATTTGGGAAGAAGAAACATGTTTTAGAGATGAGGTTACCGAGCTACAGGCTCAACTATTGCCAAACCTTTACACTTCTGCAACAACACATGACTTCGGCAAGACAGTTAATTGCCACCCCTGAGATGTCTATAGTAGACAACATCTAAGATATGTGGTGGTACCCTAAATTTTGATAATTTAGAAGTCGTAATCCATTATCAAGAAGCATGTTTCTCTATACTAAAAAATATCAAAGGAAGGAAGCTTTATGACACAAATAAATAGAACTAACTAATCGAAGCCTTTAGAAAATGCTGGAATTTAGACCTTCTACAAAGATGATTTTGATAGAGGATAAAGATGGTTTAATTTTAAAAATCTAAAACTGACCCAGTTTGGGAAATCAAATTTCCTATCTCTTGCAGAAATATTATCTTTTCACGAGGTGTTTTGGATTTTTGACCAAAGCCAAATCCGAAAGTTAGGTAGTTATTTTTTAGTTAGTTTACTATTTTTTCAAAATAATTTGTAATAAGAGTTGTGTCTTTTCACCCTAAAGAGGTGTGAAAGCCACTCAAACACACACATATATATATATATACATAATGTAAAATTTAAAGAAGAGACAATACAATAATACAATTTCACATATTTGGATAGTTTTGGATCAAGAACTATAACATGGACCTGGATGTACTATTTCTTTAAAATCAATAAAGATAAGTCTTTTTTCTTCATATATGCAATTATTTCATTAATCATTTTACAATTAGTCCCTTGGATAAACCAATAGAACTTATTCAAAGTGATAGTTTGATGTGCGTGCTTCTTGATTTTATTCAATATAGTTTATATTTTCAATTGGTTTTCTCATTTTGCATGGTCAAATTCTGTTGATTGAGGCCTCAGTCAATTGGGCTGTCATCTGAGAAGTAATAACCTTTTGAAATATCTTTGAATTTGTTTTAGGTTGCATGTACATTCCATAACACCTTTGAAGTGATAAGTTTTCTTGTAAAACTATCTCTGAGGTTGAACATATCATTGGAATGATAGTGACTCTATTGCCCATAGTTGATTAAGGCACTGGTCTTTATTGTTTATTTGGATTATAGTTATTTAGTTCATTGTTTATAGTTTTTTGATATCCTATCTATCTGTTCATTCAGATTACATACACATTTACTAAATATTTTTTCAATTACTTAAATTATTTCAATTTACAGTTCATGATATATTGCTTTCATTTAGATTTCTTTCAATTTCCTTGCCATACTTTGAGAGATGGAAGTTTGAGTTCCATACACAGGTTATCTGCTATAAAAAGCCTGTTTAGGTGAAGGTTCACTCGCCTTGGTCCCACAGAGCCAGAAGTGTAGGGGAAGAGCATCATAATCAATCAGTCTTGTTAGTTGGCCAAAAATAATTGGGTTTCCCATCATTGGATTGGCACATCCAAAGGAAATTCAATTCAGCATTTTTGGGCACCAACAGATTGGCGA
>MU226743.1:748590-768073 GCA_018584345.1 Thuja plicata | reverse complement strand
ATTTCACATATTTGGATAGTTTTGGATCAACAACTATAACATGGACCTGGATGTACTATTTCTTTAAAATCAATAAAGATAAGTCTTTTTTCTTCATATATGCAATTATTTCATTAATCATTTTACAGTTAGTCCCTTGGATAAACCAATAGAAATTCTTCAAAGTGATAGTTTGATGTGTGTGCTTCTTGATTTAATTCAATATAGTTTATATTTTCAATTGGTTTTCTCATTTTGCATGGTTAAATTCTGTTGATTGAGGCCTCAGTCAATTGGGCTGTCATCTGAGAAGTAATAACCTTTTGAAATATCTTTGAATTTGTTTTAGGTTGCATGTACATTCCATAACACCTTTGAAGTGATAAGTTTTCTTGTAAAACTGTCTCTGAGGTTGAACATAAGATTGGAATGATAGTGACTCTATTGCCCATAGTTGATTAAGGCACTGGTCTTTATTGTTTATTTGGATTATTGTTATTTAGTTTATTGTTTATATTTTTTTGATATCTTATCTATCTGTTCATTCAAATTACATACACATTTACTAAATATTCTTTCAATTACTTAAAGTATTTCAATTTACAGTTCATGATATATTGCTTTCAGTTAGATTTCTTTCAAGTTCCTTGCCATATTTTGAGAGATAGAAGTTTGAGTTCCATACACAGGTTATGTGCTATAAAAATCCTGTTCAGGTGAAGGTTCACCCACCTTGGTCCCACAGAGCCAGAAGCATAGGCGAAGAGGATCATAATCGATCATTCCCGTTAGTTGGCCAAAAATAATTGGATTTCCCATCATTGGATTGGCACATCCAAAGGAAATTCAATTTAGCATTTTTGGGCACCAACAATATGCATGCCAGAATTACACTAGAGCACATGGCTCTTGAGCACCTAAAGGAGAAATAGGAGAAAATGATGGAGGATATGAAGACTTCTCATTCCCATATTTTTGATAAGTTGTAAGTATACACCTTTTTCCTTACTATCAAAAAAGGGGGAAAATGATATGTATAGATCATATAGTAAAAAGGGGAAGATGATGATATGTACAATATTAAAGGGATAATGATATGAACATAAGGTGAAAAGGGCATATAGTATAAAGACAATTATACATGTATATACTTATACTATACCACCATATACATAGGGGGAGTCCTAAATGACAAAGTAAACACATGGTGTACATACTACATAGCTTAGTATTTTACACATATCAGTTTTTGATACTAATGTCAAAGGGGAGATTGAATACATTAATTTTTCCATTAGTATATGCAAAGGGAAAATATTTCTTTGAACCGTCAGTAACACTACACTGAAAGACAGGTTTTAGTTCAGACCGAAAGTGCTAAGTATAGAGAAACTCGATGACACACTTTTACAGTACAAACTGAAAATGCTGAAGAGGAAACCAACAGAGGAACCCGATGAGAAAATTAAACTATAAACTGAAAGAGAAGACAAGAGAGGAAACTGACAGAGCAAGGGAACCCAATGGATAGTTCACAGAAGGAACACTGAAAGACATTCAGAGCAACCTGAGCATCAGACACCGAAAGTCAGTTATATCCCAAGAAAAGTGGATCTGACTTCCACGTCAGATAAAATAGTTATGTTTTATATTTAGAATTTTGATTTGATTTAAAACCATTTCTTGAGGGACAATAAAGATAATTTTAATTGTTTTAATCGGTCTAACTAATTGAAAACATGCATACTAGGAGATCAAGGTCACGTTGTAAACCTTCGATCATAGAGTTATCTTTGTAATACATGAAACTTAATTAGGTCAATCTATTGTATAAATTGATATTTAATAATTATTTTGATACATGAGGAGAGGATCATAGTAGCCAAGAAGCACATCTATGGATCAGACTGAGAGTTTCAAGAAGCAAAAAAACAAAAGATGAATTTGGTTATCAAGAACCGAGAATCAAGGCTACAGAGAAACAAAGGTATTAATCAATCACATTAGGTGATATTTTGTACATGTGATTTTAATGGATCTGTAATAAGCAATTGAAGATTGCATACACTCAGGTCAATGATAATTTTGTCTACATTCTAACAAGTGTAGAAAATAGAAGAAATCCTTTCAAGAAAGGTGGATTTAACAATCCTTTGTAAATCTCTTAACCGAGTGCACACTAAATGGTGTTTCTAAATCTCTTAATAGAGTAGACTTTAACCAGTATCCACATAATACTCCTAACAGGGTAGATCATTAGAAGTGATCAAAATTTTAATCCTTAACCGACCCCTTCCAATCTGCAGATAGTAAAGTTTTTGTGGGTGCCATCCCCACCGTAGTTTTTACCTTCTAACAAGGGTTTTCTGCGTTACTATATCTTTTGTTATGTGTCATTATATTTCATGAATGCTTCTATGAATGTTTACATGTTTATTAAGATTATGAGTTGCAATAACTTACACAAAGATAGGATAGAACAAATGGTTGGTAATACAATGGATTACTAAATGGATTAAGGTTAAAAGAGATAAAAGTTTTAGAGGTACTGATTCGATGTGAGAATGCTACAAAATTAGGTTTACTTATGCTCTTAGGTCTAGAGATTATAAATTTAACTTCAAGGGATTCCTTTTAATGTGTGACTCCTTTTAATACTAAGATCAACTCAACTTTATAATGTGAGGCTCCTTATGCTAGTTTAACTTATAGGCATCCATGACCTTCATAATATGGACAACTCTAAAATTGTAGTTTTCCTTTAGTGAACAAATGACTTCAAATCTACGAAATGATTTGATGTCTAAGAATTTATTTTATCAATAATGACTAACATTTCAAAATTAACTAATTCAAACTTCATAGAAATGAATATTAGATAGTTTTGAGCATGTCTAAAAGAAGCATCTCATTAATGAAATTATCAATAATTTTATTAATTATTGAACAATAGGAGCTTAGGTTTGAAATACTTAGAGATATCAAGTAAGGACAAGGTGATAAATCTTTGCAACATCCCATAAAAAGAAAACTAAATTAAGAGCAATTTTCATAGGAATTTATTATTTTCTACTTCAAGAATCTGCATCTAAGAATGCATATTTGATGCTACAATCAAAATGAGGTGACTAGAAAGGAGTTAATTTTTTTTGAGGCGTCTATTAGAATTTGATACTAGAACATTTTTCATTTTGCATACATTCAATTACATCTAGAAATCTAATACCATTTTAGTAAAATTGATGTTCCTAGGAATCTTTTCATCTTTGAATTTAATCCTAAGGACCATTATGACACCAAAATAATGATCTATAATTTCATCATTGGATTGTTCTATAAACACATTTTATAAAATATGGTAGTTTTGAGAACCCCTTCAACTTCCAAAGGCATACCAAGAACTAATAAGTTCCTAGAAAGGGATGATTTTATTTTATTTAAAATGGAAAAAAAAACAGATTTATATTATTTTTCATGATTTCACTAGTTCTTGGGACCTTGTTCATAATTGAAAAATTAGTGCCAAGAATAAAAATGAAGACTAAATGATTTCTTCTAAGTGAGAAAATATTTAATTTCAAATAACATATTTTTATAAAATAAATAAACATATAGTTCTATTATACTTTATCAACAAGAATATACTTTAGCTAGTAACAGACAACAAGTGGAGTCATTAAATTTCTTGTGTATCTTTATGGATGTTCCTTGGTACTACATGATATTGATTACACATTATAAGTGATTATATTAGTTGATCTTTGAATTCTATGATATATTTAAGGTTTAACATAACTTGTCTAGTGGGGATTCTTCGATGTGTATGTTCTTCATTGTTAGGTTTGACATGGGGAGCTTATGATTTCCATTTATGGGCTGGATATATTGTTGAAATGATTTCTAATGATGTTTGTATACCTTAAAATTGAGGTATGGATGATTGGATGGTTATTTTTTTGTTGTGGTTGTTATTTACAGTCATGTGGGTTTTTTAACCTTTGACAATAGCTAGGAGCCTTTATTATCTCTTGGTTTTGATTTTTGTATTCTTTGGATTGTTGCATATAATTAACGTTGGTTTATTCCTTTCCTTCTACAAGTGACACAAAGAAGAATGAGAGGAATTATTTTTTGAAACAATTTACATATTTGATGTGATTGTAGGTGTCTTGATTGAGAACAAGAGCATGCTAGATATTCATGTGGTTTCATAGATGACTATGTGATGTTTCTCATTGATTGAACCTTATGCAATATACAAGAAAATAAATAAAATATTAGGAATAAGTGTTGTACACCTTGCATACCATGGATTAGATAAATATTAGGAACATATTAAACATAACATTGTAAACATTAGAAAAAATTATGAAAATGTTACATTAAAACCATACATAAAAGCATACATAACCATACATTTAAAATCATATATGTAACATGATCTAAATAAAAGTATATAACTGTAACAACATACATTTAACTACATGAAAGCCTCCTAATTGTTAACCATAATTAAAACCTAGTTAACTCAAGTATAGTCATAAATTAAGTTAGTTAACCTAGTTAAACATACTTCAAACCTAGTTAACTCAAGTCTAAATTCATAAATTAAGTTAGTTAACCTAGTTAACCATAATTAAAACCTAGTTAACTCAAGTGTAAAGTCCTGAATTAAGTTATTTAAAACCTAGTTAACCATACTTCAAACCTAGTTAACTCAAGTCTAAAGTCTATATTAAGTTAGTTAACCTAGTTAACCATACCTCAAACCTAGTTAACTCAAGTTTAAAGTCATAAATTAAGTTATTTAACCTAGTTAACCATACTTAAAATCTAATTAACTCAAGTCTAAAGTCATATATTAAGTTAGTTAACCTAGTTAACCATACTTAAAACCTAGTTAACTCAAGTCTAAAGTCTATATTAAGTTAGTTAACTTAGTTAACCATACTTCAAACCTAGTTAACTCAAGTCTAAATTCATAAATTTAGTTAGTTAACCTAGTAAACCATACTTCAAACGTAGTTAACTCAAGTCTAAAGTCTATATTAAGTTAGTTAACCTAGTTAACCATACTTCAAACCTAGTTAACTTCCAACCCTAGGTATAATTAAGTAAAAATTGTAAAATTGAATTAGAACACTAAAGAGAACCTGGTAGTTAAAGTTACTTGTTGTAATATTAAAGTAAATCAGATAACCATTTAGGTTCATTACATCTTCTATTTCATTAGAAAATACATGTATGATTAAACCATTTTTCTTTCAAACATATGCTTAAATTAGAATTGTCATGTTTCTTAAATTTATATATATATATATATATATATATATATATATATATATATATATAATTTCATAAACTAGATGATTATAATGTTCACGTTCCTGAGATTGCTTTTTAAAATATTACATACATATATGTATGCATGTGTAGAGATCTATATATAGACTTGTTTATAATTTCACATATATATATTTTATCTATCACATGGCATCGGGTAGAGGGGTATCATTTACAGATTCAGGAGAGACTAGTGTACAAGGGGGTGCCAGTGACTACTCTTCACATAGATCTTCCAGTTCTAGAGAGGGTAGGGAGAAGCTATTTTCTAGTACCATTGCTAGATTGAGATGAGCTATAGAGGTTGTAGATCAGACCATTCAGTCATCCACCACCCTTCCTAATAGGGATAGGGTGAACATTATTAGAGAGGACTTGGTTTGTATGATTGACACAGTTCAATCATACAACCCTTATAGTAGTATTAGCATTGATACATTCTATACTTCTCTCTCCTACAGTGTTACTGACATTGTGAAGTATAGACAGGTTGATTCAGAGGTTCCCACCACTATGGTGAAGACCATGTTTCCTCAATACCGAGACATGTCTCATGTGAGAGGATATATCGCTGATAGTTGCGAGGATGACCTTATTGAACTATTTATATATCCTAGATGGTTGGATACTCATCATAGGTGGCCCTAGAAGGATGATCTTCCACTATATTTCTGTAAAAAATTATTTACAAAATTTCATTTGCATTACGACGTTGATTATACAAAATTTCCAGGTCATGTTGGGAAGGGCAGGGGGAGATTATCTGATAGATTCAGAGGGCCTAATGCCCCAGTGACCACTAATAAGTGGAAAAAGGTGGGTCCAAACCTTTTGTTCATACCAAAAGGTTTGGAAATGGCAGCTGCAGGACAAAGTGTACTTGACAACACAATCAGGGGGGATGTATTTTCTAGTATTATGAGTATTGTGGTACAGGTTCAGGAGATTTCATCTGATCAGTTGGGGAGATACATTTTGCATTCCCATTCTATCATTCCTCCACCTACACAGGATGCATCCTCCAGTGATATTTTGTACCAGATAGTAGACACACCATCTCCACTAGAGGTTGCAACTTTATCATATTTGGACCATTTACGTTGTATGGGCGCATGTTTATCCAATGATCTACTTTGCGCGTATCAGGCATTAAAGATAGTCAGTGGGGTTCCTCTCAGGGAGGTCCCATCATTTTTCACCATCATTCTTAGTAGATTTTCTAGATCAAGTTCTCAAGGTGCACAGAGATAGGAGGATATTCCTGCACCACCTACATCTCCTCAACATACTGCAGTTGAAGAGGATGCGCCTTCCCAGGCCACTTCATCATGTTCAACTCATTGAATTTTTACCACCTTGCTTATAGATGACCATATTGATCCCGCAGAGGTGTCCTTACATGATTTAGATTTGAGCGATATCGGGAGAGCATTACATGCTGCTACAGTATATATTTATTTAAAATTTTGATTTTATTTAAAAAACTTACACATTTATCTATTCGTGTATAAATAATTTAATTTGAATTTTCATTATATATATATATATATATATATATATATATATATATAGACACACACACACACACACTCCAAGGTATTATCGATAATATCACATCATATGAAGATTTACAGACTCCTGGTGATCTTATGCATCATGATACACAAGTAAATTTAGACATTTGTATATATTTATTTTTTCTATGATCATAAGTATAATTTAATTTATTGTACATGTATGGATGACACATATATTTCTTTTATTGCACACAGAGATCAGGAAGAGGTGGATCAACATTAGGTCACGGATCATGACCTGACCCTAGTTGAGCACACATGTTATTTTAGATATTTCATCTAACACATGTTATTCTAGACATTTCATAGACATTACATATACATGTTATTTCAAACACATGCTATGTCTATTATTTCATACACATGTTATTCCATACATATGTTATTTCAGACACATGTTATGTTTATTATTTCATGCACATGTTCATTTTAGACATTACATATACATGTTATTTTTGATATTTCATATACACATGAACTATGTTCATTTTAGCCATTTCATATATGTATGTTATATGTTCATGTTATTTCATATTTTAGAATAATTTTTATACATGTTATGTATATTATGTATGTTATGTCATGTACATGTTCATGTTATGTATGTTATGTTATGTCATGTACATGTCCGTGTTATGAATGTTCATGTGTTCATTAAATAGACTTATTTTATGCATGATATGTATGTACATGTAACTTTAAAATACAATTAATGTAACTAATTTTTCATATGTATATTTTTTACACATGTAAACTTTAAAATATAATTAATGTAACTAATTTGTCACATGTATATTTTTCATACATGTAAACTTTAAAACACAATAATGTAACTAATTTGTCATATGTATATTTTTCATACATGTAAACTTTAAAATACAATTAGTGTAACTAATTTATCATATGTAAATTAAAATCAATTAATCAAAACTAAATTGTCATATGTATATTTTTCATACACGTAAAATTTAAAATATAATTAGTGTAACTAATCTGTCATATGTAAATTAAAATAAATTAATCTCATAAGTAATATACCTAATGTCTTAAGGGGGGATCATGTAAGTAATCTAACTACTATATTAAGGGGAGGTCATAAGTAATCTAACTAATGTCTTTAGGGGAGGTCATAAGTATTATCTAACTAATGTCTTAAGGAGAGATCATGTAAGTAATCTAACTAATATCTTAAGGGGAGAACATATAAGTAATCTAACTACTATCTTAAGGGGAGGTCATAATTATTCTAGCTAATGTCTTAAGGGGAGGTCATAAGTAATCTAACTACTATCTTAAGGGGAGGTCATAAGTAATAAAATTAACTTGCAAGAAAAAACAAACCTCCTTGGTAATATTTATTCGTGGTTGCATTTTAACACAAAAATACGCCTTTAAAACTCTCTAAAAAATGATTTTATTTAAAAAACCATTTATTAAGTCACATTAAATCATTTTATTTATTTTTTTAATTCAAATAAAAAACCTATAATATATGAGGCTTAAGGGGCACAGTCATCCACGCAATCTTGTTTGGTCGGCCATAGTTTTGGCCAAACTAGTTCTGGCTGAAACTACTTATGTGGCATCTTATGTGGCAACCAAATAAGCAAAATTTGGAGAATTACAAAACTTCTCACTTCTATAGCTGAATTCCCCATCAAAACTCAACTTGCTTTAAAATCTAAAAATATCCTTTTGTAGATCTCAGAGTCAAGATTATGGTCATATAACTTTTATAGTGTTTTTATTACATCTAATATATTATAAGTTGAAAATACTGCAAGTAGGTATTTTAACATTCGAGAACATGCTAGTTCGAAAAAAGAAAGAAAATAAAAAATCATGTTAGAAAAATTTATAACTTATTTAACACTATTAGGCGAGAGAGAAAAACTATTGATTTCTGATAACTTTGACTTTGAATAGTTATAACAGAGAAAATATATACCAGAAACCAATCTTTCTTTTTTCTACACTAGCTATGCATGTCATCTAAAACATATTTTGAAATCAGAGGAAAACAAGATTATTTGCATATATTTTTTTGGCAGGAACTAGACCCCCTGATTTTCAACATTTTCAACAAATGAAAATGGACTTTAAAAATTAAAAAAATACATCAATTTTTTTCAATTTTTTTAAAAAAATAATAGACATAAACTTCATCCAATTTTACAAATTTCATCAGTTTACATCATCTTCAAATTCCAAACAAAAATATTACTTTTATGTCATTGAGTTGAACATTTTTGGTGTTGTTAGCCTTTTCCTTTATAAAAGTGTGACACGGGTTTGTACTTTTACCCATTAATATTTTGTAGTTAGGTTTGTGGCTGACCTAATTGAGATAAATTGATGTAATTTGTATATATATGTAATCATTTATAATTGTAAAAGTGTGTGAAGGTGAAAGACAATGTGGAATACCTAATAGAAGAGGTATGATTGGAATCTTCAATTGAGGCAAAGAATTATTTTACTTCATTGGAATTCTTTTGGCATATCAAAGATGTTGTTCATCAGTTTGTGAGATTGGACAATATATCCTCTATGATTTGAGATCTAAGATTGTTGTAAGACATCGATTCTTCCTTTGGATTGAGATCCTTGTTGTAATTGAGGAGTGAGCTCTAGGCAATGCATCTTTATGCATGTGCATTCCCCTTTTCAATACTCCTAATTGGGTATAATGCTTTTAACAAAGTGCATTCATCTTGTGGGTTCCAACCCCACCAAGGTTTTTCCCCTAATAGGGTTTCCAGGTCAAAAATCTTGGTGTTATGTGTTGGTTATTGTGTTATGATATTTATTTCATGTTTATCATTCAGACATGAGTTTAAAGTTTATAAGTTGGTTAAAGTCTATTGATATTGTGGCACAACTGATTCACCCCTCCTTAGTTGTGTGTGCTCCTTAAGGTCTAACAATTTCCACTCCAAATGCCATGAGTTTCATTTCATCATCATTTCAATTTCATTTTGGATTTTGTTACATTATATATGCAATGAATTATTAACAACAACCTTGTTTGCAATCATCTACAGTGAAAGAACATTATCAATTATCTTTCGATCAAAGGTGAAGACTAAAGTATCAAATATGAAAGGTATTGTTTCATTAAGTTGGAGCATAATTTTATTAGCCATTTTCTTCTTGTTAACATAAATAAGATTAAATTAGATTATTTCCATTACTCACGCTAATGAGAATTTAACCATTAGTCGATAAATATGCTCTCAGTCCATCATGGTAATGTATGATCATTTATATGATTGAGTATCCAACTTTACTAGCCATGAAATAAATAATTATATTGATATTAATATTTCAAATTATTATTAAATGAAAGCTAATGATCTATGTGAATTCTATGAGATGTATGTATGTGTGTATGTATGTATGTGTCTATATTTATATGTGTACTAGATCATTAATTTAACTTGCACAAAAGACCATTCACGTATTCAAATGATTTGACGTTTACTTTTATGTATCACTTCCTTATTAATCAACTTAATTAAATAGAGTTTTTTTGACCTAATAAAATTCACCAAGGGTAGATAAACCCTAATGACTCAACTTACCTTCTAGCATTTGACAATTTTGAACCTAGACCTTGGCCCGCAATAATAGGCTAAAAACCTTAGATGTTGCACTTACCTAGAGATTCCAATAGGCTCAGATAATAGTTTGATCCACTTTCAGATGCTACATGCTCTACTTGATGATGCCTCCCCTTCTTGGAGGCTGAAAGACACTTGCATCCACTAGACCACAAGAATGTAGTCAGTTGATATCTTATAAAAATTTGAGCATAAATGTGAGTATGTATCAAATCATAAATTGCACATTTGCAGAACAAAACATATGCAATTCTTGAGTCATTGTTCATCTCGATGCCAGAATCATCATTTTTCAAAGTAAACATAAAATTATTGAGCGATTGCTCACACTGTCAGTAACATAATCATTGCATTTCAAAGTAATATAAATATAATATTATTAAACCATTGTTCCCCTCATCAAAGAAAAATAAACACAGAAAAAGAGGGATGTAAGGCTTGTGATGAACCGATTCCATTGATTAGACATCACCCTTTGTCAATGGTGTTGGGACCTAGGATTTAAAGTTCACTTGGTCATAGTATTATAACTATTAATTTTGATAGTCTTTCTACTTTGAAGGATTGTATGCCCATTATTTCTAATAACCTTGTTTTCACTACCCTTTTCATTTGATTATCATTATGTTCTTCACAAGCTAAGACTATCATTAGCCTCTTTGTACCCTTCCTACATATCTCTAAGACATTTTTGTCCACACCTAGGAATTTGATAATGGTTTTGATAATAATATTGTCATTTGGTAGGGTTTTGGGAGGCTTTCATAGTGAGGGTCATCTGAGTAACACCAAATAGAACATGGTCCTCAAACAATGACACAAAATCAAACTCCACGGACTTACGTATGTCTCCTTGTCTAAATACCATTGAAAATTCATATGGAAGTCCATTGCATATGTAAACAAAACAATAACTGAGTGAGGGTTTAAACAAGCCTCTTTCATCTGTTAGAGTACCCTCCTTTCACCATTCTCCTTTAGCAAGTGATTCACGATCTAGAAAATTGTCATTGTCCTTTATAATGTCTGATTTCTATAATGTTGTTGACTGTCCTTTTCACTATCATCTATCATTCTTCATGAAACCTTGTTACCATTACTCTTTTGCACCACCGTATCTTCAATGCCCTATGACTACTCGTAATACTATCATAAAAATGAACCACAAACCCTACCCACTATGCCAACTCTCATAATATTACCATGCTTCCATTGCTTCTTATATACTTATCATGTCTTAGATCCCTCATTTAGTGTTTGACAAAGAAATACAAGTAATTTCCTTGACGAAACCTCAAAATGAGAATTAAACAATTTCCCACTATGCAATCTCATAAAGAATAACAAATTGATAAAAATAAATAAGAAAATTTAACAAAACTATGTAAGTAATTAGATGTTACAATTAGTTTTTAGACAAATCAAAATTCAAATTTGTAATCAAAACATATATAAATATATATTATTACATAATTAATTATGTAATCTTTAAAAAATTATATTGTACCTTTAATTTCCTATTATTACATAAAAATTCTCAATGATTTGAATGGCGGCGGCTAATCTGCATGTAAAATGCGCCAAAAAAAAAAAAGGGCAAACTTTTTTTTTTTAGAATCACGAAAACATACTGGTTTTTTTGCAAGTTTTTTGTGGTTTTCTACCACAAAATATGAAGATCATGAAGAAGAAATGTTGAAAACTATGTATGACATTTTCAAATTAAGATCATATTTCTCAAATGAAATTTTAGTCTGACTTTTTTCCTTGTGTATGTGTATAAACATTCCATATTATAATGGAATTTGTTTATGGATTTCAATAAAGATGTTAAATTCATAAATCAAGTGTTGTGTCACTTTTATATCACATCATAACACATTTGTTGGGGTTGTATCTCTTTTATTATGGATGTATGTTATTGCAAAGTTAGCTCTATCTTATCAACATTGTCTCCCATTTTGAAATAGTTTCTTGTTCTCAAGATAACCTATAAACTTTGTCTTTCCAACATCATATCACCTTTAAAATGATATCTTGTCCTTTTTAGTTGTGACATAACTTTTGTGATGGATCGCTTATTTTATCCATCATTTCTATAAGCTTTTAAATTATGAAATAGTTTGATCTCTTCTATTTTCATATGTACTTCTAATTTTTTTTATCTATTCCTCGGTAAAATTAATTTTTTTTTCTAATTAAGTGTAAAGTTTATCATTATATTATTTGTGTTTAATCTATTCCTCGGTAAAATTGTATAAATGTATTTGGTTCTAATTCCTTACAATGAATGGGTGTAAACATTCACTCTCATTTCTTTCAAAAGTATTTGGTATTTTTCAAGATTTAAAGGATTTCCAAGTTGGCATATTCATTTTGTGGGTGTACACCATCTTACCATATTGCATAGTTACAGTTTTTGAATTACTCTCATATTGAATCTCTCTCTAGGCCTTCCATATAGGTTGTTATGTCTCCAACTCTAGAATATAATCATGACAATTCAATATGTAAATATACCACCTATTGTTTAAAAAATATGAAATTTTGATAGGTTGTTCTTTGTCATGCGTATTTTAATTAAATTCTATTTTTAAAATTGGGTCTCATCTTTTGCAGTAATATTATTAGATTTATTTGTCAATGCTTCTCAGAATGCATATCCTTCTATCCCTCATTAATTTTCTAGACCTTCTATCCAAGTCATCCTAAAACTGATTCTCCATAGCATCTTTATTCTTTGTGTTACAAATTTTTCTATAGAATATTATACCTCATTTTAAACTAGGTTAATTAGTAATATGTTTAGGGAGATTTTACCTAAACAGTATATTGTCTTCTTACCTTCTTCTTCATTTTACTATTGTGCTATTTTTGGTTGAAATATAGTCCATTTTTCATTGCTTCTCACTGTAATCACCTAAAAATGGTCACCTAAACCCTAGACTCCCAATCTCAATATTTAATCAAGAAACCCTAATCTTGATCATTTTAAGTCCTAAATCAAATAGGCAATTATCAAATTCAAACTAATCTGACCTAAACCCTAGGTCCTAATCAATCATCTTACTTGATTAATTAATTAATTCCTAAAATCACATTACATTGGCAAATAAACTTTATGTTAATTATTTAATTGATATTATGACATATTAATTAAATAAAAATCACAAAATTGTCAATTAAATAAAAAAGGAATTAAATTAATTATAAAAACATAAATGTGCATTCAAAATCAATTAAATTATTAAAAATGCATATGACATCATCAAATTCAGTTGACTGATTATCAAAATGGAAACAATCCAATTCCACTTAGTTAACTGATTCTCCACTGTTTATCATTTTGGAAACATTTCAATTAACTGTGAACTGATTTTGGAAGTTTCCAAAATAACTGTTCAGTCAGTTCAGTCAATTGACTCTCTCGACCAATCGAGTCACTTGCACATGGATTGTGCTTCTTCAATCGAATCTTAGCCACTCTTTTTGTTCGATCTCGACCATCGATTCGAGAGAGATTTCTATAAAAGAGAAACTCTTTTCCTTCACAAAGGATCCTAATTTTTTATTAATGTTATTATACTGCATTTTCATCTTATCTTTTAGCATTTTAGCATTCATTTGTTTAGTATTATTTCTTATTACTTTCAAAGCATGCAAATCAATCTAACTTAGAGCACACTTTGTTTTGGGTTTAAAACTGAATATCTCATACTTTCAATTTGGTGCTCTAAAACTGAATCTTAAGTAGCTTGAATGAAAAACAAATTGCATAATCATTTAGATTAATCAGAATTTTACTTTCATCATATAGCTTTCAATCCTTCATTTAGGTTGGTATGTAGTCACTGAGCTTGCAATGATCTGAGAGTAAGCTCATACTCCTGCCTTCTAGAAGGCAACAGGTCGACTCTTTCAGACATGCAGGATGAATTAATCAATATTCATTTCTGTATGCAACTGAAGTACAATGACCATGTTGAAGTGTATGGCTAAATTAGAGGCCCACATTTAGCTATCACACTCACCTTCATTAATATTTTCATGTCCAAGCATTAGAACAATATTTGTCAAGTTTTTTTCATGGGTATTATCTATTGAGTTGAAGACACCATTTTAATCTTAACAATATTAAATTAATGCCTATGTATAAATATCCTTGTAATTAAATTGATGCTTACATATTTATATATAAATATATATTACTCCATTTATATTCTTTGTGGAAAAATATATAACCCACAAATTTATATTTAAGTTTCCATAAATTATCATAATTTTTGTTATAAAATTTACTTATAAAAATCATACTTATATATAGTTGGAATGGTGAAATGTCCATACCCATTTAGTTGTACACAAAATTAACCCAAATTGATCCATGATTTCATACTTGGCATAGATCAATTAATTTTAAAATCCACCCCTTAACCGCTACAATTTTTTTAACTGAACCTTGATTATTGATTTAATCAACCAAGCATCTTTTGTTTAATTTGGAAGTGATAATTGTATAACTCCTTCATTCACCATGGTGGAAACATCTTAATATCACAATATATTCTTACACATGATAGTGCTAATCTTCCATAACTAGGGCCATCCCTAGATCCATACCTAACCCTCGAGGGTTCACTTTTGATTATCCTACTTGTGTATCCTCTCATGGGAAGTCAGGGGCTTCATAGTTCACACTAAGAGGGAGTGTAATCTCTCCTCTTGATGAGTTCTCTGATCTCTCTTTAAACCATGAATATTAATTGAGTGTAATCTATTAACCTAGTCCCATCACAATAAAAGATACCCATTTCCATCAAGTGTCATTTCCATACCCATCATCACCAATCATTAGTTGTACCAACTTAAACTTACACATAGGGATCATATCAAAAATCACACACATGATTATCTCAAGCATACACAACATATACACAAAGGACTAGCTCCTACACATCACATGTACACGAGATGGATATCTTTACCATACATCATATACATATTGAGTACAACTAATATGAATGACAAAGATGATAGTGACTGGCTCATATAAGCATCATGAATAAAATAGTGAGTGGCTCATACATGAATCACAAAGGTAATAGTTATTAGCTCGTGAAAGCTTCAAAAATAAAATAGTGACTAGCTCATATATAATGGCTAACCATCCCTCATCTTTCATGCATCCCAGAAAGAGGGAATGTCAGTACATTGCACACAACATTATGGGTCCCATTTCTTTCCCGGAGGTTCCTTTTGGATATATAAACATGTCGGTAAAGTTTTATGGTAAGATCATGTCCAGTTGTGAAAATATTGATTTTTCTTCTTTTTGATGGGGCCTTACAAAAACTTTGAAGTCAATTTTGAAGACCTTAGACGCCCTAAAAGGTGTCAACAGTGGTTTGGGATGATGCTTCATAGTCCTAGGTTGTGGAGTTTTTTGAGAGGTTTTCAAAAAGTGGTTATAATAGAATATCGGTTACATGGTTAAAAAGTTATGGTCTCGTGAAATACGAGATGTAAAAAAATGTATCGAACATGTAAATGAGCTATAAAATGGAGTTACACATGTTGGTGTGTATATTGACACATCATAGGAAATCTTTGATTGGAGATAAGATGGGTGCCTATTTTTGTAGTGGTTTTAGCCCATGGTTTTGTAATACCGTTTGATTGTTTCTTGTATTGATTCTCCTATATAGTACATGTGTGAGATGAAGGTTTTGTGTAAGAGTCTTATAGCTTTCTAGATACCTCCAGATTTCTACTCAGTGATACTCTTGAAAGAAAATTTCTTTGAAAGTATATTTTAATATGATTTTGATTATTGAATTATATATTAGGTTGCTTTTGGAGTGTGGGGGTTTTAACCCAAAAGGGCTTTCCCCACGTAAATCTTTGTGTTGTGGTTTGAATGCCATTTATCCTTATGTTAATTTCTGTTAACTTTTTGTATCTATGAAAAAGATATGAGAAAGTTTTTAGATTATTATCCTCTTAGGGTTAGTGTACGGAGTTGTTCTACTACTTAACTTCATTACAAGTGGTATTAGAGCATGATCACCTTTGGTTTTAGTTGCGGGTTGTTGGGATTTTTGAGATAATCCAAATTTGAGTGTGAGATTGTGTAGAAGATACTTTCTCATCTTGTTGTACGAATTTAAAATGGCTAGTTTGTCAAGGATAATAGAGGTCGAAAAGATTTCTACAAATAATTTTGAAATGTGGAAGCTGAAGATGGAGGATCTACTAATAGACCAAGATCTGTGGGAGGTTGTTGATGAGGTTGTCATGAAACCTATAGATTTGAATGAAGATGTTAAATATTTTGTTATGGACCATAAAGCCAAGGGTTTAATTAGATCGTGCCTTGCAGATTATGTTTTAATCAATTTCCATGAAGAGTCCTCTGCAAAGAGCCTGTGGAAGAATCTTGGGGAAATATATCAGGTGAAATATTTAGTAAATAACATTTTCTTGAGGAAGATGTTATATTCCTTGAGAATGGATGAGGGTGGAAAAATTACAAACCACTTGGAAGCATTCAATATGTTGGTGGCTCAGTTGGAATCCATTGGTGTCAACATGGATGAGGAAGATAAATATCAAATCCTACTTTTCTCTTTATTTGATTTGTGGGATTCACTTGTTATGGCCATTGGCAGTGCTTTTGTCATTTTGAGAATGAAAGTTGTGGTGGGTTCTTTTCATTCTAAAGAGATGATGAGGAAGGTATCCATCGGTGCAAAGAAATCCCTTGTTTCCCATGGAAGACCTAAGGGCCCGTTTGGTTGGCGGAATTTGTGCATGCTAGAATTGCCAATTCTAGAATTGAATCCATTCTAGGTTTGTGCTATTCTCAAAATGAATTCTAGAATATGGCTGTCCTGTTTGGTTCACCTGGAAGATGACTTAGAAGATGCAAATTCTGTGTTTGGTTCCACACAACTAGAATTGGAATTGGAATTTTGGTTTTGTACACATATATACACACACATACACATATATACACACATGTGTGTGTACACACACACATGTATATATACACACATATACACACATGTGTGTATATATACATGTCATGTGTATATATACACACATGTGCATATATGTGTGTATATATACACGTGTGTGTGTGTACACACATATGTGTGTATATATGTGTATGTGTGTATATGTGTGTGTATATATGTGTGTACAAAAACAAAATTCCAATTCCAAATGTATATATACACATGTACACACATATATATATATATACACATACATGTATGTATATACAAATGTATACACATACATATGTGTATATATACACACACATACACATATATACACACATTTGTGTATATATATACACATATATACACACACATATATATACACATGTGTATATACACACGTGTATATAGATATGAGTATGTATATATATGTGTGTATATATACATACATCTATATATTTTATATATATACATGTATGTATATATACACACAAGAGTATATACACACATGTATATATACACACACATGTATATTCACACATGTGTGTATATATACACACATACACATGTGTATATACATGTGTGTATATACACTCATGTGTATATATACATACATGTATCTATACTATATATGTACATGTGTGTATATACACTCATATGTATATATACATATATGTATATATACACATGTATATACACACACATATATATATATACACGTGTATATATACACAAATTTATATATACATTTTGATAGCAATATAATATTAACACAAAAATGGGAATGAATTTTCCTTCACAAAATAATACTCTCAATTCCAATTCCAATTCCTAGTCTTGAGGGGGAATTGTGGAATGCTCAAAAAGGCCCAAAATTAGAATTCGCATAACCCTATTCCAATTTTTAATTTTGGAACCAAACAGGGAATTGAACATTTTGGGAATTCAGAAATGCCAATTCCCATTCAATTCCCATTCCACCCCTCAACCAAACGGGCCCTAAGGGAAAAGGAAAGAAGAATGAGAAGTGTAAAAAATCCAAAGTGAGAGGGAGATCCAAATCTCTTAGAAAGTCCAAAGTTATTTCTAAAATTGTAGTAATTTTGGACACATCTATAAGGACTGCAAAGTAGAGATGAAAAATAAAAACAAGAAACTTGATTCTGATTCTGAGTCCAATAAGGAAGATGGTGATGAATTCATTAAATATTTGGCCACTCGTGCATGCAATGATGCATTATTGATTGAATTAGGTGCATCCTTTCATATAACCTCTAATAGAGATTGGTTTTTTCAATATGAAGAATTTGATGGAGATAAGGTGTATTTGGGTGATAATTCTCATTTAAATAATATTGGTATGGTAAAGTTAAAATCAGGTTTCCTGATGGTAGAATAAGAAATATATATGGTGTGCTAGATCTACTCAGTATAAGAAAAAAATTGTTATCTATGAGAAAACTGATAGATTCGAGTATGCAGGTGGGTGATCTCACAATAGTGATTCCCACTTTTTGGGACGAAGGATTTCAAATTCGCAAACAAAAAAAAAAATTGACGGCTTTGTGCGAAGTAGAGGCTTCACGCGAAGTGGTTAAGAGGCTTCGCGTGAAGTACACCACGTAGGCCACTTCACGCGAAGCCATTACTTCACGTGAAGTGGCACACGTAGGGTGCTTCGCGTGAACACTCCCTTCGTGTGAAGCCTATTTTGGCCAGAATTTTTATAAATTTCCGACAAGTCATGTCATTTTCACTATTCATTTTGAGAGATTTTGTGGACTCGGTGCTTGGAGCGAACCAGTGACGACCACTACGACATCATCACTTCCCGACCTTTTTTGACCTCTTTGTGATTGTTATTAGCATCAGGTACACACATTTTTCTCATTTTTTATTGTAAATTATACGTTTTATATTCATTTTAGTTAATTATTTGTTTTAAATAATATTTAGTTTA
>MU226743.1:729248-739955 GCA_018584345.1 Thuja plicata | reverse complement strand
TTGGGATACAACATGTTATTAGGGAGACCATGGATACATGAAATGCAAGCTGTACCGTCAACATACCATCAATGCATCAAATTCCCTCACCAAGGGGAGGAGATTATCATAGAAGGAGATCCCAATCGCTTCCAATATTGCAATGCGGTCCAAATCAGCATTGATAACCAAGTACCATCGAACCAAGATGCAAGTATCCCATCCTCTTCAGAATCAAATCCCAAGGATGTCACACGAGCAACAGGTAAGATAGTCATTCATCAAGATTCCAATGTCTCATCCAGTTCAAAAATAGATCTTAAAGATGTCACGGAAAAAGCAAGTAAGATATCCATTACGGACAAAGGATGTGGTGAATATAGATATGAAGAGGCCTTCACAATCACACACATGCCTTTAAGCCCCATAAATCATGGTATGCCACCACCTGTCATTGCAACAAAAACTCAGCAACCGGTCCTTTTTAGATGTCCACACACAACCTTTGTCCGATGGGGGGACATAGCGGAAGAGAATCCTTTTGAGAAAGACATTAATGCTTGGTTATACAGAGACACTCCTGAGATAGTCCAGCCACCCTTACCTTTGGCAAACTACGGTAATGGTTACACAATGATACAAAGGTTTGGGTATGATGGTACAATCAGACTAGGGGCAAGGAAATAGGGCATATATGAATTGCCTATACCACCAACCCAAAGAAACACTAGAGGTTTGGGCTATGGACAACAAGGCACTAGTCCTGTGGTTTAAGACATTCAAGTCAATCACGCGCAAATATCACAGATGCACCGGTGGCACAACACTGAGCATGTCCTAATAAGAAACATATTAGCGCAGTTTCTGCCCAGCGAAGAGGGATCCACACAATCCCAAATAAACCTACACTTAGCAATCAATGATACCCAAGGAAGTGAGACATCGGAAGAACATTCCTTTGAGACTGACTCCAATGAGTATAAGTGGCAATCCCTCCACAAATCTGAACCATCAATCCCTTACTTTTTCCCTCAAGTCGATATTATCATAAACCTAGCAGACCTATTTGAACAACTGACCATTACTAAACAACCCTGTATAGACAAACATATCATTCATCAGACCCCAATTTTGTAGGCACCATATCTGCAGTCCCGTTCAGTCAAACAAAGCCATACAGTAGTAAAAGTGTCTGTCTCGTACACCCTAAACTTATAGAGTGGGATCAACAAGGACCACTTGATCTTGATGTCTTTGAAAATGATGAAGCAATAGCTCATTTTATGGGACTAAGAGAAGGCATTCCGTCAGGAGATCATAAAGCAGGATTCTCTATCAACCTAGACAGAGCAGCATACTTCGGGGAGGAAGCTCCTCTTTCCAGTCCACAAAAGAAAAAAGAACAAAAAGGTAAAAAGATAAAAGAAGATGTATCTTCTAGCAAAAACCTCACAGAGGCGCTAGAAGATGGAAAGAGAGAACTCCTCCCCTTAACAGAGGAGAAATCAGCACTACTAGCTGAGGAGACAAGAAATCAACTTGGTGGATGACAAGAACCCAAAGAACATCTATTTGGCACAATCTCTCACCCCTGAGGAAAGAGAATAGTTCATTAGTTTCTTCAAGGAGAGAATGATCAATTTTGCATGGTCTTACTCAGATATGCCAGGATTAGATCTAGAGTTGGTACTACACCATCTCCCATTGTTACCAAATGCAAAACCTGTCAAACAAAAGCTAAGAAAGATGCATCCTCATGTTGCGTTATTAGTCAAAGTAGAACTGAAGAAACTCCTGGATGCTAAATTCATCAGACCTATACCATATGTGGATTGGATATCGAATCTGGTACCGATTACGAAGAACAGTGGACAAATACAGATTTGCACAGATTTTTGGGATCTCAATATAGCATGTCCCAAGGATGACTTTCCTTTACCAAACATTGACATGATAGTGGACCTAACTGTAGGGCACGGAATGTTATCATTGATGGATGGCTTTTCAGGTTACAACCAGATAAGGATAGCACCAGAGGACCAACAAAAAACAACTTTCACATGTCCTTGAGGAACTTATTGTTGGAATGTCATGCCGTTTGGTTTAAAGAATGCCGGAGCAACATATCAAAGGGCCATGACCACTATATTCCATGATCTCATTCATAAGACAATGGAAGATTATGTCGATGAAATACTAGCAAAGTCCATACTTCGAAAGGATCATCTAAAAGTTTTGGAATCTATATTTGATAGAATGGAGGAATTCAAAGTCTGACTAAATCCAAAAAAGTGTGCATTCGGTGTCACAGCAGGAAAATTACTAGGGTTCATAGTATCACATAGAGGAATTGAAGTGGATCAAGAAAAGGTCAAGGAAATATTGGACATGCCTCCACCATCAAACCTGAGACAACTACGAGGGTTACAAGGAAGGATCCAATCAATAAGATGCTTCATAGCTCAACTGGCAGACAAGTGCCACCCATTCCAACATCTATTACATAAAGACATCAAGTTCATATGGATAGAACAATGTGAACAAGAATTTCAGATATTCAAATACTACCTTCTTAAAACTCCTATATTGGTACCACCAGTGCAAGGTAGACCATTGCTACTATACATTTCAAAAATAGAATCAACATTAGGGGTCCTTTTGGCACAACATGATGATGCAAGGAAGGAGAGGGTCGTCTACTATCTAAGCCGAACGTTGGTTGGATATGAGCTAAACTACACACCAATAGAGAAGTCATGCCTGGCAATTGTGTTCGCTTCTCAAAAGCTAAGACACTACATGTTAAGTCATCAAATGAAATTGGTTGCACATATTGATCCTCTCAAATACCTATTAAGCAAAGCAGCGCTCACTGGAAGATTGGCAAAATGGGTAATGATCTTAAGCGAGTTCGACATTGAGTATGTGGACAAAAAGGCTATCAAAGGACAAGTGATTGCTGATCAACTAGTAGAGGCACCGATTCAAGACCACCAGCCAATTATCTTTGAATTTCCTGATGAATCTATCATGACACTACAACTGGTGATCGAGATATGGCAGCTTTATTTTGATGGATCATGTACAAACCATGGAGCAGGGGCAAGGATAGTGCTTATCACCCCAGATCATGATACAATTCCAAAGTCTTTTAGACTAAACTTCCAATGCACCAACAACATAGCAGAATATGAAGCATTGGTCATCGGTCTAAAGATAGCCATTCAATGGAGGATCAAGAACCTAAAAGTCTTTGGTGATTTGCAGTTAGTCATTAGCCAAGTTAACAATGATTACATGACCAAAGATGAGAAGCTCATACCTTACAAAGCACAGATGGAACAACTACACACCAAGTTTCATTATATTCTCTTTGAGCAAGTCCCTAGAGCACAGAACAAAGCGGCAGATGCAATGGCTACCATAGCATCACTAATTGATATGCCAGGCAATGATACCAAATTCCAATTTCTAGTAGAGCAACTCTTGGTGCCATCACATCAGGCATCCATCACAAAATCAGTGTGTGTCCTTGTTGGTCTTGAATCCCCATGGTATCAAGAAGTCTATAGCTATCTCCAAAACAATGTCTTACCCCCAAACCTTTCGAGAAACCAAAGAAAAGCCCTCATATGACAAGCCTCTAGGTATACTATCCTCTCCACTACTCTATACAGATGAAGTCTCGATGGAACATTATTATGTTGTCTCACTTCCATGGAATCCCAGAAAGCTTTGTACGAGGTACATGAAAGAATATGTGGAACCCACGGAGGTGGAAAAAACTTAGCTAAGAAAATAATTCGCATGGGATACTATTGGCCAACAATAGAGATAGATGCACACAAGCATGTTCAAAGGTGTAAAAAGTGTCAAATTGACGGAGACCTCATCCATGCACCGGCCTAGGAATTAAATCCCATCACATCACCGTTACCATTTTCAATGTGGGGATTTGACTTAGTGGGTAAGATAACACCCTCTTCAGCTAACAGACACAAGTACATCATAGCAGCAATAGAGTACTTCACAAAGTGGGTGGAAGCAATTCCTCTCACTTACATCATAGGAAAATAGATAGCAATGTTCATGCTTAATCACATCATCTGTTGATACGGGCTCCCCCAAACAATCCTAACGGATCATGGTACCCCTTTCCAAAACAAAGATGTTGAAGACTTATGTGAGCAGTTCCATATCAAATAAGGTTTCTCCTCAGTCTACTACCCTCAAGGAAACGAACAAGCTGAAGCTACGAATAAAACAATCTTGAAGATCCTAAAGAAAACAGTGAACAAATCAGGGAGAGACTGGCATCTACAGCTTAGTCCTGCATTATGGGCATATAAAACTAGTGTGAGAACACCAACGGGGGAAACTCCTTTCTCCCTAGTCTATGGAATAGAGGCGGTATTACCCCTCGAAGTGGAAATCCCATCCCCGAGGATATCATTGAAGAACCTGGTTTCAGATGAAGACTATAGAGTAGCAAGGCTCAGTGAACTAGAATTGCTAGATGAAAGAAGGCAACATGCTTTCGACCACTTACAAGGCTATCAGAATCGCCTTATAAGGAACTATCACAAAAAGGTAAAGCCACAAACATTTGAGGTAGGAGACCTTGTCCTCATGGAAAATTAGAAGAATCAAGCAGAACGAGTCAAACCTAGAAAATTCGAACCTAACTGGTTAGGATCATATTTCCTTATAAGCTCTACCCAAAGTGGGGCATTCATACTAGCAACACCAGAAGGAGATCAGCTCCCCAGTTACATCAACAGCATGCACCTGAAGAGGTTCTACCCTTAAAGGTCTCTATGGATAAGGCATTTATCTACATATCTAAAAAATAAAAATAAAATAAAAAAATACAAAAGTTACCTTGGTGAAAACCTGGCAATCAGGCGCCTTGGCAACAACAAAAA
Organism: Thuja plicata; assembly: GCA_018584345.1. Taxonomy (NCBI): domain Eukaryota; kingdom Viridiplantae; phylum Streptophyta; class Pinopsida; order Cupressales; family Cupressaceae; genus Thuja; species Thuja plicata. The sequence continues at coordinate 735,051 of MU226743.1, read as the reverse complement.
AAAGAAATATTTAAAAATTAAAGAGAAAACAACATCGCTCTCTCAGTGAAAACCTGGAAATCAGGCACTATTGAGTAGGTACCTTGGTGAAAACCTGGCAAACAGGCGCCAAGTGTTCAAACTGACTTCACCATCAATGAGATCTAAAGGCTTGAGTCCACTTCAAAATGCAAGACTGACTATCCCAAGCAATATCCAGAAGCACAAACCACCATGAGCCAAAACACTTACCCATGTTTACTTATTGGTCCACCAGACTAGGGGGCGATTCCAAAAATTCTAAAAAATCCTAAAAATTGAAAAACTCATCAAAAAATCCTAAAAAAAGAAGGGAAAAAATCAAGAGAAAATCAATCTTCATCAAAAATATTCAGAAAATTGCAAAATATCAAAACAATGAAACCAACTCAAAAAACAAAGGGCAAGCACACCAAGTCAATTAATTGTCACAATCATCGGCTTTGCAAACCAGCATTGGGCCCATCTGACACAGCTTGATCAGCTGCCAAATTGATCAAATCAAAATCTATCAATAAAGTTGTCACAATCATGAGCTTTGCAAACAAGCATTGGGCACATGTGACACAGCTAGATCAGCTGCCAATACGATCAGATCAATCAAATCTATGAATCATTATTGTCACAATCATGAGCTTTGCAAAACAAGCATTTGGCCCATCTGACACAACTTAATTAGCTACCAACACGATCAATCAAAACAAGCCAAAAAATCCTATCCAAAGAGTTGACCAATCAAGAGATCCACTACATTGAAAACCAAGCAAAAATGTTGACTAGGTCAGTCAATTCAGTCACATGTCAGTCTATATTTCAGGGTTACGTTCTTATGCTACTCCAAGATCCACCATGTGTGGTGAGTATCTATGATAGATCATGACTTATTTTCTTTGATTGTTGTCTGTTAAATGTTCACTTTAATTTCAGGGCCATGATGATTAAGGATAAATGTGGTAGGCGCTGTCACTTATCTGGTAACCGTGCAGTTCCATGATCTGAGATTAAACCTAGGAAAGAATTGGACATTCCTTCTCTTTTAGTTTACTTGTTTTCTTTATAGAATCAAGAGCTTGCAACACTATTCAGATGGACTCTGAGTTGTTTTGGAGTTCTATCTTGGTTTCTATGGTCTTTCCCTTTATGTTTGCAAACAAGAGCTCACGATGCTATCTAGATGGACTCTAGGGGCGTAGGAGTTCTATCTTGTTTGCTTTGTCTTTCCCTTTTTAGAAATCAAGAGCTCAGTGTGTTATCCAGATGGACTCTGGAGACATAGGAGTTCTATCTTGGTTTCTTTGTTTTAGATTAATTCATAGGACAAGCGGTATCCAGATGGTCAATATCTGGGTGCTCTTGGTTCTCTTTCTTTTCAAATAGGGAACATAGTCGAATCTAGATGGTCAATATTTGGGTATGCTATGGGTCTCTTTCTATTCAATCTCTCTACTCCTTCCGCCATCAAGAGGTCATGGCGGTATCCAGATAGTATGTGATCTGGATCATTCGACGCTCTTCCGAAATATCATAAAATACAGAAAAGATGCAATGATGACAATTATTGGAATAGGGGCAGCAACTTGAGACATTCTTCCTATCTATCAGATCATATCAATCCAAAAATACAAAAAAAGAGAAACATTTCTATCATTACATTCTATCAGATCAATTTCATGGAACATATTTCCAAACTAAATTCCCTCTAAAACTAACACATGCATTACTCAGATATTTTGTGCATAGTAGATTGCATTCATTCATAAAATACATTAGAAAAATACAAAAACATGGTAGTTGCATACATCATAAGTCATAAATATCACATACATCCATAAAGCATCTCATAGAACTTGCATTTCATTTACACCATCCTGCATGATGGGTCAGTATCATAAAGACAAGTAGAATCATCTATACATGAGTTGGCATAATAAAACATTTGGAATATACATCTCATGATCTAAATCAAATATTTCATACATATAGAAAGTAAAACCATTGCACATCATATCAAAACAGAGCTGCATCTCATGTAGATCAAAATATCTGAGTACAAATGAAAATTCGCAAGTCTGGACACAGAAGGTAACCAACAAGAGAATATTATATATATATCTATCAGTGTATTGAGATACAAAAATGGTACAACTCAGTGTGTATAGTACATCACTACAAAAAATGGTACAAAGCACATGATCAGCATGAACTACCCCCACCCTTGCCAGGAGGGGCACGAGGGGGAGGCATATCAACATCTGTCCCATGAGAAGACCCCGGAGCTCTAACACCACTGCTCTATGAACGCTATGCTTTGCTTGATCTCTGGGAGGCTGTGTAACTAGGGACCCTCTCTGCAATAGGAATGACACCCTCATAGTGGCGTCTCCAGTACTCTATCTCTCACTGGGCCTCACGCCCAGATCTGTAATATCTATCCAAAATGTCCCTATGGGATGCATCCTGTACACTGTCGATGAATGATCAGACCTCGGTCTGAGCCTGTCGCTCTCTAGCCTCTGCGGCTGTCACACAGGCCTCCAAAATAGTAGCATGAGCATCGACCAAGGCAAGTCATCTCTGCAAATCTAGGACCTACTCAGAGAGTCGCTCTACCTCTGAGGGATCATCATCCATGCCTCCCATCGCCACATCCATATCGCCCTCCACTTCCTAGCTACCTAGCCCACCTGATCCTCTCCGCCTAGCTAGCTCCTCCTCACTATCTTCTCTCTCCCCAGTACTGCTTTGACTACGGCCACTCCCATTTGAAGAACCCATCTCAGCACTCTACTCATCAAGAGCCTCCACATCAACATCAGCGAGCTCCACATCTACCTCCTCTATCTCAACTCTCTCCTCAACCCTAGGAGCAACAACAACAGAAGTCTGCCAGTGAACCCTGCGCACCAACTGAGGTGCCTCCTCCTCTACAGCCTCCTCCAAAATGGTCCCTAGACCAACTCTGGTCTGACCTCCACTGCTCCCACCACCAGCTCTCATACCACCACCAGCACCCCCAGGACCGGGATCATCCCCTCCATCATCCCCTCTCCCTCGTCCTCCATNCCATCCCTCCCACCTCCCCCCTATGCACCATCACCACGTCCATCCCTCCCTCCCCGTCCACCTCCTCTCCCTCCAGCACGGCCCCCCTACCATGCAGTATCCGCCGAGCTCTCCGCATAATAGTCCTGGGAATAGGATGTGACACATCGGTCAAAGCTATCGGACGATGCTGCAACCAGTAAGAATCATACTGTGGCATGGTACCTGCAAAAGCTAATTTGACTATCAGTACTTGAGTAGATATATACAAAATATACAACCAATGTAAAGAGCACATAATCTATAGAGTAGAAAGGAAGTACATATCAATAAAACAAAGACAAACCTGGATCAACAGTGGCAGAACGCCAAGTCCATGCAACGGGAAGTAGTCCTAAAAACTCAGTACATGCAGCATCTAGTGATACTACAACACCCCATACATGAGAATCTCGGGACGTCCGAGAAAAGTAAGCATAGGAATCTGATACATCCTACTGCTCTCCGAACTGCCGTAACACCCTGTCGGTGTTATCAAAATTGATCATGTGCACATGATCACTCACACGGCCAATCAGGTACCACCGCTGACGACAAAATGGAAGATGGATGTCCTCCCCATCCCAAACTAGACAATCTCTATAGGGCCTCCAGATAAAATACAAAATCATGTCAAGCTGCTGGCGCCAATAGGTGAGGTGACCCATGTGGGTCTGAACAATAGCACAATCGTACATATATACATACGGCCTATCGGCCAGGAGAACATGGGTACCAATAGGATGACAGACGATAATGTGCTCCCACGCCCAAATCTGTAACAGTGTGGCACCGCATCCGAGTGACTTACCATCAAGGTAAGCCACATACATCATATAGAAGTGCATGTGTGCCAACATGTAGGGGCCCCAAGAAAAAATAGTATGGTCTCAGACCATACTCTGAAGGACACTGCCAAATCCCATAGAAAACCCACGCTGTCGCCGATCGGGGAAAAGGATGCCACAGATCAAACTACCCAATAAAGTGGATAGTCTATCCAAACCCAATCCAAATCTAGACCAGGGAATGTCATAACCATCGGCCAGCTCGAGCTGATCTTGGGGCAAACCAGTAAGCTCAGATAAAGTAGGGACACCAGTACGAGTGGAGTACTCCACCAACTCACCCTGGATAGGAAGTTGAAGGATGTGATACACATCCTCCAACGTCACAGTACACTCCCCAGTGGGCAACCAGAAAGTACAGGTCTTAGAATGCCATCGCTCTACTAGAGCAGAGATCAGACCCCTGTTGGTCATGATCTCGGGCATGTAGAAAATCCAGTATAATCCAAGGTCACGAAGAACTGACCTCTCATCCTCTGTAAGCTAAAATCTGTAAACAAGTCCAGCAGGCCTGGACTCCTGACATCGCAAAATACGACCAACAAACTACAAAGAATACCAAACATAGAAAACTATCAGTTTCTAATGTTAAGGAACATAACAGAAGCATAAGTAGGCAGATAACTGATTATGAAAATAGGCAGACAATGTTAAAAATTCAATTGTGGCATTAAAACTAGACAACTGCGGTACTTTTATGCGAGTGCGGCATCCAACATGCAAGTGTGGCACTCAAACAACAAATGCGGCATTTTACATACTCAAGTGCGGCATTATTATCAAATGCGGCACAAAGCCTGCAGTTGCGGCATTTAAACCACAATTACGGCAAAACTGCAAGGGACTGCGGCAAAGGTTAAATTTTCACAAAAAAGTACAAATTTTAAAAGCAAAAAATAACACAATAAATGATACGCAAAGCAAGGAAACTTACCGGACGTCCAGAGCCAGCAGGTCCATGGTACGAGCGGACTCGATCAGAAATATGTACGACACTCGGAAGACCAACCATCACTCGAAAGAAGGAAGAAAATGAAGCATAAAATAATACAGAAAAAACTTACCAAGATAAAAGAGCTCAAATCACAAAGTGACAAATGAAGGGCTCTCCTAGCTACTTGTAAGGATTCTGAAAAACCCTAATTTCACCCAAGAGCTCTGATATTTCTTCCCGGTCCCCGGAAACTTCAAAAGTCAATTACAAGGGTATTTTTAACTATTTTTCAGATCTTTCAGCTACCCAATTCTACAATTTGCATTTTCAACAAATTAACGCTCATCTCGTGACTTTTCACTCAAATTTGTTGAGGGGGTATAAATACACCCATGCAATGTCGGGGCAAGCTGGGGCAAAATCAAAGAATCTTTAACACACTATGACAAGTCACATCGCATCAAAGAGGGGAAAATGTAGACACCCTAAAATTGATAGGATTGCGATTTTACATTAAAAACACTAATTTTCATCTATTAATTAATGGTTTCTTAATCATTAATTAATCATCTATTTTTATTCTAAATTCATTTCTCAAATCATCTAATCTAATTCCCAAAATTAATTAAATAATTAATTTTATTTAATTAATCAAGCTCTAATTGATTAAATTATCATTATTTAATTAATTAAACTCAATTTCCTATAGTTTAAATCCAAATATTTAAACTTACTAATTAAATTCTTCCAATTAAGTTAATTTCAATTAAATTAATTTAGTTTCATCAAATAAAATAATTCTTAATAAAAAAGAATTCAATTATCTCACATGTTGAAAATAATCATTAAATAAATGAATTAAATACTCATTTATCTTCAAAGAGATAACTCCAATTACATCACATGGGTTACTCCACCCATC
>MU226743.1:693936-722584 GCA_018584345.1 Thuja plicata | reverse complement strand
TTTGTTTTCTTCCCTTTTTGTTCCCCATTTCTTTTCTTCAAAAAATGTCTTCCAAAAGATCAACTCAATAAAAAAAAATTTCTTCAAAAAAATACTTTGATATAGTATTTTTCCTCTTCAAAATTACATCTTTGAAAAAAATAGAAATAAAAATTCCTATTCCAAAAATGTAATTGTAAAAATTGAACAATAATAGAAAAAGCGAATTTACTTGCTGCAATTCGGTGAAAAATTAGAAACAAAAAACTTTACTTTTATACCATTCCAAATTTTTCAAAAAAAAATTCAACAAAGCTGACCTAGTTCGCGCGAAGTGCCCAGGATAAAAATCTGGTGGGATGGTTTTTGCCAGAATTTTCGCACAAGGGGCTTCACGCAAAGTGTCCTAGACCCCTTCGTGCGAAGGGGGTCTTCGCTCGAAGACCCCCAAAATGAAAATTTCTTGAAAGAAAAAAAAATTCATAAAATTTGGTCTTTGAAGGCCTACAACAGGGACCAAACCAAATGTTTTCCTCAAACAGATGATACCAAATGATGCGATTTGGAACAAGCTTTCTAATGAATATAATTTTCATACATATTGAGTTTGTTATCACTTTCAAATATTACTTTAACTAAACATAGGCTGTTTGGCGATTCAACAACCTGTCTCTTCAAGGCTTAAAAAAAAATACTAAATTACAAAAAAAAAAAAATGAAAATATGTAGGAAAAGTGTATTTGTGTTACCTTTCTATAAAAAAAATAAAATTGAATTTCGATATATACATTTCAAGTTATGGTGATCAAAGTGACCTTATGTCTAAATTACAGTTACTGTCACTTTAGAAATCAATAAAATATGAAATATTGACCCAAAATGAATGAAAACAATTACATCCTCTGGATATTGAAGTTAAAAATATAATTTTGAAAGAATTACATCGTTATCATATTTAAAAAAAAAGTTATGTTGATCAAAGTGACAATCACTTCTTAAAATCATAGTTTTTTTACAAGAACCAATTTTCGAAGGAGAAAGAAAAATGAATTTTAATCAATTTTTTATTTTTATTTTTAAAATATATTTAGAAACTAGAAATAAAATGCTAAAATACCCTAGTTTACAGTATCTTCAAATTCCTTATATTTTTCCAGCAATAGGTGTTCGAAAATGAAGTTTTTTCTCAAAATGTTGATCTCTATGTCAAAGTTGGCCAAAAAGTGGGACACACTATTGTGGGATCACCCAGGTAGTCTTTTATGATGCAAGATGAAAAATGGTGAGAGGTTCTATGGTTATTTCTATCGGTATCAGAATTGGCACTTTGTATAAGTTGGATGCATACATTGTTGAGTTTAATAGTACTTCTGGGAAGACAAAATCTGTGGATCCTTTGTTGGAAAAGGTTAGGGTTTCACCTATATGATATGGTAAGGATTTTGGGTACCTAAGAGTTATTTTTCTTATGAATCAAAGAAACCTATAGATAATAATATATTATGGCACTAGAGACCTGGCCACATTGGAGAGAAGGGTCTTAGGACCTTGAAAAATAAAAACCTTGTTGAAGGTTTGAATGATTATAATCTTGACTTTGATTTCTATGAGCATTACATTTAGGAAAAATAAAACCGCGTAAGTCTTACTTGAGTTCTCATAAATCTTGTGGTGTGTTGGATCTTATTCATTCTAATGTGTTTGGTCCTATAGATTTTTTCTCCATTTTAAAATCCATATATTATGTTTCATTTATTAATGATTATAGCACAAGGACATGGGTATATTTTATAAAGAGTAAATCAAATATTTTAAGTAGATTTAAATAATTTAAAGCAATGGTTGAATTTCATACTAGAAGGAAGATAAAATCTTTGAGAACTGATAATGGTGGTGAATTTTTCTCTAATGATTTTGATATATTTTGTACAGATTGTGGCATTCATTAGAAGAAGATAACTCTATATTCTCCACAACAGAATGGAGTTACAGAAAGGATGAACAAGATGTTGATAAAGAAGGCTAGGAGTGTGATGAGTGGTGTTGTTCTTGAAATTTTTTTTTGGGTTGAAGTTGTTGCCACTTCTTGCTACCTAATTAATATGTCTCTTGCATCATCCCTCTTTGATAAAATTCCTATGGAAGCATGGTCGGGTCATAAACCTTCATTGCGACATATTAGAGTTTTTGGTTGTGAAGAATATGCATATATGCCAAAGGAGAAGAAAAAAAAGCTGGAGAATAAGGTTGTGAAGTGTATCTTCATTGACTATAGTCATGGTGTGAAAGTATACAAGATTTGGGACCCTATTGAACAAAAGGTAATTCATATTAGAAGTCTTAGTTTTAGAGAAACTAAGCCTTCTTCTATTACATTGCAACATGAACAAAATTAAAAGGAAGATGTGATTCAACTACATTTTATGCCTAAGAAAATTGAGTCAAGATCCCCAGATAGAAAAGACTTTGAGAAGAGATCATCTAGCTCTGAATCTTTAGAAGAGGATTAAGAACCTCTAATTCAGATTTTTCAAAGGTCTACAAGGTAGATACAACCACCTAAAAGGTATTCACCTAATGTCTGGAGATGTATTTTTACTTTGAATACTAGTGTTGATGAGCCTAGATCTATAAAAGAGGTATTAGGTATGGATTATGCAGAATCCTGACAGATTTCTATGGATGAAGAAATGGAAGTTGTGAAAAAATGATACATGGGATCTTGGACCATTTCCTAAAGAATGAAAACCTATTGGTTGCAAATGGTTCTTCAAGAATAATATTGGTTCAAATGGATGCATTGAGAAGTATAAAGAAAGGTTGGTTGCAAAAGGCTACTCTCAAGTTGAGGGTGTTGATTATGGTGATATATTCTCTCATGTTGCAAAAATTACATCCATTCAAATTTTTATTTCTATTGTTGTTTCTTATGATTTAGAGGTTGAGAAAATAGATGTGAAAACTGATTTCCTTCATGGTGATTTGGAGGAGGATATTTACATGAAACAACTAGAGCACTACATGGTAAAAGGTAAAAGTAGTTTGGTTTGAAAATTGAAGAAATATTTGTATGGCCTCAAACTGAGTCCTAGGACGTGGTATCAAAAATTTGATACATATGTGTTGAGTTTGGGATTTGAGCATTCTAAATCAGATCACTGTATTTATTATAAATCTTATTGTGGTCATTTCCTGTACATTGCATTATATGTTGATGATATGTTATTCATTGGTAAATTGAAATTTATGATTGTAGAACTGAAGTCTCAAATTTCTACTAAATTTGAAATGAAGGACCTTGGTAAAGCTAAACATATTCTTGGGATGCAAATTAAAATATATAGAGTGAAAACAAATCTATGTCTAGGATGGAGTAAGTATGTGAACTCAATTTTACTATGGTTAAACATGTATTATTGTTGACCATTATGTGTTCCTTGTATATTTGGAATGAAATTATTTATTTTAGATTGTCCTACATCTCCATCAAAGATGGAAGACATGAGTAGAGTGTAGTTGGAATTATGATGTATGTTATGGTCTATACTAGACCAAACCTTTCCCAAGAAGTGGGATTTCTTTCCAGATATATGTCTAATCCTGGTAGAGGTCATTGGTATGTAGTTAAAAGAGTCTTAAAATATTTTAAAGGCACCTTAGATTATTCTTTGTGTTATAATGGTAATATAATAAGAGACAAAAATTTCATTGATATTCATGGCTATGTGGATGCAGATTGGACAGGTGATATTGATCACAGATGATGCACCATTTATTATGTATTTACATTATTTGATGGTGCAATTAGTTGGATGAGTAAGTGGGGGGTTGTGGCTTCTTTCTCAACTACTGAAGCAGAGTATATGATAGCTACTCATTCTTGTAAAGAATCCATCTAGCTTACAATACTGTGTTTAGACATTGGAATAAAACAAGGAGTAGTAATAGTCTATTGTGATAGTTAGAGTATGATTTTCTAAGTGCATAATGTAACTTTTCATGCCACAACCAAGCACATTGATGTTCAGTATCATTTTGTCAAAGATATGGTTGAGGATGGTAGGGTGAATTTGGTTATGCTAGAGACTTTGATGAATGTTGTGTTGGAAAGAGATACATATAGAGAGATAAGATGTTATCATTGATGGAAACTACAAATCTTGCAGATGATTTTCTAACACAATTTTGTGTTACCAAAGGTCAGATAGTAAAATTGGTTAAGTATATAATTTCTGGTACACTAGTGATACAATTTTGGTATTATGATCGGTATGGACACATGTGATAGAGTTTTGACGTGTGACTCCAGGAGAATATTCACAAGGAACATATACATCTATCTATGATTGCAAAGTTTGATGTTAATATTTGATGGAGTTATGATTTGTTGAGTATCGAGTTGATAGGTGTGAGACAGAGACAAAGATGGTTGATCATTAGATCATGCAATGATCCTATTGGATTGATGGTATAATTATTTTTATCAATGAAGGAGTTAAAGATGACATGGTACATGATATACACATTATAATTTGGGTTAGCATGGATATTTGATAAGGTATTTCACTGATACACTACACGCAACTTTTTTTTCTTATAGTTGATAGTGTTAAGGAACAAGTTGATATATAAGATCAAGTTTTTAAGATGGATCAGATATATAAAGACAGAGATTGTGATGTGAATGTTAAGGTAGGTGATATAATACCAAAGGAACATCATTCAAAAGTTCACCTGTTAGCATATCAAGGATGAATAACCAGAAGAACATAACCTACTACAAATGCAACAACTTTGGTCATATTGTAAAGCAATACAGAATGGGGAAAAACCCTCTAAACACAAGGTATGCTAATGTGACATGTTTTAATTGAAATAATTATGGTCATATTGCTAGGATTGAAAAATGAACAATGTAGAGGGATCGGTAGAAGGAAACAATGTGAAGAATAATAAGGGAAAGAAAATTATTGATATAAATGAGGTTAGGAAGGAAATGAATAAGATATGGGTTGGAAAAGAGATGATTGATGCTACTAGAAAAATCACACCAACCTTTGGTGTGACTATCTCTTTTGAGAATTAATTAGATCATTGAGGGGGAGTTATCTATGAAAATATTTATTCAACCTTTTAATCTGAAAAATGTAACAGATGCAAAGGCATAGTGAGTTACAGAAATGTAGATTACATCTTCTATATCAAATACATAAAGGTTTCAATAGTTTTGAAGGATTGCAGAAGGATTTTACATACTTTGTTCATAAATTTTTTTGTTGGAGTACAATGAAACTAATGCTGACTATTAGTAATAACTAAGAGGGGGGGGTGAATCAATGGCTTCAAAATTTATCTTTCAACCTTAACCACCAATCAATAAACCTTATATTATTATGTCCCTACAAGATGCATGCCATGAAATACTACTAATTATTAATTGTTTGTCAATTTTCTCTGTCAATCCTTATTCTTTCTTGACTACTGATAAGAAGTATAACTATTTACCGAAACTCAGTAAATAAGCAGAGTATACCAATATATCTAGAGTTAGCTATGTAAGATACAAAATAGTAAAGAAATGAATCATACACACATAACACATGAATTTTTAATGTGAAAACCTTGTTAAGGGAAAAACCATTGGGACCGGTACCCCAAATTTTCACTCTTCTGAAGTGATCCTTGTTAGGAGCCAACCTTGTTAAAGGTTACAAACACACTGTTAAGTGTGACCTTGTTAGAGGATTTTACACATAGAGGTTGTCACTTAGTATCCAGAATCTATTTCTACCATCCTTGAATCATCCTCCTTCTTAGACTATCAATAGGTATCAGGAAAATCCAATGCTACTTTCATGAATCAACCTTTTTGGCACTCCTTGGGATGCACCTCAATATATAGAAGACTGTTAAGTCTTGATCGGTTAAGATACTTGATGCTTCAATGGTTAAACTGAAACACTTGACTTTTCATATTGCAACTTTGAATTGCATATTTTTAGATCTATTTAAGTACATTACCTCTTTGATCAATGTATCAATTCAATCCTTTGTGCTCCATACTTTCTACTCTGTGATGATGTGCTCACTGTTCATCGGTGTCTACAAAATTCCTTAGCTCTTCCTTCAGCTTGTTTGATCAGTACTGAATGAATTTGTTCTTCATCAATTTCTCTTCAGCATCATCTTTCTATTTACTCCCCTTAATCCCATTTGTAAATGAATTAAGCTTGTCTCTTATATATACATGATATTCACTATTTATTGATTCTTGATTTTTGATTCTTGGTGTGAAAAACAATCTAGCCAACTAGATTTAAAGAATAACTCTTGATTTGTCTTGTAGATATCTTCTTACCAACTGTACAAATCAGCTTTAAATCAATCACTTATCTCTAGTCAAATAAAAAAAAGTAGACAACCAGTTAAGTCTATCTGTAGCTCTTCCAGCTAGATATTGTCATTTTCTAAACTTTATGTTCCATCGGTCACCACTATAGTTAGTTGTTGGTGACAAATGACAGTTCTGTCGGTGAGACCCCAGTTAGCTTTGTGATCTCCGTCTGTCAAGTATCATTGGAATTTTACTCATCGGGCACCACTGTGGCTTTAGTTCATTGGGAAACACTATGCTTCTAATCATCGGGTATCACTATGACTGTTCTTGTTTTCTCTGAGCGTCAGTGTGCAGTCCGTTGGTGTTTGTTTGTCACTTAGTGAATACTTGACATTTATGCATTTCTGAAAGCATAACCTTTGTTCCATTAATTCTCTAAAGTCCTTGGCATTATGTACATGACTATACATATGATATTAAGTTGACATCAATGACAATACAATACATTAAATGATTTAATGCCTTGCATTATCTTCAACTTAACATTGTCAAACATTCAATCAGTTACATGTCATCAATCTCTCCCTTTGGCATTGATGGAAACATACTATATTATCACACTATAATATTTCTAATATAATATGAAATACAATAGTTGAGATTCATAAAACTACCAATCTTTTTGTTTTAATAATCGATAAATGTCTGACCATCTGTAAGCTTTGTTTTAGCTTAGATTTGATTCTTGCAGCTCTTTGTATTCTTATGTGTTGAGCTCCCTCCTTGTGTCAATTTCTCTCCCTTGATTGTTCTTTCTCTTTTGATGTCTTTTCCTCTTGTTTGCAACTCTCCCTTTGTATAATCTTTCCATACAATTTCTCTCCCTAAGGATATAATCTCTCCCTATTGGAGTTTATATGATAATGGATAATCTCTTTCCCTTTCTAGAAAGATATGCTAATATGGATAATTTCTCTCCCTTTGACAGCAATGCCAGACAAATATTTTACAAATATCTAACATTCATCTAAAACACTCATTTTTCTCCATCCATAATAAGTTCCTTGAATTTCCCTTATCCATCAGCAATACAACAATATGCTCTAGTGTTTGGTGCTGATATATACCTGTCTGTATATAGATGTAGCTTTGAAGTTCATCTCTTTGCTTGCATCAACATTATTGATATTTTGATAGTATGTAGGTTGATGCTACCTTCAATCATTTTACTGATTGGTAGACCAAGGTTTGACCCCTAGTCTCTTTCTCAAGTACTCAAATGTATCCTTGGGCAGTGGCTTGGTGAAGATATCAACCAATTATTCTTTTGATTGCACATACTCAAGTATCACTTCCTTTGCTTGAACTTGTTCTATTAAATAATGATACTTGATAGCAATGTGTTTAGTCTTGGAATGCATGAATGGATTTTTGGAAATTTTTATTGCACTGGTGTTATCATAATAGATAATCACTGGTTTTAAGATCTTCATATGCATACCTTCTAGTAACTATTTGATCCATGCAATATTTGAGAAATTTTTGGTAGAAGCAACATACTTTGCTTCTGCAGTAGACTAAGAGATGTATCATTGCTTCTTGCTAATCCATGTGACAAGTTTGTCACCCATAAAGAATGCTCCTCCAGTTGTTCTCTTCTGGTCACCAAGATTTCCTGCCTAATCAACGTCGGTAAATACCTTAAGTTCAAATTTGCCTTATCTTCTATACCATAAGCCATATTCCTCAGTATTCTTTAGATATCTTAAAATCCTTTTCACAACAGTCATATGTGTATCCCTAGGGTTAGCAGAAAATCTAGCAACAATTCCTACTGCATGTGCAATATCTGGTCTAGTGTGTACAACGTACATGAGTTTTCCAATCATTGATCTATACAAAGTCTGATTTACCTCTGTTGTCTTGTCCTCCTTTTTCAACTTACATCCAGTAGCCATCGATGTTCCAACTGGTTTGGAATCTTCCATCTTGAATATTTTCAAGACCTCTTTAATGTATTTAGACTATGTAATGAAAATACCTTCACCTTGTTGAATGATCTATAGACCAAGAAAGAACTTGATCTCTCCAAACATAGACATCTCAAACTCTTTTCTCATCTCATTAGCAAATTATTTTTATAGCATAACATTTCCTTCAAATATGATGTCATCAACAAATATTTCAGCAATCAAAGTGTTAGCATCAGTATCTTCCTTCAAATAAAGATTACTATTTTCACTAGTCCTTACAAACCCAATAATTATAAGATAGGAATGAATTCATTCATACTAGGATCTTTGAGCTTGTTTTAATCCATACAAGGCTTTATGAATTCTACATACCATGTTTCTCTTGTCTGGATCTACAAACCCTTCTGGTTGCTCAATGTATACCTCTTCTTCAAGTATTCCATTTAGGATTGCTGACTTGACATCCATCTGGTATAGCTTGAATAATTTGAATGTAGCATAAGCAAGTAGTTTTATTACACCTTCTAGCCTAGCAATGGGTACAAAGGTTTCTCCATAGTCAATACCTTCCTCTTGTGCATACCCCTTGCATACTAGTCTTTCTTTGTTTCTTGTGACCTGTCGATTCTCATTCAGCTTATTCCTAAATATCTATTTTGTATCAATGACATTCTTGTCATCTGGTCTTGGCACAAGTGACCATGTCTTGTTCTTTTCAATCTACTCAATCTCATCATTCATAGCACTTATCCATTCTTCATTATCAAGTGCAACATTGACATATTTTGGATCAAACTCACAAATTAAATAATTTGAGTTTAAAGACTTACTTCTTGTTCTTGTACCAGCTTTCTTATCTCCTATGATCTAGATTTATGGATGGTTCCTTCTTACATATCTTGCAAGTACAGGTTCAACTCTTTGTCTATCACCTTGATCATCATTTTTTTCTTTATTTTGTTCTTCATCACCTTGCACATTATTTTGATCATTATCCTGACTATCGGTAATTATAGCCTGACCGTCGGTTGCAACATTCTATTGTTCTAGAATTAAGCACTATTTCTCAGGCAGAGTGTTGGGTTCTTCATAGTATACAAAACTTTTGTAGTCCTCTGGTTCTTTTGTGCTTTCCAGCTCATTCTTTTCTACAAATTCATGTATCTTTACATTTTCACTTTTAACAATTTTGTTAGAAGCCTTGATAAGACATTTATAAGCTTTTCTTTTGGTGGAATACCCTAGAAAGATACCTTCATCACCCTTGGCATCAAGATTTCCATTTCAATCATTGTTTAAGATATAACATTGACTACCAAATATTTTGAAGTAACTTACATTGGGTGTTTTACTATACCATAGCTCATAAGGTGTCTTCTTTGTGTCTTTCTTCAATTGTGCTCTGTTTAGTGTGTAGACAACATTACTGATAGCTTCCCTCCAAAATATTTGGGTGATGCCTTTCTCTATCATCAGTGTTTTAGCACAATCAACTATTGATATTTTCCTTCTCTCAACAATCCCATTTTGTTATGGTGTTCTTGGTGCAGAAACCTATCTTTTTATACCATGCTCATTATAGAAATTAGTGAATTCATCTGATATAAATTCTCCTCCTCTATCTGATCTCAAGCATTTCAAATCCTTACCTCTTTGTTTTTCTACCGTAGCCTTATACCATTTAAACATCTTGAATGCTTTAGATTTATCTTTTAGAAACATAACTGTCATCATTCTAGAGTAATCATCAACAAAGAGAATAAAATATCTATCTCCATAATAACTCTTTGTCCTCATCGGTCCACATAGACCAGTATGGACTAATTCTAGAATATCATCAGATGTATGGGTTTTAATTTTGAAACTAGACTTTGCCATTTTACCTTTTTGACAATTCTTGCACATGATGTTGTCAGGCTTTGTCATCGTCAGTAAGCCTCTTACATTTCTCCTTATTATTTTCATAATGTTGTCAAAATTCACATGACACAATCTTTTGTGCCAAAACCATATGTCTTTGTTTCTAGTCATTAAGCAAGTGGTGTTAGTATCATTCAGATAGAATAAGTTACCTTTAGTTTGTTCACTGGTACCAATCAATCTTCCTGATTCAATGAAGATCTTTGCCTTCTTATTCTCAAATGCTACTCTGTGACCTGAATTATTCAGCTGAGAAACACTCAATAGACTATAATTCAATCCTTTTACCCAATAAGCATTTTCACATTTAATCAGGTTATTTAACATTATAGTTCCTTTACCTTCAACTGGACAAGGTGTATCATTACCCATTCTTACTGTACCACCATTATAATACTCAAAAGTGTTAAATTTTTTTTCTGTCACCATTCATGTGGTGAGTGCAGCCACTATCTATAATCTAGATGTCATTCTTGCTAACCTTAGATATGAGTGCAGTTTCTACATACCTTTCATATGCATATGAATCATGCTACAAATACCATCTCAATGTCTTCATCAGGTTCGGTGTCAGTATCTTCATCTTTGCAAGTAGCTAGGTAGCTAGCTTTCTTGCCTTTTTCCTTGTAGTCTTGGGTATCTCTTCTTTCTGATTGTTGGTAACTTCTATAATATTTGTTATCACCTCTATCAGATTTCTTCTCAAAAGATCTATTATTACTTCTGTTAGGACATCTTGCAACAAAGTGTCCAATCTCTTTACAATTAAAGCATACAAGTGGTAACTTGCCTTTATATTTACCTTTGTCTCTCTGCATTCTTCTAGCCATAAGTGCTTCTATTTCATCTAGATCTTCTTCTTCACTTTCACTTTCACTATCTCTTCTAGATGTGTGTCTATGAATTGATTTTCTTATTCTCATAAAAGACTTTAATGCAGACTCTAAGTCTGGTAAGACACTATTATAAAAGTTATTCATCTCAAATGAAATTAGTCTACTAATTAAACTATCAAGAGTAACTGTATTGTTTGCTATTGCTCTCATTTCTTGAATGGCTGAAACTCTAATAGAATATACAAGTAGTAAGGTTCTTAAGATTTTACTTACCATTGTCTCCTCTTCAAGTGTACCTCCAACTCCTCATATAGCGTTGACTACTTCTTTGATTCTTGTGTTGTACTGTGTGATGTTTTCTCCTTCTTTCATTCTGAGATCATCAAATTTTCCTCTAAGGATTTCTACCTTGGCTCTCAGAACATTTGTATCACCTCCATGTACAAGCTTTAGTTTGTCCCACATCTTCTTTGTAGTTTTGCAATCCTTGACATCTTCAAATTTAGCATCAGAGAGTGAGGAAGAAATCTCTATGACCATGTAGTTTTCTTCATGCTTCTCTCTCAATTGATCTACTATTAATGATCCTATGGGAAACACATATTTAGTATCTAGGAATTGAGTAACATCATTACCAATATCTGATAAGTGGACTCTTATCCTGCTTTGCCATGAAGCAAAGTTGTCTTTGTTCAACATGGGCACATCTCGTCTGTTCATCTTGTGATCTTGACTTAGGTCTTGAAACCTTCCTTTCTAAGAACACAAGCTATGATACCAATTGTTAGTAATAACTAAGAGGGGGGGGGTGAATCAGTGGCTTCAAAATTTATCTTTCAACCTTAACCACCAATCAATAAACCTCAGATAATTATGTCCCTACAAGATGCATTCCATGAAATACTACTAATGAGTAACTATCTGTCGGTTTGCTCTATCAATCGTTATTCTTTCTTGTTTACCGATAAGCAGTATAACTATTTACCAAAACATAGTAAATAAGCAGAGTATATTGATATATCCATAGTTAGCTATGTAAGATAAAAAATAGTAAAGAAATGAATCATACACACATAACACATGAATTTTTAACGTGGGAACCCTGTTAAGGGAAAAAACATTGGGACCGGTACCCCAAGTTTTTACTCTTTTGAAGTAAGCCCTGTTAGGAGCCAACCTTGTTAAAAGTTACAAACACACTATTAAGTGTGACCTTGTTAGAGGATTTTACACATATAGGTTGTCACTTAGTATCAGGAAACTATTGCTACCATCCTTGAATTAGCCTCCTTCTTAGACTGTCAATAGGTATCGGGAAAATCTAATGCTACTTTCATGAATCAACCTTTTTGGCACTTCTTGGGATGTACCTCAATATATAGAAGACTGTTAAGTCCTGCTCAATTAAGAGACTTGATGCTTAAATGGTTAAACTAAAACACTATGAACTGTTCATATTGCAACTTTGAATTGCAGATTTTCAAATCTATTTAAGTACATTACCTCTCTGATCAATGTATCAATTCAATCCTTTGTGCTCCATACTTTCTGCTTTGTGATGCTGTGCTCACTGTTCATCAATGTCTGTATAATTCCTTAGCTCTTCCTTCATATTTTTTGATCAGGACTGAATGAAGTTGTTCTTCATCAGTTTCTCTTTAGCATCCTCTTTCTATTTACTCCCCTTAATCCTATTTGTAAATGAATTAAGAATGTCTCTTATATAGATATGATATTCACTATTTTTTTTATTCTTGATTCTTGATTCTTGGCGTGAAAAATAATCCATCCAATTAGATTTAAAGCATAACTCCTAATTTGTCTCGTAGATATCTTCTTGCCAACTGTACAAATAAGCTTTAAATAAATCACTTATCTCTGGTCGAATAAAACAAAGTAGACAACTAGTTAAGTCTATCTTTAGCTCTGCCAGCTAGATATTTTGTCATTTTCTAAACTTTTTGTTTCGTCAGTCACCACTACAGTTAGTTTTCGGTGAAAACTAACAGTTCCATCGGTTAGACTCTAGTTAGCTTCATGATCTCTGTCCATCGGGTATCATTGGAATTTTACTCATCAGACAACACTGTGGCTTTGCTTCCAGGCAACACTATGTTTCTGATCGTTGGGTATCACTGTGACTTTTCTTCTTTTCTTTGACTATCAGTGTGCACTATGTCAGTGTTTGTTTGTCAGGTAGTGAATACTTGACTTTTATGCATTGCTGAAAGCATAACCTTTGTTCCATTGATTTTCTGAAGTACTCTTTGGCATTATGTACATGACCATACAGATAATATTAAGTAGACATCAATGATAATAGAATACATTAACTAATTTAATGCCTTGCATTATCTTCAACTTAACATTGTCAAACATTCAATCAGTTACATGTCATCACTGGCATCTTTTTATGATATGCAAAGTTACACAAGTTTTTTTGTTACTTTCATTTTACACCTTGCATACTAGTGAAGGAGCTTGCAGAGCATTTCAAGCGATTTTGTAGCATTTGAAGGGAATTCCATCTACATTTTCATTCATTCACTAGAATTTGATGAAAAGAGGTATTTTATCTTAAAAACTTACATTTGCAAATATTTTAGTATGGATACTCCTAGATTTGTTGATATTACTGAGAGACCTAGGCCACTCTTTAAGAAGCACCCAATGAAATCTACATTTGATGACCCAGAAGGATATTTTTCTTCTATGCCCTACAGTGTTCTACATGTTGAAGATGTGCATGCATATATATATTATCCTTTGGAGGAATTGGGAGAGAGATAAATTGATGAGCAATGGGAATTAGTTGCTCAAGATTATGTTTTAAAAGATGAGTACAAGTATTTAAGGGAGAAACATTTTACTCAGGTCATTGATTTCATGAATTTCTTTGAACCTCAGTGGTTATGACTTTTTCTGAGCCATGTGCATGATTAATTCATGTGGATGGATTCACCACATAAAATTATTAAATAGGTTATGAAGGTAGTGACTGTATTTTTAGACATTGGTGATGTACTTGCACTTAGGACTACATAGAAGGACCTTGTTATTCACTTATAGATTATGAGTGGGATAAGTGTGTGATGACTATAAATAATATAAGACAACCAGATGTGAAATTTGCTTCTTTGGTTTTGGGATATAAAGTCTTTCATTCAAGCAGAGAGAATTCCATGTCAGGAACCATCATCTATGTGGCCTATAAAATGGTGAAGTAAAACCTAGATTATGACATATGTGAAGCTTTGAGGGATCAGTTGATGAGGAATATTGAGAAGATAAATAAAGACAAATGAAATTATTCAAATATGGGCAGTTATTGGTATGCATATTTTCCTATTTCTCTAATCACTTTCCTGGTATTGGCAATATTGTTTAGAAGAAAGATATTCCTATGGCTATTTAGTTTAAGAAGTATTGTGATATTATGGGAGAACAAACTACTAATGGAAACATATGGACATTATTTAAACAATTTCAAGAATCAATGCAAGTGAGATACACAATTTCACCAAATATTGTAGACAAGTATAAGGATTACATATGTTTTAATGTTGAAATTTGTGAGGCCTCACCCCGACCCATCATAGCTTCATTTTTTTATCACACTTTGACACTTTATGTTTCGATACATTGATACACTTTTTGTTATCCCAAAAGGGACTCATGATATTATGATGTGATGATGATTATATTGTGTGGATTACATTTTGATATGGATTAGACCTAGAACAGGTGGTTGACTTTGATTATATATGTTTAGATCAGTGAATTGATGAGAAGACTGAATTATGATTTGACTTGAATATTGTATGAATGATTATGTCATGGTGATTAAGGAATTATTATGTTGTAAACATTTATGTATGAAAATTTCAATTAGAGGCTTAATTCTTCTTATAGATTAAAGTTGCAATTTATAATTTGAAAATATATATTGCATGTAATTTTATCATCTTGGACTACTGATGCTCAAAGTTTAGTGTGCAGAAATGGGAACCATGGAAATTTTTGGAGAATCAGGGCTAAACACATGTGAATTGTGTAAGCCAAGGTTTAATCCAATAAGGGGTTGAACCTCATTGTAATGTGACCCTTGTTGTAAATGTAATCTGAATGTGTGTTGATGTTTTAATTTATGTTGTTATTTGGACATATCATTTGTCAATGTGATGTATATTTTGTTTGGTGTCACTTGACACTTGTGTTGTCCATGTGGATAGTGACATGTCATTTATGGCTTGGGAAAGAATCCCTTAATTTTTTTTATGACATTATATTATCACTTGCATATAGATACCTTATAGGGATCCTATAAAGTTGAAACTCATATTTGAACCTTAGGGGTACTTTATAGGGGTTAAAAGTGACCTTAGAGTGTATTTTTTACCAAAATTAGTTAACCCTGAGTGTGTACCTTGGGTTAGGGCTAGCTTTCACCTATGGGAGAAACCTAGGTCACCTTTATGACTCTCCAAAATTCCCACTTTTCAAAGGTGGTAAAAATAGAGATGGTCCTAAGCACCTAACTTGTCCCACACTTCTTGCTAACCTCACAATTATGAGGGGAGACAAAAAAAGGCTAGTTGTCATACCTCATCATGGCTAATTCTTGAGTGCACTTTTGGAGGTATTTTTAAAGGGGTTTTGAGAAACTTAGTGGGTGTTCACCCACTCTCTAATTTTAGAGACAATTAGGGTTTTGGAAGGAGGAGAAAGATAAGGAATTGGGCTCTTCTAAAGTTTCATTTTTCCATAACACAATTGAAAGGTTGGTTACTCATTTCCATGGAAGTCTTCTTATTTGATCCATTAGATTAGCATGTTTTTCTTTCTCTCTCTTTCATATGTAGAATGTTGTTTGTATCATTGTTTTTTATGGGATGGGATTTGGGTTTTGAAATTCATGTTTATGGTTTTATTTTTGCTTGAATGAGGGAGTTCTTGTTCATGGGAGTGAGGCATTACTCACCCTTTGAGAAGGGAAGAAGTTGCCTTGGGTGAAGGGGTTAGTTGGGCTCTCCATTGTGGTGAGAGTCTCTTCTCTTGGAGAAGAGGGATAAATTCATGGTGTATGGGCTCTATGAAGCCATTTGTATCCTTGCATCTTGAGGATGTTCATAAGAAAAGTATGTGTATGGAGGTTTGATAATGTAGCCTTGAAGAGGAAAATGAAATACTCATGTTGAAAAAATTTGGATGCAATGGCATTCTCCCTATTGGAAAATCCCACCTTCACCCTCTTTCAATGAGCTTGTAAAACTCATTTGTGTAGCCTTGGGAGGGAGTTAATTGTTGTTCATGCATATGTGTATTGTTGTGAGCATTTTTGTTGAAGCATACCCGTTTAGCCTTGGTTCTCCAAGCTCGGGGATGGTCTCATAGAGACCTTGGTTGGGAGGTGAGCATCCCACGGTTCTCCCCCTTTCATTGTAGGTATTGATATCAAGACTCATGTGGATGAAGCTTTGAAGGAGTTCACTCTTTGGTGTGATTGTGTGGAAACACCTTATGTTTTTGTATTGTTGATCCTTGTAGTAAGATCCTCCTCTTGTTACATATTGTAATGTATTGAAAAACATCTTCAAGTATCATGTGAAATGCTTTCTTCATTATGAAGTTGGAATATTGTAGGTTAGTCTTGTATATATGAAGTCTTCTCCATCATGAAGGATATGTAATTGTATTGGAAGAGGTTACCATAATGAAACAAAGACTCACTATCTTCATGCTTAGAGTATTCTACTTCTTGTAATGGAAATGTTATTCTTATTTGTGAAATGATATCCAAGGTTGATAGAGTAGAAAATGAAATAATCTCATTAGATAACATACCATGGTTGATGAATGAATTTAGTAATCTCTCTAATGTTGGTTGTAAATTTTCATATTTAATATAATCAATCTCCATTTGAACAAAGTCTCATTCTTATTCCTCTAAATTGAAGCATGAAACAATGAACAAATGAACATGTTAGATTACTATGTTAAAATCTCATACAAATATCACTCAACCAATAATTCCCCTTGTACAATACACTAATTGGATAAATCAATGCATTCATGTGGCTTTCAAAAAAAAAATAAGCAAGGAAATCCAAGGAAAATTCATATTTTTGCAATGACATCTTCCAGATTTTTACGAGCCAAAACTCTCTGGATTTTGTATGGGAAGGAAATTATTCTCTTACCATAGAGAATATTCCCTTCCCTTTTCATTATACTCCCTTAATTGAAATTAGTAACCTAAACCCACTATCTTACCCATACTATTACCAACTAACCCTTAATTAATAAAGATTATAAAACCCATACAGCTTAGAAGCTAGTGGGCCCCGTAGCCTTCCTTGCTATCTCATCTTAATCATTTTAATATTTATTAACTTATTTTATAGTCTTCCTATGCGTTGGTTTTCAAGCCCTTTTCAAACTTTATGACAAAATAAACTTGGAGAAGGGGCCACATGTCTTGTCAGCACCTAAGCTAGCTTAGAGAATGGAGAGGGTTATTTCTTCCCCCAAAAAAACCACACCACCTTTCTTTCTGTCCTCTCCCCTAAAATATTATCTGTCATTACCTTTTTCCAAGGCCAAACCCCCCCTTCTCCTCATTGCATGCAAAATGTTTACTTGGGAATGGAAACATAGAATGGTGGGCCCTGCTGACTTTTAATTTCCATCTCCCAACTTCGTTTCCAAGCCACCACCTTAGGGTTCTTTCACTCCATGCAAAATTATTGAAGGGGAGGTGGGTAGGTGGTATGGTGGGTCCCCCCCTAGATCTAGTCTTGTCCCTTGTACCCTCTCTTTCCTTGCAAATTTTGAAACCTTTAGTCAATGTTTTTTTTGTATAAAGGTAAAATGTTAGATTAGGTTATGGGCTTTTGAGTTGATAGTGTTATTTAGGATTAGTAAGTTTTAGATAGTTAGATTAGAAATTAGTTAGTAGATAGTAAATTAGTTTATCAATTCTAATTCTTTTTGTTTTAAATCCTTTAGGGTGTAGAGTTATAGGCTCTTATGTATATCAAATCAATGGGGTAGTTTTAATTATCAACTTCATAACCTTAAATGTTTTGATGGATGAGATTGTTAATAGTTTCTAATTTCTAATTTGTATTAGGTCCACCCAATAATATAATGATTGATCACTTTTAAGGGTTATGTAACATTAGTTGTTTAGGTTAATTTATAATTGCGACATTTACAAATCTAATTATTAGGGGTTATATTGCTCTTGTGACCTATTTAGGGGTTATGCTCGATTTTTATTAAAAGTAAATTTAAATGTTGTATTAGGAGATAATTCTAATGTCTTAATAAAAAGGTTAAATTAAAGTCGCATGTTGAAAATTGATGAATTAGAAAAGCATGTTATTTTATCATAGGTGAATAATTCTATTAATGATGTTTAATAGGTTAGGAAATCAGAATTGATCTTAGATTGGATTTAATTAATAGTTGATTGATTTAGTGAAATTGTTATTCAATATTAATCTTGTCAATATCTCAATGTCTAATGTTAACTGGAATTGAACTTGGATGGATTAAGTTGCAATCTAGGTTTAAGGTTAAGTAAGGGCAACCCAGATCAACATATGTTCCTGAACCACTAACTACCATCATGATTCTAAATAAGGAATCAGAGTTAGATAAACCTGAATTGAGTATTTAGATAACCAGTGGAGCAAGTTGAAGCCCAATTTGCATCTGTTGTGGCTTGACCCTTAATCAGTCTATGCTTATACCTTGTAATTCAAAGGTTAACTATACCTTGCTATTATCTTTCCAACTCTCCCCCTGTTAGTTGTACGTTCTTAGGTGTTTAAAAAAAAAAAAAAAATATGTGTTTGTTTTGCCCTAGTTTTGGGCATGAAAAAATTGAATCATGCTTGATGGATGCATCTCAACCTATAACTTCTTGGGTTATGCCGATAGGATATAAGGTTGATGGACTAGTCCTAGAGGCCTATGTTGAGGATATTATGAAGAAACCAATGGATACGTTTGAGAAAATATTTGGCACATACTTTGAGAAATATTTCAAGGTTCATGAGACCCTTACTAGACCTAGTAGAGAGAGGAGAGTCAAAAAATAAGTGGAAGAAGTGGTAGTAAGACTTGTATTCAAAAAATCAAACATAGAGGAAGAAAGGAAGAAGTCTGTAGATCAAGAGAAGGAAAATACAACAAAGATGAAGGATACTAATGTGATTGGCATTGATCAGACAATAAATAATGTAATCACTGATACTAATATGATTCAAAAGGATAAAGAGGTAGAAGTGGAGAAATTAATTGATAAAAATATGGATACACAAGAGCCTATAAATACTACTGATACATCTACACCAAATATTACTATGAAGATTGAAGAAGAAGAAAGAGATACTACATTGGTTGAAGATGAAGACTTTGATGATGACAAGACCATGAGGTTGATAGAGATGTTAGAATGATTCAGAATAACTGAGAGGGGGGTGAATCAATTATCCTAGGTCTAGATGTACCAATTGAACTTATAAATACTTTAACCAACTCATATCTACTTAGTAATCCACTCGGTCTCTATAGCATATAATCAGTAACATAAAATTGCAGTTCACTGTCCTAATGTAACCAACTTGCAGAATATAAAACTCTTAACAGTATTAACACATCAAATAACATTCACACAAGTATGACACCAAGATTTACGTGGAAACCCAATATGGGAAAAACCACCAGTAACATGCTACAAATTTTCACTCTTCTAAAGTGAGCTCTATGAGGAGCCAACCCTGTTAAAGGTTACAATACACACCCTTCAATGTGATTTTGTTAAAGGATTTAATCACCCTATTAAAAATGAGCCTTGTTAGAGGGTTTAGACCATTCCATTAGATTGTCACCTTGATTAAAGGATTTACAATATAATTGTTAGGTCAACATTGTTTAAAAAGATGTTGCACTGATACAATGGTTAGAAAGTAACAATAATGTGACCTGAAACATAAAACTCACTTTGCAAATACAGATCCACTTTCACTCAAATGCTAATTCACTAACTGGCCTCCATTGTCATTTCTATCACTCATATCTTCTTGGAAATCCTTCATGCAATCACCATTGTGCAGTCCTACACTGCTCCACTCAGCCTTCTCTACCTTCTTCTTATATTTTCCAATCAACTAAATTAACCTCTACACACATAACCTACCATTAGGTTAATCTTATACCTCTCTGATCAAGTAGTTAGATCTTTTTCCGCTTAATCATCACCGTAGATCTTAGGGCTTGGTTAGATCCAATGAATCCTTCTAACATATCATTTTCCATCTACCTTGTAGAATACATCCTATAACTCATTCTTTAATCCATACATAAAAATGGTTAAACATATATTAAATGCTCATTTAATTCTCCACAATGATCATCCTTATCTTTAATATATTTCACATATCCCAAGAAATCAACTATGTTGACTGGTATCTCAAATATTCCTCAAACTATCAAAATACTGACACTCGGTCATCACTGTGTTCTTCCACTCGTTCATCACTAGATAAATTAGTAATTTACTGACGATCAGTAAATACTGACACTCAGTCAACACTAAATTTTATCAGCATGTAATGACACTCGGTCGACACTCACATCACTCGGCACAAACATAAGTTCCTTAATCTTATGCTTGGTTACTCGGTCAAGACTAAATTTTTGGTCATCCAAACTTTACTTGGTGTAAAAGATAAATAGCATATTACCTTACCAACATGCAATGTCATCAATTACCCATTGTAGTTTCACATAACTCAACCATTTCACCAGGTCTTCTTTTTATCTCATCTTTTCAAATCTTCTTCATCAATCAATTGATATGGCACTTTACAAGATAGAAACTGTCTTACTAGTTAAGGTTTGACATCAATGGAAATATAACAATTGTTTCAATTGTAGCTTCCAACAATATCCATCTTTGGAATTGATGGAAAACACATGCAAACAACACATATAAGGTTACCAAACAATCCAAATAGTATGTTTTGTAAATATATTTTCATTAATGTCCTTAGCTTCATTTTGATTCTCTCCAATACAAATATTAGCTCCCTCTTGGATAGATTTTTGTATGTAGCTTATCTCTCTCTGTGTAATTCTCCCTCTTTGACACATCTCCCTTATTTTCCAACCTTTATATCCCCCTTTGTACATTTCTCTCATAGTATATGATTATCATTAATGTCCTTAGCTTCATTCTGATTCTCTCCAATACAAATATTAGATCCCTCTTGGATAGATTTCTCTCTATAGCTTATCTTTCTCTCTGTAATTCTTTGTCTTTGTCATATATCCCTTGTTTTCCAACCTTAATATTTCCCTTTGTACATTTCTCTCATGGTATATCTCCCTCTTTGACAACAATTCCAAAGACATACATCTTCACCATGTAGATATCTCTGTGTCAAATTTTTGAATTCTATGCTCCCTCTGTCATCTTTCTTATGATTGATCAACACCTTGTGCATTATTCTTCACAACTTTAGGAAAATCCTAAGGTGTGACCACCTTTGCATTATTTTTTTAGATATTTTGTATAATAAATTTGATCCAATCACTCCATGTTATCCTAATTAGTTTCAGATAGGAGAATAACCCCTAATTCACCTCTCAGATACTCACAAACATCCTTAGGTAATTACTTAGTAAATATATATGCTAACTGTTCCTTTGTATTTACATATTCAAGTCTTTCTTCTTTGTCTTGTACCATCTCTCTCAAGTAATGATACTTGATAGAAATATGCTTGGTATTTGTATGCATCACAGGGTTCTTTGAAATATTAATAGCACTATTGTTATCACAGAAAATAACAATTGGTTTAGTGATCTCTTCCTTCATTCCTTTCAACAATTTCTTGATCCACACTATATTTGAGCAATTCATTGCTTCTACAACATATTCAGCCTTTGTTGTTGATTAAGAAATGTAGTTATGTTTCTTGCTTGTCCAAGAGACTAATGTCTTTCCTAAAGATAATGTGCCACCACTTGTACTTTTTCTATCATCAACATTACCTTCCCAATTGGCATCTGTATAAAATTTTAGTTCAAACTTCTCATTCTTCTTATAATATAATCCATAGTCCTCTGTTCCCTTCAGATATCTCAGAATCCCTTTCACTTCCATCATGTGACTATCTTTAGGATTTGAAAAAAATCTTGCAACAATTCCAACTACTAATGCAATATCTGGTCTACTATGGACAACATATTGTAGTTTCCTAATCATTGAACTATACAAGCTTTGATTGAATACAACTATCTCATCAGTCTTTGATAGTTTCTATCTAGTAGAAATAGGTGTACTTACAGGTCTGGAGTCCTCCATGCCAAAGGTTTTTAATATCTCCTTGATATATTTAGATTGAGTAATGTAGATACCTTTCTTCATCTAATATACTTGCAGACCAACAAAGAATTTAGTTTCCATCTCATTTGAAAATGTCTTCCATAAAGCATCCTGTCCTCCAAATATGATATTATCAACAAATATTTCAGCTAACAATATCCCTTTACCTTTTTTAGACTTTAAGAACAGATTAATGTTGTCATTATTCCTTGTAAAACCAATCTTGATTAAGTAATTATGCAACCTTTCATACCATGCTTTGGGGGCTTGCTTCAATCCATACAATGCTTTATGTATCTTTCAGACCATATTCCTCTTGCTTAAATCAAGAAATCCTTCAGCTTGTTCAATGTATACCTCTTCTTCCAGTATTCCATTTAGAAATATTGATTTTCCATCCATTTTATATACTTTGAATCCTTTATAAGCTGCATAAGCCAGTAAAGTTCTAACTCCTTCCAATCTAGCAACTGGGGCAAACATCTCACCATAGTCAATGCCTTATTCTTGTGCATAACCTTTGCATACCAGTCTAGCCTTGTTTCTTATGACTTCTTCATGTTCATTTAGATTATTTCTAAATACCCACTTGGTTCCAATAACATTGTTGTCTTTTGGTCTAGGTACTAGTGTCTAGGTTTTGTTCTTCTCAAATTGCTCAATTTCTTCATTCATGGCATGTATCCACTCTTCATTATCCAAAGCATCTTTCACTGATTTGGGCTCAAATTCACATAACAAGCACGTCTGATTTTTCAATTTGCTTCTTTTCATGACCTTTGAATCTTTTCCTCCAATGATTTGATCTGGTTTATGGTGTCTTCTTACATATCTTTCTAGTATGGGCTCTGGTCTCCTTTTCTCTTGTTGTTCTTCCTTAGATTCATCATGCAATTTTATTTCTGGTTCATTTTGTGTCTCTGCGCTTCCTCAGATTCCTTGATAGTTGTCTCCTGATGCTCGACAACCTCTTTCTGTGACTCAACATTTTCTTGTTGTTTCTCGGTAGCACCATTTTGTTGTTTGCTAGCTTCTTTTTCTGGTTCAAGTAAACTATTGGGCTCTCCTTCATTCATTCATGAAAGATTTATAGTCTTCGGGTTCTTGCTTGCATTCAACTTCATTTTTTTTGCATATTTGTCAATTCTAACATTTACACTTTCCACAACTTTGTTAGTGTTAAAATTAAAACACTTATACGCTTTTCTTTTAGTGGAATAACCTAGGAATATGCCTTCATCACTTTTAGCATCAAGTTTTCCATTTCTATTGTCCTTCAATATATAAATTTTTCTTCCAAAAAATTTAAAATATTTTATATTAGGTGCATAACCATACCATAACTCATAAGGTGTAATAATAGTAACTTTCTTGACTTGTACTTGGTTCAAGGTATAGACTATTGTACTTACAACTTCTCTCCATTAATTTTGTGCAAGATTATTCTCTATCATCAGTGTTCTAGCACAATCTATTATTGGTCTATTCCTTCTCTCGGCTATGCCATTCTGTGGGGGAGTTCTTGGAGAAGACATATGTCTTTTAATTCCTCTATCATTACAAAATAAGTTGAACTCACTAGATATAAACTCTCCTCCTCTGTCAGATCTCAGACATCTCAAGCTCTTACTTGTCTCTTTTTAAACTTTTTCCAAATACCACTTAAATAACTAAAAAACATCAGATTTTTCTTTGAGAAACATCACAGTCATCATTCTAGAGTAATCATCAACAAAAAGATGAAATATTTATCACCTTGGTATCTTTTCACACCAATAAGTCCACAAAGTTCAGTATGAACCAACTCCAAAACATTATCTGTAGTATAGATTTTTTTCTTAAAACTATACTTTTTCATTTTACCCAAATGACATTGCTTACACATAACATTATCCGGTTTCTTCAATCTTGGTAAGGCTATTACTCTTTTAATCTTACTAATGTTTACCAAATTGTCAAAGTTCACATGACATAACCTCTTATGCCATTACCATACATCTATTAGAAATAACTGAGAGGGGGGGGAGGGTGAATCAGTGGCCTAAAAAATATTCCAATTAATCAACCCAAAAACTTAGTACCACAATATTAAGCCTCTAGCTATCTTCAGTCCTATAAGATGAATGCCTTCAAATAATTTTATTAAATTACTACTGCTCGGAGTGCTCTATCAAACCTTATTCTTAATGTTTACCGATTAGCAGTCTTTCATTTACCAAAAATAGTAAATTACTTAGAGTATCCCAATCAATCCAGATTAGTTATGTGTAATGAAAAATACTAAAGTAATGACTCATAAACACATTGAAACATGGATTTTTAATGTGGAAACCCTGTTAAGGGAAAAACCACTTGAGATCGGTAACTCAAAATTTTCACTCTTCTAAAGTGAGCTCAGTGAAGAGCCAACCCTGTTAAAGGTTACAAACACACTATTACATGTGACCTTGTTAGAGGATTTAATAGAATAGTTTGTCACTTGATATCAAGCATCTTTATGCTACCTTCTATGACCAAACCCAGTGTAGTTTGTTAAATGGTATCTGGCATCTCATGCTATCTTCATGATCAAACTTTTTGATAATCCTTGGGATGTATCTCAATATAGAAAGGATCTTTAAATCCTACTCAGTTAAGAGACTTTCTGAATCAATGGTTAAACTGAAATAGTAAATGATCTATTCATGCATACAACTTAGAATTGCTGATTTTTATATCTATTGTAAGCTCACATTACCTTTCTGATCAATATATCTTTTCAATACCTTTGCTCCACTTCTTTTTTCTTGGTGATGCTATGCTTTGTTGCTCAGTGTCTGCAGAAATATTTATCTCTTTCCTTAACTTGATTGATCAGGACTGTATGAAGTTGTTCTTCATCAGTTTCTCTTCAGAATCCTTTTTTTCATTCACTCCCCTTCTTAATTTGTAATGAATTAAGTTGTCTCTTTATAGACATGATATCACCATTTCTAGGTTTTTGACTTTCTTGATCTTGGCATGATCCAAAATTCTTGCCAATCTTGATTTAAAGCATAACTCCTATTTTATCTCATAGAAAAATCTTGGAAAACTAGATAAAATAGATTTAAATATTTTACTTATCTCTGGATTTAACTTGTCGATGAGAACAATGTTAACAACTAGTTAAGTTTATCTTTAGCTATGCTAGCTAGATATTTTGTCATTTTTGAACTCCAGTTAACTTCAGTGTTTTAACTCTTATTAGCCTTCGGTTAACACTTCATTTCTTGTCGGGCTTCTCCATCGGGGTTATCTGTCCATCAGGGTTGTTTGTCCTTGAGACTTGTCTGTCCATTGGGTAAAACTATAATTCTGGCCATCAGTTATGCTTGTGATTCTTCTCATCGGTAATTCTTGTCGAGTTTCTTTCTTAGGCATCACTGTGATTTTGCTCTCGGGTTTCTATGTCCATCGAGTTCCACTAACCATCGGTGTTTGTAGTCACTTAGTGAATGCTGGTCTTTTATGTATTAATGAAAGCATAATCTTTCTTTCTCTGATTCTTTGAAGTCTTTGACACTTTGAATATAAATGATTAGATTATATCAAGTTGACATCAATGAAAGTACAATCCATTAAGTAATTTAATGTCTTGCATTACCTTTCTACATTTTGGTGATCAACTTAACATCTTCAAATAGTGAATTAGTTATATGTCATCAATATCTCCCTTTGGCATTGATGGAAACACACTACATTATCACACTATATTATTACTAATACAATATGAAATATAACAGTTTCATCAATCTTTCCTATTGTAACTATTACAAATGTCTGGCTCTCGGTAAGATCAAATAGCTTAGATTTGTTTCTTGTAGAGTGGGTTCTTCAATCTTCAATCCCCTTTGCTGGATAGATGTAGCAGCTTTTGTCTCTATTCTATGTTGTCCCTTGACTGGTCCTCTTTTTGATAATCTCTTTTTCCTTTTACTCCAATGAGTCATCTCTCCCTTTGTATGTATTCTCTTCCTTTTGTTATTGCTCTCTTTTTGATGGATATTTCATTTTTAATCAATCTCTCCCTTTGGATAATGATTAAATCTCCCTTTTAATTCTTAGGAACTTCTCTCCATGGATAATGATATAACCTCTTCTTGATAATGAGATCATCTCTCCCTTATACTAATGAGAATCTCTCTCCCTTTTGATTCCTGATAATGAAATAATCTCTCCCTTTGACAACAATGCCAAACAATTCTTCTATATCATCCCTCCATCCCTTTATATAATATTATATTCCTTGAATTTCCCTATTCATCAACAATACATTGTCTCTGGTGTTCGGTGCAGATTTGTACCTTGCTATGTATAGATGTATCTATTGCTGTCCATCTTGGTGCTTGCATCAACATGAATGATCTTCTGATTTGTCATAGGATGATGCAGCCTCCTAGTTAGCTTATTGACCAATAGACAAGGGTTGGACCCCTAGTCTCTTTCTCTAGTACTCAAATGTATCTTTTGGTAATGGCTTGGTGAATATATCAGCTAATTGTTCTTTTGATTGAACATATTATAGTATCACCTCCTTTGCTTGCACTTGTTCTCTTAGATGGTGATACTTGATAGCAATATTCTTAGTCTTAGCATGCATGATTGGATTCTTTGTATGTTAATTGCACTGGTATTATCACAATAGATAATTACTGGTTCAAGAATCTTCTTATTCACACCTTCCAGTAGTTTTTTGATCCATGCAATGTTGGAGCAATTTGCAGCAACAACCGCATATTTTTCTTCTGTTGTATATTGAGAGATGCATCCTTGCTTCTTGCTGATCCATGTGACAAGTCTGTCACCCATGAAGAATGCTCCTCTAGTTATTCTCTTTTGTTCATCAATGTTTCCATCCCAATAATCATCTATATAGACTTGTAGCTCAAATTTTTATTCTCTTTTATACCATAAGACATAGTCCTCGGTGTTCTTAAAATATCTCAGAATTCTCTTAACAATAATCATATGTGATTCTTTGGGATTAGCATAGAATCTTGCAACTATTCCAACTGCATGTGCAATATCTGGTCTGGTATGAACAACATACATTAGTTTGCCAATCATTGATCTATAAAAGGCTTGATTTACCTATTTTGATTTGTCTTCTTTTGTCAGCTTACATCCAGTAGCCATAGGTGTTCCAACTGGTTTGGAATCTTCCATCTTAAATATCTTCAGCACTTCCTTGATGTATTTGGACTGAGTGATATATATACTTGCATCCTATTGAAGAATCTGTAGACCAAGAAAGAATTTGATCTCTCCAAACATAGACATTTCAAACTCCTTGCTCATTTCATTAGCAAAAGATTTGCATAACATTTTATTTCCCCTAAAAATGATATCATCAACAAAAAATTTAGCAATCAGAATATTACCATCGGTATCTTCTTTTAAGCAAATTGTTATTTTCACTTGTTCTTACAAATTCAATGATAATGAGATAGGAGTGAAGTATTTCATACTAGGCTCTAGGTGCTTTTTACAATCCATAAAAGGCTTTATGTAGTCTACATACCATATTTCTCTTGTCTAGATCAACAAACCCTTCTGGTTGTTCAATGTATACTTGTAGATACCTAAAATTGACCAAGTGTATCTTAAGCATTCAAAATTGTAAATCTCAGCCAGTTGCCTCAAATCTCATCAAAATGCATTAAAATGGATCAAATCAAATGGAAATTTATCAAGAAAAGTGGACAAAAATAAAAATAAATCAAAGAATTAAATAATGATGAAATCAAATAATTAAATTCAAGCCTAAAAAAGATTAATCAAATTATGCAATTGATTTTAATCAATTAATTGTATAGTTTAAATCAAAAAGATCAAATCCAACCCATTCAACCTAACATGGCTAAATTAATTAAATGATTGAGTTATATAATTCCTAATTTCTTTGAGGACAACCAACCAATTTTCCCTCCATTTAAAAGAACCTCAAAGCTTTTTACCCGACCAAAGCTTGATCATGATCAACTCACTCTACCCCCTACCCTTGAGAAATTGCTATAAATACAAGCCATTTTCTTTGTGTTTGGGATCCAAGAGTTTCAAGAGAAAAGCATCCTTATTATAGGTATTTGGAGAGAATTTGAGAGCTTTTGATAATATTTCAGCATTTGCATAGCATTTAGAGTATCATCTTTAGAAGCATTTGTTGGTTTTATAGCATATC
>MU226743.1:683783-693886 GCA_018584345.1 Thuja plicata | reverse complement strand
GAGCTTTTGATAATATTTCAGCATTTGCATAGCATTTAGAGTATCATCTTTAGAAGCATTTGTTGGTTTTATAGCATATCTTGGAGCATTTGAGCTAGATTAGAGCATTGTTTATCATTTTCTTCTCAATCTAGGATTGTCCTTGAGAGAGATTAAGACTGAGAGCTCTCTTAACAAATCTTAGATAGAGAACCATGAGATGTCATGATTTAACTTCAATTCTTAGATTAAATAGCATTTTCTTTCCATAGAGTTGTTACTAATCCTAATTTCATGAAGGTGTTAATCCTACACACATAAATGGCACCCACCGTGGGGCTTTAGGTCTCATTTCTAACATTTTTATCTTGATATTTTGTGTGTTTTGCATTATTCTTTGTGTTATTTTGTAGGAAAATAGGAGAAGAGCCGCATACAAAGTACTCAGAGCTGCCTGTGAACAGTAAAGCGCCGCGTACAAAGTTTCTTTCATCTCCATCTTTTTTTTTTCAATTGCCTATGAGATAAAGTGTGCCGCCTGGGAGATAAAGTGTGCCACCTGTGAGATAAAGTGTGCCACCTGTGAAGTTCCAAGAGATGTGTTCCAGCAACATTTGACCACATTTTATACTTTTTGTGCCGCCTGTCATTTTTATTTTTCCACCTATGGATTTCCCCGAGCCGCCTATTAAGATTTAAAAGCCACTTTGAAAGTTTTTATTTATGTGTAGTAATAGTTAAATGCCTCTTATTAGCTATGAAATGTCACGTAGGTATTTCTGCTTTAAATCAAGTTTTTAATGGTTTACTCACTATTTTGACTCTCTATGTTTTTCTTTGCTGCAGATGAAAATTCACCCGAAAGTGCAGAAACCAGAGAAACGAGTCACAAGGCCTAGCAAAGAGGTGAGAATTAAGGCAAAAAATGATAAGAAAATACATGCATCTAATCTATTAGAGAGTTTATTTGAAGAAGAACACCTTTATGATCATTACATTAAAGTGTTTTTTTTCTTATAAAAGAAAATTTCCCACTCTTTGATTGATTTTCATGCCTAGTTCTTCAAGCTTTGATTTGAAAAAAATTGATTAAAAGATATTTTAGGAGTGAAATTGTCATTTTATTTTGTAATTTTTTCTTCACTTTGTCTCTATTCATGTTGACTAACTTGTTGGAGGAGCCAGAGTGGGAACGATCACCACTAGGTGAGTTGAAATAAGCCAAATTGATCAAAAATGTGCCTAGCCTTTGCTAGCTTCAAAAATGAGGTATTTTATCTTGACAAGCTTGCATTGATTAAATTGTGGCATTTTTTTTAAATCTATTAATTAGGAAAATCCTTCTAATTGTCTAAATTGAACAAGCATTAGGCATATGCTCTTCACTTTTCAAAGTGAATCAGAAAGCCAAACGTTCAAAGTCAATTTAGTGCAAAGAAAAGGATAAGGAATTGAACCACACATCTCAATTTTAAGAACCTCCTTGTCAAGAGGTTGAGAATGGACAATTTTTGCTTGAGGTGTTTAGAACAAAGGAAGACAATAGGGATATGCTCTTCACTCTTTGAGTGAATCAGATTCCCAAACTTGTTGGACTAAGTTCAATTCTTGCTTTCCATATACATGTTAGCTAAAATAGAGCTTTAAAGGGCCTACCTCTTGAGATTTGCCTTACAAGGACGGTGAGAGGGAATGACCCAAAGTGGGAGATATTTTCTTTTACTATGATATCATCTGACCCACTATAAATAAATACACTTTACCTTAATCAGAAAGTGACTAAACCTTGTGCAAGCCATCCTCACTTCCTCTAGTAGTCCTTCGGGATTGTGCAAAATCATATTTTCATGCATGTGGGAAGCCCGCAAGGGGTAAATGATCTTGGAAATATTTAGACTAGAAGTGATTAAAACCTTGATAAAATAGTAAACCTACCTTTCTAGTGCCATTGTTAAAAGACAAATTTGTTTGACTCTAAGGTAGATTGTTTGGAAGAGATTCTTGTGCATACCCATAAAAACATCTGAGAACATACACTTTTAGTGTTTTTTTAGGGATATGGTATATTTTTGATGTGTGTGTTGAACTTGTACTCTATTTTCATGTAAGATTATTTTTTGACAAATATGATCAAAGCCTTTAAAATTTTAAATACATAAAATAACAAAAAAATTGATAAATTCAACTTTGATCAGTAAAGCGCCACGTACAAACAAAACCAGGCCACTTAAAAATCTTAAAATGCCACCTGTAAAGATTCAATAGCCATGTAACCCACTAGAAAGTGTCACATGTCAACAGTATAAAACATCCTATCAACAAGCAAACACCGCCTGCTAACTGCAGAGTGCCACGTACAAGAATTCCAGTGATCGCGTATTAATAATTAAAAGCCGCCTACACATAGGAAAGAGCCACCCAAAAACAAAGAAGGACAAATAGTGGATATATACTAAGGGTTTGAAAACCATAAAATTCCATTTTTGGATACCCTTTTGGATGTTTAACCTCTGTGTATACTCAACTGGATCAGAATCTGTCATTATTGGACATTTTGCAAAATCATCCACAGATTGATCACTTAAATGAGATAAAAGCCTAGGATCTTCATTTGATCTATGTTAATGCCAGTTTTCACTTGATCTCATTACATTAAGGCTACCCTACAACCAGACAGATCTTATCTAAGGCAAGAGTGTCCTTTTTCGGGTGATCCTTTTAGTTCTTCAAGACCCTTACAAGAACCCATCAAAGAAACAGAACCAACAATGTCTTTCACATTTGGCCATATAGATCCCAATCAAATCAACCATGTAATAAAGGATATGAACAACAATGGAGGGGGAAATGCTGATCCTAACAACAAAGGATCAAACAACAATACCAATGGAGGAGCAAACATTGACCCTAACAATCAAGGGCTGAACAATAACAACAATGGGGGAAACATTGACCCTAATGATGAGGATTTAACTGATGAAAAGGTCAATGAGGCTATGCAAAGCCATTTCTTTATGAAGCTTATGGAAAAAGTGTTGGAAAAAGACAAGGAAAAGTAATTTTTAGACCTAGCACAAACGGGTCTTAAACTTCCATATGATTATGATGTCAACAAACTTAAACAAGAGGAAGAAGAGGATAATCCCATGGACATCATGAACAAATAATTTCAAATTTTCCAAATGCAATTGGACATGATAAAACAAAGTGGGGCTCCTAAACCCTTTTCTATCGAAGCTTTGTGTCCATTTCCATTTGATAAGTCTTTAATCATGGTTCCATTTCCAACAAATTCTATCTTTCCTAAATATGATAAATATGAAGGAAAAAATGATCCCCAAGATCACTTAATGGAATTTTGTACCTTAATTCTAGAATTCATGCATGACACAACTTACCTTATGAGGTTATTCCCTAGAAGTTTGGGAGGTATGGCAATGGAGTGCTTTTCAAAATTACCCTCCAGCATTCAAACCTTTGAGGAATTGGCCTTTAAGTTTGTAACTCACTATTCCTATAACATCAAACATGAGGTTTCAATGCTTAATCTATGTAACACCAAATAAAGAGAAGGAGAGGGATTCCTACTTTTCCTACAACTATGGAGAGCGGTATTTGCTAGATACCCTTGAAGTGTACCCGAAAAGGAGAAGATGGATATTTTTGTAAACAACTTGAATCATGAAATGAACTATCAATTAAGGCTACAACATCCTAGGTCATTTCAAGACCTAATTGAGAATGGGGTGACAATGGAAGAGGTATTGATAAAAAGTGGAGAAATCAAACTTTACAAAGATAACAAGAATAACAACATCAACAATACCTCCAACATTAATCAAAATCGCAATTCCCCTAGCAAAAACTGATTTTGGATGAAGAATAACAACAATAAAGGAGTGGTCAATGATGGATTGGTAGAGGATAATAATTTAAAGGCCACCCCTTTCAATCTCACTCAAAACTCAATTCAAGCTAATAATGTGAATCAAGCACCCAAGGTACCCTTTAACAATAACAACAATAATAACAACTTTGGGAATAATCAAGGGACTTACAAGCCTAAACCTTTCTTTGTACCTACTCCCAAAAGGACATTCACTAATTTTGGTGAACCATTGGAAATAAACTTATTTAATTTCCAAAGGCTCAACCATATGAACCTCAAATCAAGGCAAATTGGTGGAGTGAGAATAGCCATTGTGAGTATCATCAAAATAGGGGACATGAAACCAATGATTGCATGCATATCAAACATGTGGTACAAGGTCTCATAGACAATGGTGTGATAAAATTGGAAGGACCTCAAACTAATGAATTTCACACGACCTTTAAGACTCCTTTCTATAAACATGAAAAAGGAGAATCTTCCAACTCAAACAATGGAGGAAATAGTGCGAATAATGCAAGAGGCAATCATAATGTTAACTTTTCTCATACTTATGACAATACTATGAATGTTGTTGTGATCAAAGATCAACCTATTCAAGAGTCCACTAATGCCATCACAAGGGGCAAGCCTCAAAGGTTACCCTACAAGGGGGTACTCCTATTACTATTGGCCCTAAAACACCAATTATTTTGGCTAAACAAACACCACCCACAACAAAGCCTTATAGTTTGGTAGATCAATTAAAAAAGACTCCAGCACAAATATCAATTTTGGAGTTGTTGAAATTATCTCCTAATCACAAGGAGATCCTGGAAAAAGCCTTGGTTGAGAGAAATATTTCTATAAACTTGGAGGAAGATAAATTTCAGAACATGGTAGGGCATCTCATAGACCCTCATTGTCTTTCATTTTCAGATCAAGATGATATGTCTATCACACATCCTCAAAGCTTACCCTTTCATATAAAGGTATTAATCCAAAGACATAGAGTCAAGAGATTTCTCATAGATGGTGGAGCTGGTCTTAATATTTTCACTTTAAACCTTGTTAAGTCATTAGGGTTAACCGAGTCTTCCATTGATCCTAAAAATAAAATCACTATTAAGGATTATGATGAGGAGGAAAGATATTCAAAGGGTATGATAATTCTACCAATTCAAGTGGGACCTATAAAAAGGATACCATATGTCAGGTTCTTGATATAAAATTGACCTACAACATCTTACTAGGGAGGCCATGGATACATGAAATGCAAGCGGTACCTTCTACATATCACCAATGCATAAAGTTTCCATACATGGGGGAAGAGATCATGATTGGAGGAGATTCAAACCCTTTCCAATATTGCAATGCTTTAAAGCCAAGTCATGAATTGTATATCCCTCATAATAGGGAAAGAGTCATCCCTAATATTACCATGGAAGAAGCCAAGGAGAAAAGTCCAAAACCAACATCAAATGTTACATCGACTTCTAACCCTGTTCAAACTAACTAAACTACATCAACTAAGGGAAAAGAAAAGATGAGTTATGAGGGTTCAAATTAAAATGATAATTTAGTTCAGACTTCAAAATTGAGAATGGAAACTTCAAAACCCACTAAGGAGGAAAGGGAACAAACTAAGAAAGATCATTATGAAAAGATGAGTGATCTGATGAACCAATTTGAGAAACAATGCAGAATTAACTCAAAAGGGGTAGGGGAATATTCTGTTTCCCTATTTGATTTACCCACATCTCCAAGGACACATGGGAAGCCATCCAAAGATCATCAACCTCATAAATACAATTCCCATTTTGTGAGAGAATGTGACAAACAAGAAATGGAAAAAGAAGACAATGAGGTATTACAATGGCTTTATAAAGAGGACGATAATTTATCTAATTCCAATGAAAGGGTGCAACATATCAACATCCAAACTGATCAATATGGCAAAGGATTTGATATCATGAATAAAATTGGGTATAAGGGAAGAGGACCCTTAGGAGTTTGACATAGAGGGTTGTTAGAACTTATTGAACTAGTTTGGAGAGAAAAAGACGAGAAAGTCAGCATAGGTTTTCAACATAAAGGAGAAAGTGTTGGAAACACTGAGAGGGGGGGGGTGAATCAGTGTTTAGCTTATTATTCAAATTCAGAAACTTAAACATAAATCAATTATACATTCAATGAAGCATAACCCAAGATCACATAACACTTGATAAGATTATAGGGAAACCTTGATTAAAGGAAAAACCCTGGTGGGAATTAATACCCACAAATATTGTACTAGTATAATGAACCTGTTAAAGTTCCTTTGCCCTGTTAGAAGCAATCTTTACAATATGAGTACAATGACCTGGTTAAGGGTCTGACCCTGTTAGTAGTCCTTTACAATTAACCCTGTTAAGGGTGAGGACTCACTGTCCAAGAGCTCACTGCTCAAAGAGAAAGAAGGCTACAACCTCCTGAGAATAGATATGAACTATATCCAAAAATGAACTACTGAATGTGACACAAATGTCTGATCAGTTCCAGTTATGCGCTTATAATCTTAACCTCTTTAAGGGATCTTTCTCATTATGATATCTTCATACTACTCTGCTATACATCTTCTTTGAATTTTTTGACCACATTTCAAATGTATCTTTGTAATATATATATACATACATACATACATATATATATATATATATATATATATATATATATATATATATACGCCTGAATAGACGCGACTCAAAACAAGACCATAGTTGGCCCACAAAAATAATACGTAATTCTTCCAAACAAATTGGCTTAAGCATGTTTACAAAAAATTTTAATACATAATTAAAAACTTTCTACAATAGGTGCTTAGCCTTTACATAACAAAAGATTACACGCTAATCAAAACAATGAAGTCATCTTCATACTCTGTATTCTGGACTGCTGGTGAACTTGTTCTTTCTGTAACTTGTTCGTACTACCATTCCATACCATGTGTGTATAGGGTAAGCATACTATCATACCATAGAGCTTAAGTATGAATTTTCATATCCTTAAGTGATTGTACGCACATGCGTTGATGCCCTGATCTACTGTAAGTCACTGTTCTATTCTATCTTCTATACTTAGTCAATTTCCACTTCATAGTTTACTGTGAAAACTTCATATGAATTTGTTGCCATAATGAAAACACAAAATAAGCCATATACTCCCTAGGAGTCAACTTTCCAACAATCTCCCCCATTGTCATTAATGGCAACAAAGGAATGTGGCCAAGTTACTCAAAATTGACTAACACCCAAAAAACTATATATCATTATACTTTATAATATATAATACATATACATACACTTCTCCTCACACATTCATTACTCCCCATTTGAAATTAATGACAAAGGTGACAAAATTGTAAGTTTCTAGATACTTACTCCATATATACATCTGGATATACAACTTGAAGATTCTTTATCTCTTGCTGCCATAATGCCTTCATTGCATCAACTGTCTGGAGATGGGAACATAGAGCATAGGTGAGCTTCTCCATTTTCATCAAGTCCATGTAGGGACCTTGATCATAAGTGACAATGGTGGCATCAATCTATTTGATGTTCTCATCCAGAACATCTAAGGAGGGTGCAAGTGCATTTCTCAACTGAGTCTGTCGGGTCCTTATCTTATTGATCTCCATTTTGGATTTTTCTATCTTGTCAAGTTGACCTTGATAGATACTGTTGTAGATCTTCATATCTTGCATGGATGTCTTAACTGATTTCCAAACACTGTCAACCAAAATTTTTTCCTCCTCTGTTGCCTTGATATGTTCAGAGGTGAATTTCACCCTATCCATGCAGTTGGCAATTACATTTCTGCCTTTAGCTGCCAACTCTTTCAACATAGACTGACCAATCTTCAAGGACTTTAGATCTAATGAGAAATTCTTGACTAGTTCATTCAACCTTTCCTTTTTATACTCATCTTCTGAAATTCTTGTGGTTGAGTCTACTAAGCTTATAAAATGTGCTTTGAAGCTTGTTAGAATGCTGTCTACATCATCAACTGATTGAATTTTTTCTACTTTCTTATCTACAGGCACTAGATCATTCAAGATGTTTACTGATTCTAGGAATAGAGGATTTCTCATAACCTATTTTTCTTTGGCCTTTTCCATGGCTAAGACACTGATCTTGATCAGGTCTTCTTCTCCCCAAGAATCCAAACTTGTTGATTCAGGAGTTAAACTTGACAACAATGAGGTAGATGGTTGAATGGATGGTGTGAATATAGTATTCTGACTAGTTTCCATGCATTCACTTTTAACTAGGATCTCCATAGCTGGTAATTCATTGGTTTTATTATCTTCCTCTTTGTTCAAATATGTTGAATCTATAGATGGGACTTTATCTTGTTGCAAAGATGTATCATTAGTGCATGCTTTCTCTATCTCTTCTGAGTTCACAAATGCTTTTCCAACTTTATCCGTATCATTATCAGAGGCGGTCATAGATATCTTGATATCATCAATCACTATAGTATCCCCTGAGTCTTTTGCTATATAAGAGGCTATTGATATTGAGGGCGCAGAAACCTGTGGACCTGTCTTAGGTGCATTCAGACTAATTGGTTCTATAACCTATTTTGGTGGAACTGGAGTTACCTTTGTAGGCACCATTGATGGATACATATGTCTATCCAGAAATACCTGCTCAAATGCTTTCTGAGTCTCTTCACCAACCAGATCATACTCCGTATTCATTATATGGAGAACCCTTATTTTGGTTCTTAGGTGCGACTTGACTGAATCCAATAAAATGACTTTCTCATCATGCGAGCACACTGGGAGAAGACTATCTAATGTTTCTTATCTTATCCTTATATATTCTTCAATTGCTTTCCTCTTCAAAATATCAAGTATATTCCATACCTTGCCTAGTATGACTGTTTTGAGTTCTAACATTGTCCTTTTGAACTTGATCATGTGAGAGATGATCATAGAATGGATCTCTGATTTGTCTATCTCTTGGTATTTATCATATGCATTCTTAAGAGATTCTAGTCTTCTCTCATTTACAATTATGTTCCTTAAGACATTAAGACTAGGTCTGAAACCTACCTCAAGAGGAGCTTGTGTATTCTTTACGTTGCTCCTTGTAGTTCTTGATGATGGATGATTAGTGGGTGCTTGCTTCCTTCCTCTAGACTTCTTGCAAGGTATTGGTGGTGGAGATGTATCCAGATCAATGGTGGTTGATGGCATAGATGTATCTTCATTTGATCTCTTCTTCTTCTTCTTGGGCATATCATCAATCTTTTCAGTTTTTACTTCAGTGGGATTCTTCTCAAGTTCTTTGGCTATCTTAGCTTCTCTAGCTTTATCAAGATCTTCTTGAGTAGCACCATGAACTTTTAGGATATTTGAGGTAATCCTAGATGCCTTCCTTTTGTTCTTAGCATTGTATCAGACATAATCAACTTGGTTTGTCTTTTCCCTGTAAGTGCCCCATCTAGGTTCATTGGGATCCTTGGGCGCAGATAGGAGAACTTGTGCATAACCTTCCAAAACATGTTCTTCAACTTCATAACCAAGAGGGTGAATCCATTTTGTCCTTGGCTCAACTACCTCCATACAAGTACAATCAGTCTCTACCATGAAGCATATGGTGTCTTTGTACTTCTCAACTATTTTCTCAGGTATCTTGAATCTCTTCTGCATCTTGTTTCTGAATGTCTTGATGTCTTTATCCATGGAATCCTTCACACTACTCTTTGATGTGGCTTTAAGTGAAAGTTGTGACATAGTGGGTTTGCTTCTGTCTAGGTAGAGATTTGCAACCTTTCCTACTATGTGGAAGTAAAGATATATGATCAGTGAACCAAACCTGAATATCTTGCTTTTTTCATGCTTGATGGCTCAGATGTTGTCAATCAATTGAGCACGCAATATCTCATGTAGGTTGTACTGAGTATTGTCTTTCACCATTTTTATTGCTGCTAAGATAGGGGCTGCAGATACACTGTTTAGTCTGCTTGTGTGTTGGAATTTATAACCTAGTATCATGGTAACTAACTGTAGACACCCTAAAATGGACATGCTTGTGACTTTACATTAAAAACACTAATTTTCATCTATTAGTTAATGATTTTTTTAATCATTAATTAATCATCTATTTTCTTCTAAATTCATTCCCTAAATCATCTAATCAAATTCCCAAAATTAATTAAATAATTAATTTTATTTAAATAATTAGCTTTAATTGATTAATTACCA
>MU226743.1:669455-683628 GCA_018584345.1 Thuja plicata | reverse complement strand
TCTTCAAAGAGATAACTCCAATCAGATCACATGGGTTACTCCACCCATCTCTCCAGTCCACATGGGTAACTCCACCCACCTCTTCAGTTCAAAAAG
Source organism: Thuja plicata (assembly GCA_018584345.1). Classification (NCBI taxonomy): domain Eukaryota; kingdom Viridiplantae; phylum Streptophyta; class Pinopsida; order Cupressales; family Cupressaceae; genus Thuja; species Thuja plicata. The sequence goes on along the minus strand of MU226743.1, from coordinate 683,532 downwards.
GTAACTCATAATTAGCTCTTCAGTCAACCAAGCTTTATCTCCTCTTTACCAAATGAAGAGGTGGAGTTTACTGATGGCTTCTCCAGTTCTTTTTAATCTCAACCATTCATCTCCCTATCTCTAGGATTGATCTCAACCATTCATATCATCACCAATTCCTATATAATAAACCCTTCATAACCATTTGAAGGATCCAGGATTTCAAGGTCTCATGCACCATTACTCCGTCAATTTGGTTCTAGCATTCAAGTCATCTTGCGATCACACACCCGTTTCAATTAGAAAATTCTTGACACTTCTCAAGTCATAGACGCTGCCCCGCCAATACTGAGCATTAATAACAGTGTTTCAGAAGGAGTAGAGAGAAACAATAGAAGCTTCAAGCATCGTGGGGTTTGCATTTATTTTTTTTCCTTTCTCTTGCTTGTACATTTTATTGATTACGTTTCATTGTTATTCATTTTAGTAGTATTGTGTATTTGATTTATATCATTTTTGAAACCTTTGCTACTGACCCTTGCCTTTGGAAAGCTTGGGAAACCATGGATCATGAGAAAGAGAGGCGTACATTTTGGTGAACCCGATGTGAAAGAAACAACCCAAATATCTCTTGTAGACGAAGAAATAGATTGATTAACCATGGTCATACGGTCATAAATTTAAAAATCTGACTTTTCTTTGACATTTGTATTATTTCACAATTGTTGGTATTTTACCGCAATCAACGAAATGGTGCCGCAATCGACTGGTTTAATACCGCAATTGATTGTAGGATTTCATAGTATTATTCTATCTTTTTCGATCTTCTTTCTTTGGGTACTTTGTTGCAATTGTCTGATCCGTGCCACAATTGAAGGAATTTTACCGCATTTGACCAATTTGTGCCACAATCGATAGCATTTCGCCGTAGTTGCCAGTGCTTTACCACAATCGACAAAAATTTACTGCACTTGCTAGTACTTTGCCGCAATCACAAAAAAAATTGCATATTAGATCCAAATCTTTTGTCCATCTATTTCTAAACTGATATTTTTGGTTTTCTATGCAAGATTGGACCAAATCACTGAGGATAGAGAAGGGTAAGTTTTGGTAAGCATCATTCGTTATTTCAAAGTTTTATATACTCTCATTTTTGCAAATAATCCTTTTTGGTACTAACCCGTTTAAAACAAAGCAAACTAAAAGGAATTCATTTGTCGATTTGGGTTTAAAAAGAACAGTACTTGCAAAACATATCACATCTCATATTTTGGATTTGGGCTTAAAATTGACATGAGGATTAAAACTGAACAAAGGAAAAAAATCTCTCAATTTGGTGCATTAAAATTGAACAAGCAATCAACACCTACTTTTGGGCTTAAAATTGAACATTGGTGCTTGCATGGTGGTGTAGCTTAGTTCACACTTTAAACTTTGGAGCTTAATCAATTTACCTTGTGTCTTGAGTTTTGGGTGCACTTGCATAAACTAATAGATTACAAACCTTTACTTTTTTAGAAAGGCCTGTCTGAGGAATGTGCTTCTTCCTCAGAGGACAACCTTAAACCGGTAATCCTTCTGATCGGTATATAAACAAGGTACGAACCAAAGTTCCATCTTATCTAGCCAAGCTCGAGCGAGGCATGTTGATAATAGTCCAGATCGGGTGAATATCCCTAAGGAGCCAGCATGGTCAACTAGGCTCTTAAGTGAGTCACGCATGTACAAACTGATTGGAGAGATGCCACAGACCCTTACTACAACCTTGATTAAATAGAGGCCCACCCATTTTACCTCCAAACATATACCTTATTATAGTGCAAGGGTTTACAAAATTTTCCCCCAAGATTCCCAACATATGTGTCTCACGATATTTGTGTAGTTAAAGAGATCTTCACTTCATGACAACAATACCTAGAAACGGCAAAAACATGAGCACCTACGTCATGGACCTTCATGTCCTAGTAGCGTGACAATTGTTGTGTGAGCTAACAGACATTCAAGCATTGGGCCTATAACATTGTATTCTGAAGCCATTGACCTAGATTAATTTGATTGTTCATTGTTGTGACCTCGTGATAACCTTGCAACTTGAAAAATTTGTAGAACATACACAATTTCAGTCTTCATTTTTTAAAACACGGTGTCTATTGTGCTTGTTCCTTTGATCAGTTTTTGAAAATGCAAAAAAAAACATCTGAACTGTCAAAATGAGTCAAATGTGTTAAAGTCTAGGGTTGTCAATGTCAGCTGTCCTGCAAATTAGAAGCATTGTTCCAAAAAATTCAAAAATATCAAGCAGTGATACTTATCCTCTAGTCTTTTTTTAGACTGTTCCTCATTTACTACAATTGCCCGCATTGTGCCACAATTAAAGGAATTTTGCCCTAGTTGACTTGTTTATTGCCACAATTGTCATGTTTCTTACCATAATCGGTGATAAACTACCGTAATTGACCAGTTATTTTACCGCAATCAGTGAAATTGTACTGCAATTGACCAGATATACTATATTCCTATTTTGACCTAAAACCTTGAAAGAATTTTTCATTTGGTGTCCAAAACTAGTGTCTATCCCAGGAAAATGTGAAGAACATTATGTGAATCTCTAAACATTAAAGATTACCCTTTCTTTTTAAAGCATGATTATTGTTAAAAGAATTGTTAGTTCAAAAGTTCAGACTCAAAATACCTTGATCTCATCATATCAAACATCGTCATCTTTATCAAAGTGACTTTGTCCAAGACAAAGGTCAGCAAATCTTATCTTTTTTATCACCACTTTGAGATCAATTTATTTCAAAATTTGTCGTTAGAATTACCTTTGTCCAAAACATAACTCGGACTTCCTCAGAAAGGATATTCTTCCTTGTTTTCTTTATATCACTTATTTTAGTTACAAAACCTAGACCGCACTATGTCTCAAACACCTCATGGAGGCCCTTACAAAAGGTCTAAGGCTAGAAATCAACATGATGAGTCATATATCAACCACTTCCCCACTTGGGAAACAGAGAAAGAGAACAATCCCTTCATGAACACCAGTTTTGCTCTATTTATTGAACAACCCCGTGGGGCAGCCTTTTTCCAAGATATCACAGAAGAAAAGCTTGAAGATGTGGAACAAGATCCTTACTCCATGAAAGTAGTTGATGTTGTTGTATAGAGGAACCCTGAACGTTACTTGGCCATGCTAATAAAGAAGGGAGTCAAACTCCTCACTAAATTTAGTGTATCAACTATATGGCCTGAAAACCCTCTTGCAGGTCAAAACACTACTCAAACTCCTCACATACTACCTGTTGTGTCTCAAATCTTTCCACCATTAGTTTTACCCACATCGACATAGACTGTATCCAATCAAACCAATGACCTGACCCAGGTCAACACATCTTCTATTCAAAGCATGATAGACTCACAACTAAGTGCACTTATGGTCACTAGTATGCCTCCATCTTTGGTCTCATGGCTAGGACAATCAAGCTCTCATTCTATGCCTTCCATCCCACCAAACACCAACTATTCTGAAACTATGTTTCTGCTACAGTCAATTCATACTAGCCTTGGGATCAACATCGCATGCCCGTAGGGATCCATCTATGTAGGAATGACTTACATTCAAGGCCCACACAAGGCTACATCTTTTCCCATTCTGACACCAATCCAATCTCCGCAACAACAACCCCAGCTTCAATTACCTTAGTTTCAACCCCCACAACAACAACCCCAGCTTCAGTTGCCTCAAATCAAACCCCCACAACAGCAACCCTAGCTTCAGTTGCCTCAATTCCAACCCCCAAAACATCAACCCTAGCTTCAGTTGCCTCAAATCCAAGCTTAGCGATAGCAACCCCAGTTTCAAACCCAACCTCAACAGTAGAAATATCAACCCCAACAGTATCAAACCCAGTTTCAATCACAACAGCAAATGCATCAAAACCCACCATGGGCTACTCATGTCCCTCCATTTACAAATCAATCAGTGGGGAATCAATATCAAGTCCCTAGGATGAAATCCTATGTTCCTACTCAAGGGACACAGAGGCATAGCCTCATACCCACCATAGCACAAAGGAATGTCCACACACACCAACCTCAATATCAAATGGAAATGTTAATGCATCAAATGCAAACCCTTCAAACCCAAATGATAAATATGAAAAATCAGGGGCAAACTAAATCCTATACCATAGAGGATTTATACCCATACCCCTTTGACCATTCTCTTCACATGTCTCCATTCTCAAATCACTTCTTGGTACCAAAATTTGACAAATATAGGGGCAGTACCAACCCTATTGAACATATCCGAGAGTTTTTTGCTAGTTGCATTGAAGTCGCTCATGATGAGACATATCTAATGTGACTATTCCCACAAAGCTTGGCTGAACCAGCAATGGAATGGTTCTCACATCTACCTCATGACATTCAGTCTTGGGGAGAATTGGCTGAAAAGTTCATAGCTCACTTCCATCATAACATTGAGTGCAAGGTCAGCATCAAGGACCTTTGCGACATTAAATAGAAGGATGGAGAGTCTTTTGTGAAATTCCTACAGAGATGGAGGAATACAACAAACTGCATAACATATGATGTGCCTGAACAAGACTTAATAGTCATGTTTGTTGACAATCTAATTCCAGACATGTCATTCACAATAGAGTTACAGTTAGCTCCAAACTTCACACAACTCATCAAAAGAGGAGTTCATTGTGAGTAGAACTTAGTCAAACAAGGAATCCTTGTAGATCCTACACAAACAAATACGAATAAGAATGCAATAGAAAAATCTAAGTGGTGGAACAAAAACAAAAATGTCACTAGCAATGGTGTCATTGATGTAAAGACAGTCAACTACGCACAACCCAATCTGTTACTACAAGGCACACCTATGGAAAACCAAAAAACCATAGGACCCACTCAACAAGCATACACCCAAAACCAACCTCCCCTTGTACAAGTGGCCGCTGTGTCAAACAGTCAACAACAGAATCAACGCAAACCACGGTTTCAATTCTAGCAACAAGATTTCACACCATTAGGAGAGCTGATAGAATCAGCTTTACGCAAGTTGATAGAACCAAACACTATCACTCTCCCAGAAATCAAAGACTTTAAAAAAGATAAAAAAATTTGAGGTGGTATAATTACAAGGATTTCTATGAGTTTCATCAGGTGAAAGGGCACAAAATAGCTAACTGTTACCGACTGAAACACGCTATCCAAAATCTGATTGACACAGCGGTCATCGATGTGATGAATACTCAAACCAAAGGTACAACTGATCACACTATATTCAACGATACATTTCATGATCACAACATAGGAAAAGCCTCCAGGTCTAGTGGACAAACAAAACAAGTTAACTATACATATGCCAACAATGATAATGTTATCAATTGCCTCAATCCTTCAGATAGCCATGTGGCTACAATCACTATCAAAGACCAAGGTAACAATTGTGCTGTAACAATGCATTGAGCCAGAGTCATCTTGCAAGGATTACCATCCTCACCTACTGTCTCAGAAAATCCTAAAGAAAACTTAGATCCACAAACAAGCATAGTGGACCAACTAAAGTGCACACCTACCTGGATCTCCATGTTTGACCTATTGTGCATATCTCCATAGCATAAACTCGCACTTGACCAAGCCCTTTAGAATGTATCTATCCCAAGGGACATAACACCTAAGAGCTTCCAAATGATGGTCAACTATATAGCAGCTAACAAACATGCCACATTCACAGACCGTGATGTGCTGCCGCATAAACCCCTGCATAATGATCCTCTACACTTACTTGTCCAGGTCCAAAAAAGTTCTATCCATAGGGTCCTTGTTGATGGTGGAGCTAGGTTAAACATTTGTAATCTAAAGTTAATCAAGAAACTGGGCTATTCAGAATCAAGAATTGATGTCACAAGGAGAATAAATATCAGAGCTTATGATGAAGAGGAAAGGTCCTCTGAGGGTATTATCATTCTACCTGTTGGCATTGGTCATGTGGTAAAAAAAACACCCTTCCAAATCTTAGACCTTGATTTGGGATACAACATGTTACTAGGGAGACCTTGGATACATGAAATACAAGCTATACCTTTGACATACCATCAATGCATCAAGTTCCCACACCAGGGAGAGGAGATCATCATAGAGGGAGATCCCAATCCCTTCCAATATTGTAATGTGGTCCAAATCAACAATGATATTCATGTACCATAAAACCAAGATGCAAGCATCCCATCCTCTTTAGATTCGAATCCCAAGGATGTCACATGAGTAGCAGGGAAGATAGTCATTAAACAAGATGCAAGCATCCCTTCCTCTTCCAAATCAAATCTTAAAGATATCACACATAAATCAGGCAAGATATCCATCACGGATAAGGGCTATGGTGAATACAGATATGAAGAAGCTTTTACCATCATGCACATGCCTAAAATCCCAAGAACTCATGGCATGCCACAAACTGTTATTGCAACAGAAACTCCACAACCTGTTCTATTTAGATGTCTACCCACAACCTTTGTCTGATGGGGAGACATAGCAGAAGAAAATCCTTTTGAACAAGACATCGATACTTGGGTATACCAAGATTCCCCTGAGACAATCTGACCACCACTACCCTTGTCAAACTATGGTAATGGTTACACAATGATACAAAGATTTGGGTTTGATGGTACAACCGAGCTAGGGGCAAGACAATAAGGAATATATGAATTTCCTCTCCCACCAACCCAAAGAAACACAAGAGGGTTGGGCTATGGACAACAAAGCACTAGTCCTATAATCCAAGACATTCAAGTTAATCAAGAGTAAATAACTGAGATGCACCTCGGGCACAACTCAGAACATGTCTTAATAAGAAACATATTAGCACAGTTGTTTCCCGCCAAAGAGGGAACCACACAATCCCTAATAAACCTACACATATAAATTGATGATAACCAAGGAAGTGAGACATCAAACAAACATTCTATTGAGACTGAATCCCACAAGTATGAGTGGAGATCCCTTCATGAATCTGAAACTTCAATCCCATATTTTTCCCCTCGGGCTGACATTATCATAAATCTAGCAGACCTATTTGACAACCTAACCATTACCGAACAACCCTGCATAGACAAACATGTCATTTATCAAACCTCAAGTGGTGCATCCACATCACAGTCCAATTTTGTAGGAACCATATCAGTGGTCCCTTTCAGTCTACCAGAGCCAAACAATCGTGAAAGTGTCTGTCTTGTACACCCTGAGCTTATAGAGTGGGATCAAGTTGTGAAAGTGTCTTTCTTGTACACCTTGAGCTTATAGAGTGGGATCAATAAGGACCACTTGATCTAGATATCTTCAAGAATTATGAGGTGATAGCTCATTTCATGGGATGAAGGGAAGGCATTCTGTTAGGAGATCACAAGGTAGACTTCTCCATTAACCTAAACAGAGTAGCATATTTCAGGGAGGAAGCTCCTCTTTCCAGTCCACAAAAGAAAAAATAACAAAGAATAAAAAGCTAAAAGAAGGCGTATCTTCTAGTGAAAACCTAACTGAGGTGCTAGAATATGGAAAGAAGGAACTCCTCCCCTTAACAGAGGAGAAATCAGCATTATTAGTAGAAGAAATAGAGGAAATCAACTTGGGGGGTGACAAGAACCCAAAGAACATATACTTGGTGAAATCACTCACCCTTGAGGAGAGAGAAAAGTTCATTAGTTTCTACAAGGCAAAAATGATCAATTTCACATGGTCCTACTCAGATATGCCAGGGTTAGATCCAGAGCTAGTACTACACCATCTCCCGTTGCTACCCAATGCCAAACTTGTCAAGCAAAAGATGAGAAAGATGCATCCCCACATTGCATTGCTAGTAAAGGTATAATTGAAAAAGCTCCTAGATGCTAAGTTCATTAGACCTATGCCATATGTGGACTGTATATCTAATATGGTACCAGTTACAAAGCATAGTGGTCAGATATGAACTTCCATAGACTTCAGGGATCTTAACATAGCATGTCCCAAGGATGACTTTCCTTTACCAAACATTGATATGATAGTAGACCTAACTGTCGGACATCAAATGCTATCACTCATGGATGGATTTTTAGGTTGCAATCAAATAAGAATCGTGCTAGAGGACCAACACAAAATAGATTTCACATGCCCTTGGGGAATATATTGTTGGAATGTCATGCCGTTTGGTCTAAAGAATGCCAAAGCGACATATCAAAGAGCTATGATGACTATATTTCATGATCTCATCCACAAGACAATGAAAGACTATGTGGATGACACACTAGCCAAATCAATACTTCAAAAGGATCATCTAGAGGTTTTGGGACCCATCTTTAACAGAATGTAGGAAATCAAAGTCTGTCTAAACCCAAAAAAGTGTGCATTCGGTGTCACAACGGGAAAATTACTGGGGTTCATAGTATCACATAGAGGAATCGAAGTGGATCCAGCAAAGGTCAAAGTAATATTGGACATGCCTCCACCATTGAACCTGAGACAACTAAGAGGGTTACAAGGAAGGCTCTAATCGATCAGACACTTCATCACTCAACTAGAAGACAAGTGCCACCCATTCCAACATCTATTGCATAAAGAAATCAAATTTGTATAGACAGAGCAATGCAAATAGACATTTCAGATATTCAAAGACTACCTTCTTAAGTCTCCTATATTGGTACCACCAGTATAAGGTAGACCATTGCCTCTATATATCTCAGCAACAAAATTGGTGTTAGGTGTACTCTTAGCACAACATGATGATGCAGGAAAAGAGAGGGCCATCTACTATCTAAGCAGGACTTTGGTTGGATATGAGCTAAACTATACACCAATTGAGAAGTCATGCCTGGAAGTTGTTATCACTTCCCAAAAGCTAAGACACTATATGTTGAGTCACCAAACAAAATTGGTTGCACATATTGATCCTCTCAAGTACCTCCTAAGCAAAGCAACGCTCACTAGATGACTGACAAAGTGGGTAATGATCTTAAGTGATTTTAACATTGAGTATGTAGATAGAAAGGCCATCAAAGGACAAGTGATCGCAGATCAACTAGCAGAGGCAACAATTCAAGACCACAAGCCTATTATGTCTAACTTTCCTGATGAATCTATCATGACACTACAACCGGCGATCGAGGTATGGAAACTTTATTTTGATGGATCATGTACAAACCATGGTGTGGGGGTAGGGATACTTCTTATCACTCTAGATCATGATACAATTCCAAATTCTTTCAGACTTAACTTCCAATGCACCAACAACATAGAAGAATATGAAGCACTGGTCATCGGTCTAAAGATAGCAATTCAATGGAGAATCAAGAACCTTAGAGTCTTTGGTGATTTGCAGTGGTCATCAGTCAAGTCAACAATGATTATATGACAAAAGATGATAAACGCATACCATACAGAGCATAGATGGAACAACTGCATGCCAAGTTCCATTACATTCTCTTCGAGCAAGTCCCACGAGCACAAAACAAAGCTGCATATGCAATGGCTACCATAGCATCACTGATTGATATGCTAGGTAACGAAACATAATTCTAGTTTCTAGTGGAGAAACTCTTGGTGCCATCACATCAAGCATCTATCACATAATCAGCATGTGTCCTTGTTGGTCCTGAATCCCCATGGTACCAAGATGTCTATAACTATCTCCAAAACAATGTCTTACCTCCAAACTTGTCTAGGAACCAAAGAAAATCCCTCATCCACCAAGCCTCTAGGTATACCATCCTCTCAACTACTCTATACAGATGAAGTCTAGATGATAGCTTTGTATGAGGTACATGAAGGAATTTGTGGAACCCACGGAGGTGGCAATAGCTTAGCTAAGAAGATCATCTACATGGGATACTATTGGCCCACAATAGAGATAGATGCACACAAGCATGTTCAAAGGTGTAGACAATTTCAAGTTCATGGAAACCTCATCCATGCACCAACCCAGGAACTAAATCCCATCACATCACCATTACCATTTTCAATGTGGGGATTTGACCTAGTGGGAAATATTACACCTTCTTCAGCAAACTGACACAAGTACATCATAGAAGCAATGGAGTACTTCACCAAGTGGGTGGAAGAAATTCCCCTCACTTACATCACTGGAAACAAAATAGCAATGTTCGTACTTAATCACATTATCTGTCAATACGGGATCCCCCAAATAATCCTGACATATCATGGTACACCTTTCTAGAACAAGGATGTTGAAGACCTATGAAAACAGTTTCACATCAAACAAGGGTTCTCCTCATTTTACTACCCTCAAGGGAATGGCCAAGTGAAAGCTTCAAACAAGACAATCTTGAAAATCCTAAAGAAAATAGTGAACGAATTAGGGAGAGACTGGCATTTACAGCTTAGTCCCGCACTATGGGCATACAAAACTAGTGTGAGAACATCTACAAGAGCCACTCCTTTCTCCCTAGTCTATGGATCAGAGGTGGTATTACCCCCCGAAGTAGAAATCCCATCCCTAAGGATATCACTGAAGAACCTGGTTTTAGATGAAGACTATAGAGTAGCAAGGCTCAGTGAACTAGAGTTACTAGATGAAAGAAGGCAGCATGCCTTCGACCACTTACAAGGCTATCAGAATCACCTTAGAAGGAACTATCATAAGAAGGTGAAGCCATGAACATTTGAGGTAGGAGACCTTTTCCTCATGGAAAATTAGAAGAATCAAGCAGAGTGAGTCAAACCCAGAAAGTTTGAGCCTAACTGGCTAGGACCATTTGTTATTATCAGCTCTACTCAGAGTGGGGCATTCATACTAGCAACACCCAAAGGAGATGAGCTCCCTGGCTACATCAACAACATTCACCTAAAGAGGTTCTACCCTTAAAGGTCTCCATGGCTACAACATCTATATACATATCCAAAAAACACCAAAAAAATCAAAAAATACAAAAGTTACCTTGGTGAAAACCTAGCAATCAGGCGCCTTGGCGACAACCAAAAAAGAAAAAAAGAAAAAAATTAAAGAGAAATTTTTTTTTCTCTCTCAGTGAAAACCTGGCAATCAGGCACTATTTAGTAGGTACCTTGGTGAAAACTTGGCAAACAGGCACCAAATGTTCAAATCCAGCTTCACCATCAATGAACTCCAAAAGCTTGAGCACACTTCAAAATGCAAGACTGACTATCCCAAGCTATATCCAGAAGCATGAATCCCCTATGAGCACCAAGAGCTTACCCATGGTTACATACTAGTCCACTAGACTAGGGGCGATTCCAAATGTCCTAAAAAATGCAAAAAATCAGAAAACTCATCAAAAATCCTAAAAAGATCAAAAAACCAAGAGAAAATCAATCTTCATAAAAAACATTCAAAAATTTGCAAAAATCCCAAAGCAATAAAACCAACTCGGTTATCAAGAGAGAAAGGGGAAAGAACTCCCAGTCAATCAAATGTCACAATCATGAGCTTTGTGAATTAGCATTGGGCTTATCTGACATAGCTTTATCAATCTATCAATTCAATCAGCAAGCAATAGGCAACCAAGCCAAACTATCAATTGTCACAATAATGAGATTTGTGAACAAGCATTGGGCACATCTGACATAGCTTGATCAGATACCAACACAATTCGAGCCATCAAATCACTCCATACTATCACAATTATGAGCTTTGCAAACAAGCATTGGGCATATCTGACATAGCTTGGTCAGCTGCCAACACGATCAAAGAAATCAAGACAATCAAGCCTATCCAAAGAGTTTGAGCCAATCAAGAGAATCCAACTGCATTGAGGAACCATCCAAAAAATGTTGACTAGGCCAGTCAAGTCAGTCCGATGTTAGTCTATATTTCACAGTTATGTTCCTATGCTACTCCAGGATCCACCATGTGAGGAGAGTAGCTATGATAGATCATGACTTATTTTCTTTGATTGCTATCTGTTAAATGTTCACTTCAATTTCAGGGCCATGATGATTAAGGATAAATGTGGTAGGCGCTGTCACTTATCTGGCAGCCACGTAGTTCCACAATCTGAGATTAACCCTAGGAAAGAATTAGACATTTCTTCTCTTTTATTTTTCTTGTTTGGTTTATAGAATCAAAAGCTTGCAACACTATTCAGATGGACTCTGAGTTGCTTTAGAGATCTATCTTGGTTTCTATGGTATTTCCCTTTATGTTGCAAACAAGAGCTCACAATGCTATCCAGATGGACTCTAGGAGCATAGGAGTTCTATCTTATTTTCTTGGCTTCCCCTTTTGGAAATCAAGAGCTCAGAGTGTTATCCAGATGGACTTTGGATGAATAGGAGTTCTATCTTAGTTTCCTTGTTTTAGATTAATTTAGAGGACAAGCGGTATCTAGATGGTCAATATCTGGGTGCTTTTGGTTCTCTTTCTTTTCAAAATAGGGAACATAGTTGAACCAAAATGGTCAATATTTGGGTGCACTATGGGTCTCTTTCTATTCAATCTCTCTACTCCTTCTGCTATCAAGAGGTCATCGTGGTATCTAGGTGGTATGTGATCTAGATCATTCGACACTCTTTCAGAATGTCAGAAAATACAAAAAAAAGATGCAATGATGACAAATATTGGAAATAGGGGCAGTGACTTGGGACATTCATCCTTTCTATCAGATCATATCTATCCAAAAAATGAAAAAAGAACGTCCTTTCTATCATTCCATTCTATTATATCAATCACAGAGAACATCTATCAAGATAACTTCTTTCTAACTAACACATGCATTACTCAGATATTTTGTGCATAATAGATTGCATTCATTCCATTAAGTACATCAGAAAAGAAAAAAATATGATAGTTGCATACATGATAAATCATAAAATCACATGCATCCATAAACATCTCATATAAACATGCATCTCATTTACACCATCCTGCATGACATGTCAGTATCATAGGAAAAGTAAATCATCCATATATGAGTCTGCATAATAGAAACATATTGCAAATACATCTCATCATCTAAACCACCAAATCATGTAGAATCATACATATAGGAAAGAAAAGCATTGCACATCATATCAAAAACACTAGTTGCATCTCATATAAATCAAAATATCTGAGTACAATGAAGGGTCACAAGTCTGATCAAAGAAGGTAATCAACATGTATATCAATAAATATCAATGTGTCAGGATACAAAAATGGTACTCCTCAGAGTATATACAATGGAATCACTAAAAAAATGGTACATGATACATATGTCAACAAGAGCTACCCCCACCCTCGCCAGGAGGTGGATGAGGGGGTGACATGTTATATTCTGTCTTATGAGAGGAACCAGGAGCTTTAACACCACTACTCTGAGAACGTTGGGGCCTGCTGGATCTCTATGAAGCTGTGTAGCTAGGAAGCCTCTGCACTATAGGAATGACACCCTCATAATGGCATCTCCAATAATCAATCTCTCTCTAAGCATCTCACCTAGATCTGTAATACCTATCTAGAACCTCACGATGTGAGACATCCTATACACTGTCTATGAGTGAGCAAACCTTGGCTCGAGCCTGTCACTCTTAGGACTTAGCTGCTGTAACCCGAGCCTCTAAGGTAGTAGCACATGCATCAGATAAGGAAAGTCAGGCCTGAAGGTCCTAAACCTGCTGAGAGAGGTGCTCCACCTCCAAGGGGTCATCATCCATGCCACCCATAGCCACATCCATGTCCCCCTCCTCCACCCTATCTCCCAGTCCCTCATCTCCTCTCCGCCTGAGAACCCAAGAATCATCAACACTCTCTGAACTCTCCCCTGTGCTGCTACCAGTGCTACCACTATCCCTAGAGGAACCTATCTCTACACTCTGCTCATCTAGTACCTCTACATCTATATCAACAATCTCCACATCAACATCCTCAATAATCACTCTATCCTCCTCTCTAGGAGCCAAAATTGTAGTTGTCCACCTGCGCACTCTCTAAACCAACTGAGGTGCCTCCTCCTCTATAGCCTCCTCATCCTCTAGAATATCACCCAACCAAACCCTAGGAGTACTAGTCTGACCCCCACTCCGGCCACCTCTATTCCTAACCCCTCCACCAACACCCCCGGGACTAGGATCATCACCTCCGTCATCTCCCCTACCCCAT
>MU226743.1:653640-669391 GCA_018584345.1 Thuja plicata | reverse complement strand
CTCCCCCCATCCCTACCTCCCCTACCACCACCTCTCCCTCCATCACAACCTCCCCTACTATGTAATACCCATCGGGCCCTCCTCATAATAGTCTTGGGAACAGAACACGAGACATCTATCAGTGCAACCGGCCGATGCTGCAACCAATGGGCATCATAGTATGGTGTAGTGACTACAAAAGACAAATTCAACTATTAGTAATAGAGAAGATAAAAATATAAGTATCAAAATGGGATATGAGCAAGAATCAAGAGTAGAAAGGAAGTACATAAGCAATCAAAAACAAGACAAACCTGGGTCTACAGTGGCAGAGTGCCAGGTCCATGCCATAGGAAATAAACCTAAAAAATCAGTGCGAGCAGCATCAAGTGATACTACAACACCTCAAACAGCAGCATCCCTCGACCTCTGAGCAAAATATGAATATGAATCAGATACATCCTGCTGCTCCCCAAACTGGCGCAACACCCTGTCAGTGTTGTAAAAATCTATCATATGAACATGATCAGTCATGCGACCAATCAAGTATGTCCACTGACAATAGAATGGTAGATGAATGTCCTCTCCATCCCAGATGGGACAATCTCTATATGGCCTCCATATGAAATAAGGGATCATATCTAACTGCTGCCGCTAATAAGAAAAGTGACCCATATGCATCTATACAATGGCTCCATCATACATAAAGACATACGGCCTATCTTCTAGAAGAGCACGGACACCAATAGGATGACATGTGACAATATGCTCCCATGCCCAGATCTGCAAGAGGGTAGCACCATAGCCAAGTGACTTAACATCAAGGTAAGCTACATACAACATGTGAAAATGCATGTGGGCCAATATGCATGGACCCCAAGCAAAGAAGGTATGGTCCCAGACCATACTCTACAATACAGTACCAAATCCGACAGAGAAACCACATTGTCGGCGATCGGGGCATAGAATCCCACATATCAAACTACCCAGCAAAGTGGACAGTCTATCAAGGCCTAACCTGATCTAGACCAAGGAATATCATAGTCACCAGCAAGTTCGAACTGATCTTGGGGCAATCCAGAAAGCTCAGTCAATGCAACAACACCAGTGCATGTGGAATACTCCATAAGCTCACCCTGGATAGGGAGTTGGAGGATGCGATACACATCCTCCAAAGTAATGGTACACTCCCCGGTGGGTAACCAGAAAGTGCAAGTCTCTGAATGCCACCACTTTACAAGAGCAGAGATCAGACCCCTATTGGTCGTGATCACGGGCATATAACATAGCCAGTACAAACCAAGATCACAAAGCACTGACCTCTCATCCTCGGTCAGCTAAAATATATACACAAGTCCCACCAGCCTGGACTCTCGACAGCGCAAGATCTACCCAGTGAAATGCACATAGAATAAAAAAGAAAATTATCAGTTTCAGTCATTGAGGAAAGTAACAAAAGCAAGAAAAGGCAAATAACAGACAAGGACATCAAGCAAACAGTGCTAAAAAATCAATTGGGGTAATAAAGAAATGCAAATGCGGTACTTTTAAGTGATTCCAAAACATAAACAACAAGTGTAGCATGCAAATTTCAATTGCAGCATTTTACATACACAAGTGTGGCAAACTTATCAATTGCGGTATTTAATAGGCAATTGCGGCATTTAAACCACGATTGCGGCAAAACCACAACTGATTGTGGCACACTTTGCAAATTTTCAAAAAATTAAGATTTTTAAAAGTAATAAATGAAAGCATTAATGACACGCAAAGAAAGAAAACTCACCAGACGTCCAAAGCCAGCTGGTATTTGGTAGGTCTGGACTTGGTCAAAGATGTGGGTGACGCTAGGAAGGCCAGCCATCACTCAAAAATAGGAGAAAAGAAGGAAGAAATCAGAAAGCAAACTCACCAAGATATCAGACCTCCAAGGTCACAATGTGACAAATGAATGGCTCTCTTCGCTACTTATAGAGGTTCCAGAAAACCCTAATTTCACTAGGAGCTCCAAAAATTCTTCCCGGACCCTAGAAACGTCGACGGTCAATTACAAGGGCATATTAAAGTATTTTTCAAATCCGTCAGCTACCCAGTTCCAGAAATTGTAGTTTCAACAAATCAACGCTCATCTCATGACTTTTTACTCAAATTTGTTGAGGGGGCATAAATACACCTACTACTGCTAGGGCAAGCTGGGGCAAAATTAAAGAATCTTTGACACACTGTGACAAGTCACATCGCATCAAAGAGGGGCAAATGTAGACACCCTAAAATGGATAGGCTTGCGACTTTACATTAAAAACACTAATTTTCATCTATTAATTAATGGTTTTTTAATCATTAATTAATCATCTATTTTCTTCTAAATTCATTCCCTAAATCATCTAATCAAATTTCCAAAATTAATTAAATAATTAGCTTTAATTGATTAATTACCATTAATTAATTAATTAAACTCAATTTCCTATAGTTTAAATTTAAATATTTAAACTTACTAATTAAATTCTTCTAATTAAATTAATTTCAATTAAATTAATTTAATTTCAACAAATAAAGAAATTCTTAATCAAAAAGAATTCAATTATCTCACATGTTGAAAACAATAATTAAATATTCATTTATCTTCAAAGAGATAACTCCAATTAGATCACATGGGTTACTCCACCCATCTCTCTAGTCCACATGGGTAACTCCACCCACCTCTTCAGTTCAAAAAGGTAACTCATAATTAGCTCTTCAGTCAACCAAGCTTTATCTTCTCTTTACCAAATGAAGAGGTGGAGTTTACTGATGGCTTCTCCAGTTCCTTTTAATCTCAACCATTCATCTCCCTATCTCTAGGATTGATCTTAACCATTCATATCATCACCAATTCCTATATAATAAACCCTTCATAACCATTTGAAGGATCTAGGATTTCAAGCTCTCATGCGCCATTACTCCATCAATTTGGTTCTAGAATTCAAGCTATCTTGCGATCACACACCCCTTTCAATTAGAAAATTCTCGACACTTCTCAAGTCATAGACGCTGCCCCACCAATACTGAGCATCAATAACAGTGTTTCAGAAGGAGTAGAGAGAAACAACAGAAGCTTCAAGCATCGTGGGGTTTGCATTTATTTGTTTTCCTTTCTCTTTCTTGTACATTTTATTGATTACATTTCATTGTTATTCATTTTAGTAGTATTGTGTATTTGATTTATATCATTTGTGAAACCTGTAACCACCTGAATTTGGTTTGTTCCAACTATGGACCCTATTTTCCTAAAGTTTGATCATACCCTCGATTATGTCCAAATGACCCTGTTACTGCTTGGCATAATTCTTTGAATCAATTTAATGTCCTAGGTGATTTTTATCACTGATTTATATTAAGTATTATAGCCATATAATTCAAATCAATTTTGACCAATCAAATCAAACCAAAATCAAATATGGCTATAGTATTTAATTATAAAAGAATTAAATGAATCCCTAAATCAATTAGCCACTTGCAAATAACCCATTCCCCTAACCTATTTAATTTAATTAAAATGGCTATAGTCCCCTAATTATTAAAAAACAATTTCATTGTTTAAATAATTAATTCCTATATTTCTAAATGAATTAAATAAGTTTATTTCATTTATTAAAATTCCCTCAAACCACAACCTAACCCATCTCAACTACTTCTACCCTGGGTTCTAACCCTTCTCAACCCATTCACCCATACTAATCTAATCCTAATCCTAAATTCTTCTCTAACCCACCTCCTAATGTTGTCACATTCCATTAAGAAATACTTAGCAACTCAACCTACTTGAGAAAGTCCGCTTTCTCAAGCTGGACTTTCTTAAAGTCCATTTTCTCAAGCCACTCTCTTACATCCTCCCTTGCCTCTTTAAGGCTTTCATTAATGACTTATTAATGAAGATGTCTTAAGCCTATGTCTCTCCCATGCCTTATTAATGCCTTGGACATTAATCGCTCTTACATCTTCATTTATGAGTCTCCTAATTCATAAATGAACCTTGTCGCCCCTCTCTCTCTCTCTCTCCCATTCTTCTATAAATAGAAGCCTATTTTGAGAGCAAATAAGCCTTCACATTTAGATCAAAAACACATTGTTATGTTGTTGGATTCATCCTAGATTTGCATTTTCACTTATTATCTCATGCTAGTTCATTATTTTAGTTTCATCTTTTAAAGCTAGATTACATGCTTTTTCATCTTTTTAGCTTAAATTTGAATTAAATCCTTCATGCTAGAATAGTATTGGTCACTGATTTATAGCATATTCTGAGGGCTAGTATGTTATGAATTACACTCTTTCTAGTTAGAAGGCAATAGGTCAGTTTTAGTGGGTTTTACATGCTTTTATAACCCTTTTGGACTAATAGAATGACTTATTGAGTGTTTGTGTTGTTCTCGACAGGTTCCCGAATACACACGCACATTTTTGGCGCCCACAGTGGGGCTCGAATTTAAATTTATCCTTATTTTCTAACACTTTTTTGGCAATTTGTAGGCTCAAGAATCAGACACAGAATCACACTTAATCTTGCAGGCTCGCATCCTGGATACACCCTCACATCGCGTAAATTCTGGATCGCATCCGGGATTTCCCGGATCATATCTAGTTTTGGCTCATATTTGGTCAGCAAGGGCTTGTATCCGGAGAATAGGATCATATCCCGGATACTATATTGCATATGGTGAAAATTTAGGATCGTATCTGGTTTAAAAGCTTGTCCATTTGATTTCTCTAATTCTAACAAGTTTGACGAGTTGTGCTTTCTGTATTTTGTAGCTTAAAAAGTGTTTGCAGGTGCTTTTTAGCAGTGTTCATGGAGTCAAAATTAAAAATATACTAATGTGGTTTTTATAGGATACCAAACCCCTTCCATCTTGACTTCTGTTTATTTTCTATGCCAAACTTAAAAACCATTTCTCAAACTTGCTAAGACAATCAGATATTATGCTCTTTTCCTCTTGAGAAAAATCAGAAAGTTAGACGTTGTCTTATCATTTTTGACAAAATTGGGAGTACATGAACAACAAACACATTGTTTAAATTCAGTTTGAAAAATTAATTGAACAACACAAAGCACTAAATCATGTGGGTTAATTGAACAAGTTCAATCGTATAATTACTTTTGAAAATCAATAATTGAACAAAACAAAGCATTAAATCATTGTGGTAATTGAACAAGACAAATTTCCCTTCTTCAAAGCTTTCTATTTTCTTTAAAATAGGAATCATTAAAACAAGATTGACATAGCTCGGGGGAAAGAACTTTGTTTATAGTGCTTGAGGAGAAAATGACATGGACTAGGAGAGTATGCTCTTCTTCTTTTGAAGAATAAAAAATCTAGAACTCCTAAGCTCGCCAATCCCGGTTACCAATCTTTTTAATAGTAGAGGGCCTACTGGTTGAGGAAAAAATCTCCCAGAAATGACCCAAGTGAGGATAGGTCTTACGCTGACCCTTCCAACTCACTATAAATAGTTTCTTCCTTGTAGGCCAAAGCCTTGGAAGACAAAACTGGTTTTGTTCTTGGAATTTTGACATTATTTCTTGAATATATCAGGGTATATATAGAGCGGAGCCGCTTGAATCTTGCTTATGAGACTATATATATTCAGGTACTCATAGGGCTATACACCTCAATTTTTCCTTGTGCAATTCGATGGGGGAAAATTTCAAATAGATTGCCCAATAATCTACAACACATTCAACTGAAAGAATTCCTGATTCATCCCCGAAAAGGTGATAATCTTTGTGCAAGAAAAAATATAATTGCCCCAAGACACTCATCATATCATGCCCTCACTTGCATTTGGAGTTGGCTAATACAGCATCATGACTGGAGCCATTGCGTGCTTGGGTGTGGCTATATTCTGATTAGCATTTGAGTGTGTACCTATGTCAACAAGCAAAGATTTTTATCTTCCACCTAGAGAATAGGAAAAGATGTGTGTTTGATTCATCCCTTTAATAATGCAAAACTATCTGACGTGTTAGAAAGATCACTAAAAAGATAAGCTCCTCACAATAATCAATAAATTTTATAGCCTGGAGTACAAGTGTTTTTCACACCCTACAATACCTCTTGATGCAATTTGGAAACAAACAACTTCACGTTCCTCAAAAAGAAATTTTTTCAAAATGGACCAAAACTGACAAAACCATCATAAAATCGCATCCTATTTTTCCTGAGTCATATCTGGTATTTAGGATTGTATCTGGTGCATTGGATCATATTTGGTCAAACATATAGTCACATCCAATTTTTAGGATCGCATCCAGAATTTAGGATCGCATCTGGTTCCGTTAGAGGATCATATCTGGGAGCTTGCATTCAAGATAGTGGGAATTTCTAGTAGCTTTTTCTAGGAAGTCTCAGTTGTTTTAGGTACCCTTTTTTCTCTTTAGTTGGTCCATGTTGTCTGTTCTGGTCTCTGTGCTGTTATTTTCAAAACACTTTCGAAACATCTACCTTGCATGCTGAGTCAGTCTTTCATGATCGGTTCAATACGTGTGGTCTACCCATTCTCTATCAACAACTTGGTTCCTATCTCACTATTAGGGCATTCTAACTCTCTGACGCTGGAATCATTTACATCCACCAACAAACAAATAATTAATTCTTCTTAGACACACCCACTTGAACAATCTGGAATCCTTGCTAGCCCTATTGGGAAATGTTGACAAAGTTGAGAAACAAAATTCATGGTTAACACGAGACGCAACAAGTACACAACTGAAGGATCCAAAGTGCCTCCCAGAACATCACAATTTCAAGGAGAAACTTCTCACAATTCCCTATTTGATCTTGATTCACCTCAAATGGGTAGCAACACTAACGATTGGAGTAAAGCCTTTGAGGGTTATGATAATGGCAAACAAGCACAATCCATAGGCACGGAAGAGGAAGAAAGACCCAAGTTTGAACGTAATCCATTTGGGTCAGATAGTGACAAAGAGATCCCTAAAGATGAATACAAGAAGCTTAAACAAAGTATAAGATTCCATAAGTTGTTGGAATGAATAATTGAAGATGACAAGGAAAAGTATTTCCTCCATTTAGCATCCACGGGTGTCAAATTACCCCAGGATTATGATGTGAATGATCTCAAAGAAAAGGAGGTACCAAACCCAATATCCATCCTTACTAAATAGCTTAATCAAATACAAACAAAGCTCACAAACCTCAAACAAGAGAAAGATAAACCAAAAACAAAATACTCTTTGGACGCCATTTGTTCATTTTCTTTCGACAAAAGCATCACTATGGTCCTGTTTCCTCCTAATGTGGCAGGACCAAAATATGAAAAGTACACAAGAGAAACCGATCCACATGACCATGTGAGAAAATTTTGTGCTCTTAGCATTGAGTACATGCATGAACCCACCTACCTCATGCGACTATTTCCAGGAAGTCTAGGGGGAAATGCCATGGAGTGGCTTTCAAAATTGAATTCTAAAGTCAAAACATTCAAGGAGTTAATGCAATGATTCATTCAACATTACTCCTACAACATTCAACATGATGTTACCATGATGGATCTATGTAACACCAAGCATAAAATGGGAGAATCCTTTACACACTTCCTACAAAGATGGAGGAAGATCTTTGCATGATATTCAAGAGTCATCCCTAAAATAGAAAAGATGGAGATCTTTGTTAATAATCTCATACCTGAATTGAGCTATGCTCTACAAATGCAAGATTCTCCTAGCTTCGATAGGATGATAAAGAATGCTCTCTGTATCAAAGAAGTCATGGTCAAAAAGGGGGAGATTACCCTACAAAACGAAAGCAAAGGCAGTAGCTCCACTTCCAAGCCTAAATGGTGGAAACAAAATAAAAATGTTGTCAATGACGGAGTGGTTGATGCTTCTAACATTAATTGCAAAACTAAAGCATTCAATCTAACCAATAGTATGCAAGCATGTAAGGAGGCTAAAATAACACCTCCCATTCCCAAAGCCAAAAATGATAATGACAAGGGACGAACATGGAATTCAAAACCCCAATGAACATTCACACCTTTGGGAGAACCTCTTGAGACCATCTTAAAAACATTGGTGGATAAAAATTCCTTACGATTCCTGATTCAAAACCTTGGGAACCAATGGTTAAACCTAGATGGTGGGATGATAACTCTTACTATGTCTTCCACAAAAATAAGGGACACAAGACAAATAATCATCTCAAGTTCAAGCACGTTTTCCAGGACCTCATCGAAGGGGGTAAGATCAAGGTGGATGGACACACTATGAATGAAGATCACACAACATTTAATAAACCATTCCCTAATTATAATCAAGGAGAAACATCCAAAGGGAAAGGTAATGAGGTAAAATACACCTATTCCAAGAATGATAATGTGATCAATATGCTTAGCATTAAAAATGAATCTGTCAACATGGTCACCATCAAAGGAGCCTCATCCTCCACAAATGATGTAACCCGGAGCCAAGCATAGGTTATGATCAAGGGACCTCCAAAACCAACATCCACACCCAAGGTTCCTATTATCACTATTCCTAAACCAAGAGAAAAACATGTGGTCACTATCCCTGGAGCAAAATATGACTTGGTGGACCAATTGCAAAGAACTGCTGCCAAAATTTCCATCTTCAAATTACTCAAAATATCCACTGTGCATAGATAAATCCTAGAACAAGCTCTACATGCTGCTAATGTTCCAAAGGATATGGATATAGAAAAATTCCAAGTGATGGTCAATCACATCTCAGTGCCACATTACCTCTCCTTTTCTAAGGAGGATGACAAATCATCGACCCATCCACATAATCAACCCCTCCATATCAAAGTTCTTATTCATAAATCCCATGTTAGACGCGTATTGATAGATGGAGGACCCAGAATAAATATCTGTACACTGGATCTTGTCAGGAGGCTAGGCCTCTCAGAGAAAACAATTGACTCTAGAAATAAAATAACCATCAAAGCATATGATGAGGAAGAAAGATCCTCCTGAGGTATTATTTGTCTACCCATCAGAGTTGGACCAACTGAAAGAGATGTTATATGTCAAGTTCTAGATCTACCACTAGCCTACAACATTCTACTAGGGAGACCATGGGTCCATGAGATGCAAACTGTACCATCCACTTATCATCAATGCATCAAATTCCCACATAATGGAATAGAGGTAACAATTCTTGCAGATGCCAACTATGCTTGCAACAATATTAAAGCAGGTAGCATGATCCCACTTAACAAGGAGGCTATGGATGCAGTTACTCCTGAAACTACCAAAGACATGGTCATAAAGGGATTTAGCAAAAAATTGAAACTTCAAGAAACAGGTATGGGAGAATACAAGCTGGACTTGACTCCCTCCCTAACAAAGCTTCCTGTATCACCAAGATCCTATGAAAAACCATCATCAACATTCACACCTCTTGCAGTCCAAGAACCAGAAGTACAAAAGGCTACTGGTATGATAAAGGCATCCACATCTTCTTCAGATAATACAGAAGAACAAGCAGTCTTAAATTGGCTTTACAAAGAAGAACCAGTGGACTCTGAGGTCAAAAATGTAAAGATATCCCCAGAACAGTATGGAAAGGGATATGATTTCCTCAAAAAAATGGGATACAAAGGAAAAGGGCCTCTAAATGACATAGGACGAGGGATTATTGAACCCATACCCATGGAGTTCTACCTCAACAGAGATAAAATAGGATTGGGCTTTAATACTCAATCCAAAAAACCTACTTCAAAGCGAAGTCCAACTTCTGAAGCAGAGAGTGATAAAATAGATGAAATAGTATCAGAACCATGGCTTATGAGAGATTGCTACATATTGGTATAGAGAATCCTGAATATCAAGGAGAACGCTACATACCTAGTTTTGAGGTACCACAAGATCTTCATACTCCTTTATTAGAACAACCACCCATTCAAGAGGTAGGAGAGACCATAGCTACAATCACTCAAGAGGAACCTTGGCCATATAATTTACATCCTAACTGGGGGCAATTGGTCACTATTACACATGTCCTAGATCTACCTCACTTTGATCTACAAGTAGCTAACCGAGTCCATCAAATAAACATTTCTGAATATTTGAATAGATCTGATGATGATGTCACAGACTCTCATGACTATGAGTATGATCATTTATCTATTACTTCTAAAGAAATTGGGATAGACACAATTCACATGTTTGTAGCTTCCACAGCTCCTAGTAGACAACCTAACATCCCTTTCAATGACACTAATCCTCCTGAAGCAGAAGAGTTCCTTCCTCCAATCATTGACGGAGACACTGGTGAATACATAACTCTATGAGAATTTCATAGGCTACAAGCAAGAAGCCTCCTTTTGCAAAGAGATGATGATGAGCTATCTACTGATGAGTCGCTAGAGTTTGATCCATATATAATTGACAATGACCCTTTTAACAATGATCTCGCTCTTATAGATCTAAACATCAAAGATATTAACTTAACAGACTGTGTCATGTCGGTTTATAGTTTTGATGCTAACACGATGTTGTCCTTCTCAGAAATTGACTCCCTAAAATTGATACTTCCAGACCTAATTGATTGGACTGAAACAGATCCTACACCTATGCTCAACTTTTCCAATGACCACTCCCTAGCTTGTTATCTTAATTCTTGTGAACACTACCCTTCTTCCACCAATGCAAGGAGCAAGAACATGTCACAGGAAGATATCAAGTTTCTTAGTCACAAATTGAAAAATAAAAATAAAAAGCGGACTGATGGTGAAAACCACTTTGTGGTAGTATTAGATCCCAAAATAGTAAAGAAAAAGATGTATCCAATGGTGAAAACCTCTCAGAGGCACTAAAGGATGAGACTCTTGATATCCTCCCTGAACACTTTCAGGAAAGATCTTCGGTATTAATTGAACCAACACAGCCAGTGAACTTGGGCACTATTGAAGATCCTTAGATAGTTCATCTAGCACAATCCCTATCAGAAGAAGAGAAGGAACAATTCATAGAATTCCTAAAGGAGAAAAGATCAACTTTGCATGGTCCTACACTGATATGCCAGGGATAGATCCCAATCTCATTATGCACCACTTATCTATAGCTCCCGGGATCAAACCCATAAAACAAAAACTTAGAAAAATGCATCCTCATGTTGCATTACTAGTGAAAGCAGAATTATAAAATTTGTTAAAAGCTGGATTCATTCGAGTCATTGCCTATGCAGCTTGGATCTCCAATGTGGTCCCTGTTTCTAAAACTGATAAATCTATTAGGATCTACACAGACTTCAGAGACCTCAACAAAGCATGTCCGAAGGATGACTTCCCTCTACCAAATATTGACATGATCATAGACCTTATAGTTGGCTACCAGATGTATTCCTTAATGGATGGATTTTTAGGTTATAATCAAATCAAGATCACCCCTGAGGACCAAGAGAAAACTGCATTCACATGTGCATGGGGCACATTTTTCTAGAACGCCATGCCATTTGGGCTAAAGAATGCCGAAGAAACATATCAAAGAGCTATGAAAACCATATTTCATGACATGATGCACAAAAACATGGAAGACTATGTCGATGACACACTAGCTAAATCCAAAGAAAGAGGTACTCATATTATAGATTTAGGAAAGATATTGGATCAAATGGAACAATTCCAACTCAGGCTCAATCCAAAGAAATGTGCCTTTGGGGTTCAATCAGGTAAGCTCCTAGGATTCATAGTATCGGCGAAGGGAATTGAGGTAGATCTGGCTAAGGTAAAAGCTATTCTAGAAATGACTCCTCCACATAATATCAGTTAAATGAGAACACTACAAGGGAGACTCTAGTCTATCAGGAGATTTATGTCCCAACTTGCTGATAAGGCACAACCCTTTACTAAGCTACTACATAAAAGGGTTGCATTCAACTGGGATGAACGTTGTGAAGCAAACTTTAGAGAATTAAAGGCATACCTGGCTTCACCACCTATTGTTATGGCACCTATCCATGGAAAACCTTTGCTCCTATATATTTTAGCTACAGCTACATCACTAGGAGTATTACTAGCGCAAGAGGATGAAACAAAGAAAGCACGAGCTATCTACTACATTAGTAGAACTCTAGTCTCTTATGAGCTCAATATAGAATTATTGAGAATGCATGCTTAGCAGTTGTCTTCGCATCATAGAAATTGAAACACTACATGCTCTCTCACACAGTCAAGCTCATTGCTAAGGTCAATCCTCTGAAGTATCTTTTAAGCAGAACAACATTAATAGGCCGCTTGGAAAAATTGGTCCTCATTCTAAGTGAGTTTGACATTGAGTATGTTGAACGTAGAGCTATCAAAGGATAGGTACTTGTAGATAAACTGGCTGATTCATCACTCCAGGATGATGCACCATTTCTAATTGAATTTCTTGATGAAACAATCATGCATCTCACTGAACATTCATCGAAGATGTACTTTGATGGGTCATTTACTCAACAAGGATCTGGAGCCGAGGTTCTCTTCATTACTCCACAAGGATATAAGATTCCCAAATCTTACAAATTAATGTTTCCATGCACCAACAATATCTGAGAATATGAAGCATTGGTCAATGGCCTCAAACTCGCCACAGAATGGAAGATCATTGAGCTACACGTATATGGTGACTCCCAACTAGTTATCAATCAAATCAATGGGGAATATCAAACAAGAGATGAAAAATTGATGCCCTATAAGAAACTAGTTGATGATTTGAAGAAATACTTTATTTTTGTCACCTTTCAGCAAGTACCAAGATCAGAGAATAAAATTGCAAATGCTATGGCTACCTTTGCATCCATGTTACAACTAGAGGAACATCAATACCGCTATGACTTCTTGGTGGAAGAAATATCCTATCTTGCCTTTGCTAACCCAAAATACCAGGTAATCTGTGCCTTAAATACTCCCGATCATTCCTGATATGCCAGTATCATTGCCTATCTTTCAGACCAAACCATTCCCACCAATCTATCTAGAAATGAGAGAATATCCTTGATTAGGACAACATCGCGTTACGTCCTCATAACTAACAACCTATATCGACGTAGTCTCAACGGTACACTTTTGTGGTGTTTAGAACTAGAAGAGTCTTATCTAGCTTTAAAAGATGTCCACAAAGGTGTATGTGGATCACACTCAAAAGGTTTTTCATTAGCTAAAAAACTGCTCAAAGTAGGCTATTATTGGCCTACAATGGAGAAAGATGCTATTCAATTTTCCAAAGCATGTCTTAAATGCCAAAAACATAGAAATCTCATCCATGCTCCTGCCAGAGAACCGATACCTTTCATAACACATTGGCCATTTCAGCAATGGGCCTTTGACTTGGTTGGACAGATATATCCCAACTCTTCAAATGGACACAAGTTCATCATTATGACCACTGAGTATTTCAAAAAGTGGGTCAAAGTCATGCCGCTAATCAAAGCCACTGGCAAACAGGTGGCTATGTTCATTCTGAACTACATTATTTGTAGATATGGGATACCCTCTTCAATTGTGACAGACAATGGGGGCCAATTTAAAAACCAAGACATTGATGACCTCTGTGAATAGTTTTACATTACTCAACATTGCTCTTCGGTATATTATCCTCAAGGTAATGGATAGGCTGAGGCATCGAACAAAAATATTCTCAAAATCCTACACCAAACTTTGAGAAAATCTGGCAGAGACTGGCATTTACAACTAAATCCGGCAATATGGGCCTATAGAAAAAGAATTAGAACACCAACTAGAGCCACGCCATTTTATCTAGTCTATGGTGCTAAGGCGGTACTACCTATTGAGGTTGAAATCCCATCTTTTCAGATATATTTACAAGGACTGGTTACTGATGAGCTTTACCACATTGATCGGGTCAATTCTTTGGACCTACTAGATCAGCACAGACAACAAGCATTTGGTCACCTCAAAGTGTACCAAGAAAGAATGTCCAAACGTTACAACAAGGTTAAACCACGCAAGTTTGAGGTGGGAGACCTTATCCTGAAAGAGAACCCTAAGAACTAGCCTAACAAAGAGCAAAAAGGAAAGTTTGAACCTAACTGGCTGGGACCTTATGTTATCACTACTACTTTTGGGACTGGAGCTTATCAGTTAGCTACACCTAAGGGAGACGTTCTTCCTGATCCTATCAATACTCTACATTTGAAGCGGTTCTATGCTTAATATTCAGCTAGTAGAGCCTATACAACAAAAAGTTCCTGCAAAATACCAAATACATTCAGAAAATTGATCCTGAAGAAATCCAAAAATAGTGAAAAAAATCCTACAAAATAGGTATCCTTGGTGAAAACCTAGTAAATAGGCGCCTTGATACTACAAAAAACATTCAATTAAGAAAAAATAGCAAAAAAATTGAAAAAGAGAAAAGTGCCTTGATGAGCACCTAGTAAAACAGGCATCCTGGTAGAAAAAAGAAAGAAAAAGATCTTGCCAAGTGGTGAAAACCTGGCAATCAGGCATCACTTGTGTTTTGCGCTCCATCTATTAATGCACTACTGATACTAGGCCTTCATAATTTTTCCTATGCTCATACGCTGACTTCATATTCCTACATGACTATCTTATCCTCGCTTGGGATTTGTCTATCTTTATGTCTTAGGAATAAGTCATTTTTCACTGGGGGCATCTTTGTTAGCATAGTTAGTTACGGTTGCTAGGTTTCTCTAGGATGGTTTGCCTCACAAACATGATGTTTCTCAATACATGAAAAACAATGTCACTTACTCAAAACAAAGGTGTCTTTTGACGACATGGGACATGACATTTAAACACTCAAGAAGCATTCCTACAAAGTTGTATTGGATTGCAAACATGAATGGATTATCCTATCAAGGCACATACGTGGAACACCATATTGCTTATATTCTAATTTTCTGATTGATGAATCTTTACTGTGTTTAATAGATAAATGGACAAGTACTACTTAAACACACAGTTTGATAATGGTTTGATTATAATTCTTTTTATGTCCAGATAATGTTTTCAACTAGGGGCATCTAATTAATTATAAATTTTATTGCATTGATTCACAATTGATGATTTATTATGTCTTCTTAGTTACTCAATGACGTATGCACAAAGACAAAGAGTCGCAAGGATTGGGGGCATAATATTTTCTTGAATTTCTACGTATGGTGATTGTTTCACATGATCCTATAAATTTCACCTAACTTGGATGTTTATGGTAAGAGCTACCACTATGGGTGGATAGCCGCATATATCTCGATCTTTGTTATGTGTAAACTATGGTGAGTTTGACGCAATTTCCTTGTCTATTTCTGATCCAGATTCTCACTAAGGTATACAAATCATAATGTACTCAAGGATATGAATTTTCAAGGTCATTGCAGGTTCAATATCTTGCCTTAATAAAAAATTGGTATATTAAAAGGAAGGTGACTGTTTTGTTATCCTGGCTTCTATGCCTTGATGCCTAAGTCTATTTCTAACATTTCAATAAAAACATAGTATTCATATTATCATAATATCAATGGGTATTAGTGATGATTGTACTATTCGATGGTATCCATTCCAAAAAGCGCCCAATGATGATAAAAATGTTGCAATAATTGCTAAATCAGTGACAAGTCCTAAGAGTCTTCATATAGTTGCATTTAAAGATTGCCTGATACATTTTGTCCTCAGTACATAACAGCATAAGGAAATTTATGCTCAAAACATGGTTTCTATCTTCTTCTACAAATATCAAGTTAATTACATCATTTATATTACTGATATCATCCATAGCATACATTTTG
>MU226743.1:630160-642754 GCA_018584345.1 Thuja plicata | reverse complement strand
CCACTTGAGAAAGTCCACTTTCTCAAGCTGGACTTTCTTAAAGTCCATTTTCTCAAGCCACTCTCTTACATCCTCCCTTGCCTCTTTAAGGCTTTCATTAATGAATTATTAATGAAGATGCCTTAAGTCTATATCTCTCCCATGCCCTATTAATGCCTTGGGCATTAATGGCTCTTACATCTTCATTTATGAGTCTCCTAATTCATAAATGAACCTTGTCCCCCTCTCTCTCTCTCTCCCATTCTTCTATAAATAGAAGCCTATTTTGAGAGAAAACAAGCCTTCAAATTTAGATCAAAAACACATTGTTATGCTATTGGATTCATCCTAGATTTGCATTTTCACTTATTATCTCATGCTAGTTCATTGTTTTAGTTTCATCTTTTAAAGCTAGATTACATACTTTTTCATCTTTTTAGCTTAAATTTGAATTAAATCCTTCATGCTAGAATAGTATTGGTCACTAATTTATAGCATATTCTAAGGGTTAGTATGTTATGAATTACACTCTTTTTAGTTAGAAGGCAATAGGTCAGTTTTAGTGGGTTTTACATGCTTTTCTAACCCTTTTGGACTAATAGAATGACTTATTGAGTGTTTGTGTTGTTCTCAACAGGTTCCTGAATACACACACATAAAACCTTTACTACTGACCATTGCCTTTGGAAAGCTTGGGAAACCATAGATGACGAGAAAGAGAGGTGTACACTAACTTAATGTCATCTTCCTTGATGGGATCAACTATCATACCGCGCCTATCACTCCTTGATAAGCATGCTTGCTCAACTTGTTTCTTAACATCTTTTCCAATTGGAAGAACTGGTCCAGTCTTGGGTAGTCTAGTCATCTCATGAATTAGATCAGCAGTGATGTGAATAGGAACTTCACCAATCTAGTAGAGGTCATCATGTATTTTTCTCAATAGGATTTTAACCCATTCTGGCTCGTAGAACTTGTGCGCATTGGAATACTCAAAGATAGGGTTATCAGTGAGATGCGCGTATTCATTCTTGAATGTATAATCTGGTTTCCTCATAGAACCCATGAGAGATGCAATGCTATTGTCTCCAACCATTTCCTTCTTGTAATAAACATATGTGCAGATGTCTTCTACACGCACGACTCCAAGCGGAGTCCTAGAGAATTCTCCTTCGACATCATCTAGTATGGACTTGAAGGGATGCTTCTTAAAAACAAATCTCTTCCTCTCAGCAATGTTGAATACAATAGGAGTGGACATACTTACTTGTAACTAGGTTAAATAGGATTTCACAACAATTCTAAAATGGCGTGACTGCTAGGGTTTTGTTCCAATTGATAATCCATTCACAAACCAACTGATCCTTTAAACCAAAGTGCTTTGATGCTCAATACTTGTCTACTCCTTGAATGCTTCTATCTCAAATGCAAAGTGAGGTCTTAAGATCTCTTACCAGATTTATATAAAGGTTAATTTCACTTAATGCTCGTTGCTGTAAAGTGGTTTACAGAGAGATTTTCAAACTTTATCCTGAACGAAGTAAGGGCAATGTGTGAATGCATACAACCTTAATCTGTGATCACATGCATGAATACAAAGGCATATAATCAAAGGTGAGTATACTAGCCATGCAAGGGTTTAGAGCTAGAATAGATCCCCCTAAGACCATGAGGGTCAACTATCCAGAAGTAGAAGGTGCGTCCACTGAGGATGCATATGCTACCTTGTTCTCTTCATTATCCTTCTTTACTTCAACCCATATTTTATCTGAGTTAGCTTTAGCTTCCACAAGCTTAACTTCTCCTGATTCTTCAAACAAAGACTTCTTAGGATGCTCTTGTCCTTTAGTTCTTGATCTGCAAAACCTTGAGATGTGTCCAGCTTTTCCACATGATTCACAGATGATAGGAGGTCTGGCATTGTTATTCATCATGCTGCATTGTTTTGTTGTGTGTCCATTGTAGTTACATATCTGACATGTAATGTTCTTCAAGTTTCTTTGAGGTTGATTTCTTTGATTGAATTGAGTTTGATTCCTTTGGTTCAGTTGTGGCTGATTTCTTTGATTTGTTCTACAATGAATAGCCCTATGACCAAACTTATTATAGGAGCAACAATAACCATTGAAGGGTCTTACATTCTTACAATCTCTTTCAAAGTGTCCATGCTTGTTACAGGTATAGCAAGTACAGTTGACTTCCTTGTGCTTATCTTCTGGTGATTCTTCTTTAGTCTCTTTATGATTTTCAATTTTCTTTTCTTTTGAAGATTCTGTTTGAGCTTTCTTTCTTTCTTGTGATGAATTGATCTCAATTTGAGTTGTGTTGTATCCCATACCAGTGGTATCACCTTTTAGCTTTTGTGCATATAGCTGTGATTGAATCAGATCAGAGCTTGTGTGTAATTTGTCAATCTTGTCTTTTTCTCTTGATAATTTAGATTCAATTTTGTTCTTGATGTTTTCTAATTCCAAGATTTTCATATTGGCTTGCATGAGTTCTTCATCCAACTATTTTTTTTCTTTTTTCTTCTCTTCAATGGCTGTTAAGCTATCAGTTAACTGATCATTTAATTCTTCTATCTTATCTTTTAAAGACCTATTCTCTTCATTCAATTTCAAGTCATTGGTGGAGCAATCTTTTAGTTCTTTCCTTAATTTCTTAATAAGTATTTGTGAGCCATCAAATTCTAATTTTAGTTCTTCATTCTCTTTCTCAAATCTGTCTATATCTTCAAGGGTTGCTTCAAGATTCTTTTTTAGATGTTTGACTTCTGCTGAATCCATGATCTCCTCAAGTGGTTAAAATTTTCTTTCTGAGGACCAGAGCTCTGATACCAATTGTTGGAAACACTGAGAGGGGGGGGGGGGGGGGGAANGGGGGGGGTGAATCAGTGTTTAGCTTATTATTCAAATTCAAAAAATTAAACATAAATCAATTATACATTCAATGAATCATAACACAAGATCACATAACACTTGATATGATTATAAGGAAACCTTGATTAAAGGAAAAACCCCAGTGGGAATTAATACCCACAAATATTGTACTAGTATAATAAACCTGTTAAAGTTCCTTTGCCCTATTAGAAGCAGTCTTTACAATATGAGTACAATGACCTGGTTAAGGGTCTGACCCTGTTAGGAGTCTTTTACAATTAACCCTATTAAGGGTGAGGACTCACTATCCAAGAGCTCACTGCTCAAAGAGAAAGAAGGCTACAACCTCCTGAGAATAGATATGCACTATATCCAAAAATGGACTGCTGAATGTGACACAGATGTCTGATCAGTTCTAGTTATGTGTTGATACTCTTAACTTCTTTAAGGGCTCTTTCTCATACTAATATCTTTATACTGCTCTGCTATACATCTTCTCTGACTATTTTGATGACACTTCAAATGTATCTTTGCATTATATATATATATATATATATATATATATATATATATATGCCTGAATAGACGCGACTCAAAAAAAGACCATAGTAAACCCAAAAACATAATACACAATGCTTCCAAACAAATTGGCTTAAGCATGTTTACAACAATGTTTAATACACAATTACAAAATTGCTACAATAGGCACTTAGCCTTTATATAACAAAAGATTACACGCTAATCAAAATAATGAAGTCGGCTTCATACTCTATACTTTGGACTGCTGGTGAACTTGTTCTTTCTGTAACTTGTCTGTTTTTCCATTCTATACCATGCGTGTATAGGGTAAGTATACTATCATACCATAGAGCTTATGTATGAACACACATATCCTTAAGTGATCGTACGCACGTGCGCTGATGCCCTGATCGGCTGTAAGTCACTGTTCTATTATGTCTTATATACTTAGTCAATTTTCCACTTTATAGTTTACTGTGAAAACTTGATATGACTTTTTTGCCATAATGACAACACAAAATAAGCCATATACTCCATAGGAGTCAACTTGCCAGCAGAAATTTCAAGTCCCATGCATGATTTTTGTGCACATATCCATATGGTAGGTTTTGAAAGTATAGATGACTCTAGGGATTATGAGTGGGATTCCTTGTCCAAAGAATCTTTTCATGACATAGAGGTTGATACCATTCATACTTATGCATCTCCTCCTAAAGGTGAGAATCAAGAACATGTGACCCAAAGTTTGACTTCAAATCAAACATCATCAAGTGAACCTCAACAAGTTAATGTAGAACAAACACCTCTTTACACTCAATGGGTAGGTGAACCTTGGGTACCTTCATGGGTGGGAGATTCTTAGTGTTTAATCCACATTCTTTCTTTCCCATAGAAATCTTAGAGGACTCTGATGGAGAGGATTTTGATCCTTCTTCCATGAGCCATCTTGAAGAGGCACATGTCATAGACTTTGACGATACAATGTATGAACCATCAAATAAAATCATGTCCTTAACTCCTTCAAATGAAAGCCCATCCATTGAATCCTTTTCCTTAATGCACCCCAAACTTATTGATTGGGATCTTTCTGAGCCAAATGACTTACTCTACTTCCCAAATGACAATGCAATGGCCTTATACCTCAATGTGGTTGAACCCAATTCTTAAATCAATGAATTCCTCTAAACATGATGATAGGGGTAGGTGTTTAACCTCTTAATCTAAAAAATGAAGAGAAAATATACAAAAGCATGAGAAGGTCTAGTGGTGAAAACCACCATGTGGCAGTGCTAGAGCCAAAAAAAGTAAAAATAAAGGGTGTTTCTGAAGGTGAAAACCCAACTATGGAACCTAAGGGAGAGAGGTTGGACACCTTAGTAGCTCATGAAGATGAAAGATCACCTATACTTATTGAACCCATAGAAAAGGTTAACATTGGAACATAAGAGGGTCCTAAATTCATTCACTTAGCAACATCTTTGAGTCCCTTGGAGAGAAAAGAATTCATTGAATTCTTTCAAGCAAAAAAAATCAACTTTGCATGGTCATATGCTGACATGCCCAGATTAGATCCAAGTTTCATAATGCATCATTTAAATGTGAAACCCGGGGTTAAGCCCGTCAAGAAGAAGTTGAGAAAAATGCATCCACATGTAGCCCTTTTAGTCAAAGCAGAATTGGAAAAGTTACTCAAGGCAGGATTTATAAGAGTAATTGCATATGCCAAATGGATCTCCAACATTGTACCAGTTACTAAACATGATAAAAACATAAGATTTTGCATGAATTTCAGAGATTTAAACCTTTCTTGTCCAAAATTTGACTTTCCATTACCTAGCATTGATGCTATTGTGGATCTCACTATGGGTCATTCTATGTTTTCACTTATGGATGGATTTAGTGGGTATAATGAAATTCTCATTGCACCTGAGGATCAAGAGAAGACAACCTTTACATGCCCATGGGGTACTTTTTGTTGGAATGTAATGCCCTTCAGTCTCAAAAATGCCAGAGCCACTTATCAAAGAGTAATGACTACCATTTTCCATGACATGATGCACACCTTTATGGAAGATTATGTGGATGACATTCTAGCTAAGTCACATAAAAGAAAAGATCATTTATCCATACTTGAAAATATTTTTACAAGGCTAGAACAATTCAAAGTGAGACTCAACCCAAAGAAATGTTCTTTTGGGGTACAATCTAGAAAACTCCTAGGATACATTGTTTCAGCAAAAGGCATTGAAGTAGATCCTGAAAAAGTACAAGCAATAATAGACATGGACATTCCAAAGAATATTAGTCAAATAAGGTCACTTCAAGGAAGGCTTAAATCCATAAGGAGGTTCATTTCTCAATTGGTAGAAAAATTCCATTCTTTCACTAGATTACTACATAAGGAAACCATCTTCACATGGGATGAGGAGTGTGATAAAGCCTTTACATTGTTGAAAACATACTTGATGAATACACCTATCTTGATGTCACCTATTCAAGGAAAACCTTTGTTACTCTATATTTCAGCAATGGAAAAATATTTAAGAGTTTTATTTGCACAAGAAGATGATGAAGGAAAAGAAAGAGCTATCTAGTACTTGAGTAGAACATTTATCAAATATGAATTAAACTATAGCTTCATGGAAAGGGCTTGTTTAGTAGTGGTATTTGCTTCTCAAAATTTAAGACATTATATGTTGTTGTATAAAGTGAAGCTCATAGCCAAAAGTGATCCCTTAAAATACTTAGCAAAATAGCTTTAACTGGAAGGATTTCAAAGTGGGTAATGGTGCTTAGTGAATTCAACATTGAATATGTTGATTGGAAATCAATCAAAGGTCAAGTTATAGCTGATAAATTTGCTGAATATCCTCAAGAATCTACACATCCTATTCAAGTGGAGTTTCCAGATTCTAAAATTTTTAATGTGGAAGCTAAGACATGGACCTTATACTTTGATGGATCTTACACCCAAAATGGTAGTGAAGCAGGCATTCTTTTGATTACACCACAAGGTTATACAATCCCAAAATCTTACAATTTATTGTTCCCTTGCACCAATAACATAACAGAGTATGAAGCTTTGGTCATAGGTATCAAGATGGCCTTGGAATGGAATGTCACTGAATTACAAGTCTATGGAGACTCTCAATTAGTCATCAATCAAGTTAATAATGAATATAATACCAAGGATGAAAGATTGATGCCTTACAAAAAATTGGTGGATGATTGGAAAAAGTACTTTGCTTTGATTACTTTTGAACAAATTTCAAGAGACAAGAATAGAGCAGTGGATGCAATGACTAGTTTGGCATCTTTACTTCAAATGCCCAATCAGAATGAAAAGTATGAGTTCTTGGTGGAATAATTGGTTAAACCAACATTTGACCTATCTGATACCCAAATTATTTCCCTTCTAAATGGACATGACTCACCATGGTATGGACCCATTTATGCCTACCTAAAAAACCAAACCTTACCTATAGACCTAACCCATGCTCAAAAGCACAATTTCATAAGACAAGTGCTCATTATACCATCCTTTCTGACACATTATATTGTAAAGGTCTTGACATAACGCTTCTTAGATGTCTAGAGGAAGATGAATCAAAATTAGCTTTAAAAGATGTCTATGAGGGGATTTGTGGGTCACATTTGAGTGGTTTAAACCTAGCTAAGAAAATCCTACGCATGGGGTACTTTTGAAAAACCTTAGAAAGAGATTCTTGTCAGTTTGTCAAAGTTTGTGCAAAATGCTAATACCATGGAGACATGATCCATGCACCAGTACAAGAATTGCACCCATTTTTCACACCATGGACATTCTATCAATGGGGTTTTGACTTGATTGGCATGATTTATCTACCTTATTCAAATGGACACAAGTATATAATCATGGCAATAGAGTAATTCACTAAATGGGTTGAGGATGTCCCTTTAAAAACTATAATAGGGAAG
Organism: Thuja plicata; assembly: GCA_018584345.1. Classification (NCBI taxonomy): domain Eukaryota; kingdom Viridiplantae; phylum Streptophyta; class Pinopsida; order Cupressales; family Cupressaceae; genus Thuja; species Thuja plicata. The sequence continues at coordinate 635,420 of MU226743.1, read as the reverse complement.
AAAATTTCCATGTTTATCCTAAATCATATCACTTGAAAATATGGAATTCCTCACGCCATCATCACAAATAATGGAAAACAGTTTAAGAACAAATATGTTGATGAACTTTGTGAAACATTCCATATTACACATCACTCTTCATCCATTTACTATCCCCAAGGTAATGGACAAGAAGAAGCTACCAAGAAGAACATCCTTAAAATCCTTAAGAGATTCGTTGGCCAGTCAGGAAAAGATTGGCATCTTCAAATAAATCCATCATTATGGGCCTATAGGACTAGTATTTGAACCCCAATAGGAGATACGCCTTTTTCATTGGTTTATGGGGCTGAAGCTGGTCTACCTTTAGAACTTGAAATACCATCCCTAAGAGTCTCATTGCATGGATTAATCACGGATGAGGATTATAGAGTTGCTTGACTTCAACAATTGGAAATGTTGGAGGAACATCAAACTCAAGCCTATGATCATTTGAAAGTGTATCAGAATCAAATTTCAAGGAACTATAACAAGCATATTAAACCAAGAACCTTTCCAGTAGGAGATCTAGTATTGAGAGAAAATCCAAAAAATCAGGCCGATAGAGAAAAGAAAGGAAAGTGGGAAGCAAATTGGCTTGGTCCTTTTGTCATTGTTTCTTCATTTGGAATGGGGACCTACGAATTGGCTGATTGTGATGGTGATGAATTGCAAGAACCTATCAATAGCATTCATTTTAAGAGGTTTCACACCTGATTCAGAAGAAAGAGTATCAGAGGAAAGAGTATAAGTTGAGAGTATCAAATGAGTCAGCAACACCTTTGTACATGGAAAAAGTCAAAAATATCAAAAAAATTTGAGAAAAGATCAAAGTAGAAAAAAATTAGAAAGTTCAAAAGCCAAAAACATTTGAAAAAGAGAAAAAAGTGCCTTGGTGAAAACCTAGCAATAGCCACCTTGGTAGCAAAAAATAAAAAGAGAAAAAGAGCAATAATCCCAAGAGGTGAAAACCTAGAAACAGGCGCCTTTTGTTCCTTAAGTCTTTCCTAGTTGCATTTGTACATATTGCATTTCTTCATCTCATTTTTCCATATCCTCATTGCATCCGTCATTTGTACATTGTCCTAATAAAGTCTCAAAGCTACATTTTTGTCTCATTCTAGGTTCAATCGCCCTAAGTTTCACATTGATCACATTTATCACTTGGGGGCACGCATCATGGATTTTTGGGACCAAATGGATTCAATAGTGCAACATCTCGGTCACACATTAGAAGAAGATTTTCAGATTTAGAGGAGAGAAATTTTTGGAACCTTTGATAGATATCATTTTTCAACCCTAAACAGTTTTGATCGCATAACATGATCCTTGAGTTTCACTGACTTATTTTATCAGGATTAAAAATTGACATACCTTCAATGATTAGACTGTCTAGAATTCTTATTTGAAAATATTGTTACATATCACAAACACTTGGAAATTTTTGATGATTTTTTCATTGATCTTTTTTGAGTCATTTTCTTTTTAGCTAAATCGATGATGTTTTGACTAGATTGGCAATGATGGAGACATGATGTTTTCTTAAGCTTTTGTGTGACTGTTTTGAGGAAGATCCTTTAACTTGTGTGAACTAGTCTAAGGACATGGTCATCCAAGAACCATTGAGGACATTTATATAGGAAGGAGGGTTAACCTTTGTTTGTTCACACAAAAGGATACCTTGGCTATTTAGATTTCCAATATCTTAATACCAACATCCACTTGCAACATTGAATCCGATCAAACCGGTATTCATACTCCCATAGTTGGTCATTCAACTAGTGAGGGTTGTACTTGGTTTCGTAGAAGGAGTTACCACATGAGATGAAATTCATATTCATATTCTTATGTTTTCAGTGGAACTAGTAAGGATTGTATCAACTCCTAGTTCCACAACGCTCTATGATGAAAATATATCTCTATTTGCATTTCTTTCGCAAACCTCAAGGACAATTAGTTGCATTGCATCTTCATGTTAGATTAATTGCATTTGCATGTTAGATTAATTGTATTTTTCAAGTTAGTTTAAAATGGCTTGTATTTATAGCATCTTTTCCAAGTTCAAGGGGGGGAATTCATGGTTGACAACATTTCATCAATTTAATGGTTTCAAATCATCAATATGAGATTATCTTTTGCATTCATAAATCATTTATCATTATTCATTATATATGCATATCAAGTGAAAATCAAAGAAAATAAACATTAATCATTAGTCATTTCAATCCACATCATTTAGAATTGCACATCATAAATTAAATTGCATACATCCAAAAAAATAAAAAAGATAGTTGCATTCATTTATCATTGCACTAAGTATTGCACCCATATCATTGCATTGCATAAATCCATACATAAAAAATCATATAGAATTTAAGTTGCATTAACATCATTTGCATCCATTTATCTATGTCCCACTCTAAGACATTGCATCCATAGCATAATAGAAATAAATGCATCATAGAAGCATGTAGATATGCATAAACAAAATCTCATAACAACACTATCCAAAGAGGAATCAAAGATCATCATAGATAAATGTCCATCATCAATGTCTATAACATAAATTTGTACATCAAAGGTACATCAAAAAATGATCCATACATCAAAGCCCTGATAAAAAATACATATGATACATCATCAATGCAATATCAAGATATCATGGATCCCAATCTGTCTCATGACCCAGTAGGGGCACCTGATCCATCTCCAGCAATACCTATACCTGAAACCCTTGCACCATTGGGATCCCTTTCACCCGATCTATCCTGTGTACTAGATGGTGCCTAACTAGTGCTCACACTGGTAGGTAACTGTGCTAGTGTAGTAAAAAACTGCTGCAACATAGTAGAAATCTGATCTAAATGTACAGTCACTGCAGTCATCCCTGCTTGTAAACCTTGAACATCCTACACTAATCCATCCATAATGGGAGGAACTGGAGGTGCCTATGATGTTGGAGGAGCCTGAGGTGCCTATGGCACTAATGGAACCTGTGGTATCACTGGTGTTGTGCTACTTTGTGGATCAACCTGAGGAATTTTTCCCTGTAATGGAACCTATCTGGCCACTTGGACACATCTGTGTCTCTGCCTAGCCCACTCTGCACTAACTCTAATAGGAGCCTATCCCTAGGGTACCTATGCCTATGCTAATCTCTAACTAGGCTACCTAAATCCTCCACCTCAGCCCCTAACATGTCCACCATGCATTCGAGGTCCTGCAGCTCTCTGTGCTCTAGGAGCCCTAGGTTCCCTCTGCGCTCTTTGTCTCTGAGGTCTCCTACCATTGTCATCATCATCATCTCCATCATCATCAGAAATATCATCAACATTTGGAATAGGCTCTGCTAGATCTTTAAATCTGACAAAGTGATGTCGCATGAACCATTCTTGATACTCGGTTGACATGCCTGCATTAGCTACATGCGTCATCATATCCCACATAACATATCCTAGCTAATCAATCTATACACAAGCCAAATAATAATCAACCTGTGCTCCCCACATAGATCTCTTGGTCTGTACTCTAGCATAAAGTGCCATACCCTGAGGCATGTCCTGAACCCGGCTGTACTGACGGAGCACTCTCCCAAAGAAAAATATCTCGATGCATAGTGGTGATCTACCGATCATCCAGCGAGGAAAAAACATATATGGTAACTCATCATCATCCTCTTGCCACCTCTCGTAGAGAAGATATGGCCTCCATATGACCTGATCAATATCATCAATAGTACATCTCCAAAAATCAACCTTTCCCAGATGATGCTGGACAACCATGCCATCATATAAAAATGCATACAGATACCCTCAAACCTGCACTCATGCTAAAATTGGTCTCGTGATAGGGATATGCTCCCAAGTCCACAACTGTAACAAAACTACACCTACTGAAAGAGCTGCACTATGCCTATATACAACCTCATGTAAATCATGGTATAACTACGCTAATACGCAAGAACCCCAATCAAATCTCTGAGGATGTGCAATCAAATCCTCTAGTATCCAGCCTAATCCAACCTCAAATCCCTAACCTCTCCTATCTGGCAGTAGTAATCCTCCGATCACTGCTCCTAACAACACTAGCAAAGTAGGGAAAGAAGCAAACTGTGCCCAAGTAATACAATCATCTGCAATGGTGTTATCTCCAAACACCCATCTGTATACACTGCTATCATACACTGAATCATAATATACCTACTCTCCATGAGTCAGGATCCTCAATAATCTATATACATCCTTGGGCATGATAGTCATCTTGCCGAGGGGAAGATGGAACATATTATGGTTAGATTGCCATCGCTCTGCTATAGCTGTCAAAAGACCTTAGTTCAGCTGAAACCGAGGGAGATCAAGAAGGAAACTGAGACCACATGTCTCGATAGTCTGCCACTTAGGAGGCATGAGCTCATCAACTAAATCAAAAATCATAGATGCAACACCTTGTATCCGCAACTTGCGGTAATGCTCCTACATTTTGAAACAAAGTGAATTATATTAGTCTTTCTATTGGGGGATCATTCTGAGTCAATCAAACACATTAAATTTATCCTTGCTCTATTTTGAGCGCATCAACTTATTGCTCCTAACCTCTAGATCTTGAGACACATGGACAATTTGTAATCATTTTTAATCAATCTGATTGGCATATCAAACATTCATCAATATGACTTTTCTAATATCCTAAACACTAAGTGACATTATGGACGTACATTTTCTAGCTTGGAATTCAATTGAGTTATCTGGATGATCGATCAAATGAATTCATCTATTCCTATCTCAGTTTTCAAACTTCATGGTAGGTGGAACTTTAATAAGTGTACATAGCTTTTTAAGCCCCGCGGCGTTAAAAGCTTTACATGTGACACTTTAATTATTAGAGGCGGCGCTTTGCTTAACAAGCAGCCTTTTAAAGTCCTACGTGGCTTTTCACAAATTTCTACCTAGAAAGCATTAAAAACATGTAATAGATTCTATTTAAAGAGAAACAAATGCACTAGGAAGGTTCAAACCACTCACCATAGGCCCATAGTTAGGTCTCTGATATTGGCGCGCTCGCTTGAACTGATGCTCTCGAATGGGGACCACCATCGCTGTCAATCGTCAGAGGATGAGAGCAAAATCTCAATAGTGAAAAGTGAAAATGAATAGTAAAATTGGGTTTTTCAACCTATTTAAGCTATTTTACCCTAATTTTGTGAGATTTTTGACCCAGTCAAACCAAATCTGCATATTCTGCA